>PVKV010000826.1:9300-245538 GCA_004027835.1 Alouatta palliata
GGCTGGGAGGGAGGGAGGGAGGGAGGGAATGAAGGGAAGGGAGGAAAAGAATGAAATTCGAAGCTGCTGACAATGTCATCCACACCCAGAGAGAGTTTTCTTTTCTCTCTATTTAGCAGATAAGGTGAGAAGCTGACAGTCTCATGCCAATCAGGAATTAAGATGATTTGGGTCTACACTGCAGTTTCAGTAAGACTCAGTTTATCTCAGTTTTTATTTTGTTTAGGAATTAGCCCTCCTGGGATTTTATTTGAGAGCTTGGCTAGTATGTGTCTCTTCAGTCCTAAAAGCCTGTGGAATTTTTTTTTCTTTCTTTCTTCAGAAGTTCCTAGCTCATTTCTTTCTGGTTCTGCCAAATGAAGCTTCAAAATCAAATAAGGGAAAAAGAGGCAGTATGTTTGAGATAGACCCCTTCTCTCTAGAGGGCCTGTTTTGTAGGCACTGTGGGGAAGCAGGAGCTTTCACTTTGCCTTTTAGAAGCTTTTAATAAATATACAGCCTAGTTTCTCAGACTCCTACACAGCTCAAACTCAGTTAATTGTTTATGAAGGAAACTGATTATGAATTTGAGATCACTGACATTTTAAATTTATTCCATCACCATGTACTCACTAGAATTTTGTTGGTTTCCTTTCCAGAAAACCCACAAGGATCAACAAAGATTATTTGCCTAGGATTAGTCTGATCTTCATTCTGTTCGTGTCCATAATCTGCAAATGTCCCCAGGAGGGAAAATGTTCATCCTCTCTTTAGTATTTTAGTTCATCTAGTCTTCCTTGCTTCTGTGGATCTCTAATGCTTTTAAAAGTATGATTTTTAAAATTGTATCCAGATTTTTTTTCTAGTTGTTTCAGCAGTAGTATTGGACTTGAGCTTTTGGAAAGTTAAAGTTACTATGTTTTAGGAGCACTGCTTTCCATATCAAACAAAATGTTTCAGAAGAAAAAAGTGTGAGAGAGAAAGACGTAGCTGCCCAATGAGAATGACAAGAGATATGTATGGTGAGATGCAATAATAATTATAATGAAGTCAGTATTAGATAATCCAAGTAGTCTCATAAATCTTGGGAATGCTAGAACCCTACAGCTTTTTAAAACAAACCTATTTCAACCTGTCCATTTTATAGGTGGAAAATACAAACACCAAGAGGAAAATTGACCTATTGTACCCTATTTCCCTTAGGTTTTCTTCAGCTACAATTTTTGGGCATTGTTTATTTCACTTCCACGTGGAATCCTCAGGAAAATCAGCTACCCTACTTAGTTTAAGAAGAAGCCCCCTTTGAATATTTAGATACCAATTAATCCTTCAATCTAGCTATAAAATATATTTGCTTTTGTACTTTACTTGAATAGTTAATACAATGACCATCTTTAACAGGAGCCAAACCATGAGCACAGTCTAATGACACTGACAAATATTACATTTCCTTACACTGAACAAATTCTTGCCCCCTGCTGTTTCCCTAATAGCTTAAATTAGCAGCCATGGTTGCTGGAGTTTCATTGCTCTTCATCAGAGAAGTGGTTGTGATTGTCTTTTTCCCACACTGCATTCATTCATCACAGAGACTCTGAGCTGTAAATATAAATCATTCCTATTACTAATGACACAGCCTGTTTTATATTAACTGTCTTCTATTCTAGTGATGTATCTTAAAGTTTTTTTTTTTACTGATATCATTGATTATGCTATTATGTAATATGACAGTCTCTATAATATACTATTTACATTTTTATTTCATTATCCCAACTGATCTTTAGGTTACACGTTGTCATATTAATTTTGCAGATAAGGAATAAAAGGACATAGAAACTTGACCTGCTGAAAAAGTGGCAGAACAAAGATTTTGGTCTAGGTTTGTCTCCCAAGCCCACATTCTTTTCACTTTTGCAAGTTGTCTTCCTCCTGTTCAAGTCTCAAGACATTCATTTCTGTGCAAGTCTTGCAAATTCTTCACAATAAAAAAAGTCAATTCTAGAGAATACAATTTACTCAGCAACCTATAATTTTAAGATATAACACTACTCCATGGGAAATTGTTGGTACAATCCTGGTTTGGGTTGCCACTAGACAATTGCTATATGAGGAAGGGGGTTAATGCTTTAAAAAGAGTTCATATTTATATTGGTACAAAAGAGAAATAAAATAATTACACTAGATCCTTCAAAAATTTCTCCATAACTGGGCATGGTAGTACATGCCTGTAATTCCGCCTACTATAGGGGCTGAGGTGGGTGACTGTTAGTTCATTTTGCTTTGCTATAAAGGAATACCTGAAATTGAATTTATATAAAGAAAAGAGTTTTATTTGGCTCACAGTTCTGTGGACTGTACAAGAAGCACGGCACCAGCATCTGTTTCTGGTGAGGCCTCAGGAAGCTTTGAATTGTGCCAGAAGGCATGGGGGAGCCAGCGTGTCACGCAGAGAGAGACAGAGCAAGATGGAGAGGAGGAAGCGTCCACACTCCTTTAAACAACCAGCTCTCAAGTGAACTAACAGAGCTAGAACTCACTCATTACCATGGGGAGGGCACCAAGTCGTTTAGGAGGGATCAGCACCTGTGACCCAAACAGGTCCCACTAGGCCCACCTCCAACATTTTAACATGAGATTTGGAAGGAGCAAACATCCAAACCATATCAGGAAGAATCACTTGAGCCCAGAAGTTTGATTGTCTATTGTATCTCTGAACCTGTGTCTCTATCTCCTTTAATCCCTGTAGACTGGTATTTAGGTTTAAAGACTGAGTAGATTAAGGTTAACTATTTCTGGCAAACACTCTTCCGGGGTAATGCTGTCAACTTCAGATTGCATCTTAGTGGGCTGTACATAATGTTAGATTGCTCATAGTTATTGATAAAAGTTGATCACTTGGTTCAGGAATAATCATCAGAAAGGTACAGGTATTTTTTTCTCCTTTTAAGAAGTTTTTTGACTTACATAGGGCAACTAATGGATTTAACATCCATAATGACCCTTATGCTAAGCAAAAATTTAATTGGGAGTTACAAAAATGATATTCTAACTTCAACTTCTATAGTTCAAAGGATAATAAACTACATTTCTTCAAAAGACAGCAGGTGAAGTCTCATTTTTGTCCATTAATTATAAATTTCTTTAACAAAGTAAGAAAAATTCATTCATAAGTACTTTCTTTATGCAATAGTTATCTCCAGTGTAGCAAATGAATTTACTTTTTTCCCTCTGTTCTTTTTTCTCTTTACCACCATGAACTAAAGGATTTTTATTCTTTCCGAGAACAAAAGTTGCAAGAATTGTTGATGGGTCTTTGTGGGTGTTCTTGGTAATTTTGATAACGTTAAATGAATCAATTCCTTTTTTTTTTTAATTATGTTTGATGTCTTATTTGGATTACATTTACCTAAAAAAGTCACAGCATTTTTTTTCCAAAGTTTTCTCTGTTTATGTTATATGCTACATATAATATCATAAACATATAACATTATATTCTATAAGTTTTATAGTTTCAGGTTTTATATCATATCATCAATTTTACTATGTTTCGTGTCGAGCTAATACTTGTATTTTGTGTGAAATACAAATTAAGGTTAATATTTTTGCATAAAGCTGTCCACTTGTCCTAACACTATTTTTTGAATAGACCATGTTTTTTCTCTCTCTTTCATCTTCGATGGGAATTAAGATATATTAGATGGGTAGATAGATAGAAAGATAGATGGATATTTGGTTTATTTCTGGACTCTATTCTATTTCATTGATCAGTCTGTATATCTTAAAACCAATACCACCCCTCCTTGGTTGCTGTAGCTTTAAGATAATTCTTGAAATTAGGTGGTAACAGTCCTTCAATATTTTTGTTGTTTTACAGCATTGTTTTGAGTGTTTGGAGTCTTATGGTATTATGCATGGATTATAAAATCAGATTTTAATTTTTAAAACAAAAATGCTGCTGAGATATTTATCATGATTTATTAGATCAGAAGTCCATTTAGGGGAAATTAATGGTTTAATATTAAGTGTTCTAACCCATGAACATAGTATATCCCTCAATTTAGATCTCTATTAATTTCTCTCTGCAATGTGTTTTGTAGTTTTCAGTTTATAAATCGTGCATGTCTTATGTCAGACTTATCCCTAAGTATTTCACATTTTGATGTTATGATGATTACATTTTTTAAATTTCAATTTTTGATTGCTTATTGGTAGTATGGAGACACTGCTTTTTACATATTTTCTTAAATTTTGCAACCTTGATGAATTTATTAGAGATTATAATTTTTTGTGGACTTCATGGGAATTTCACCATGTACAATCATGCTGCTTGAGAATAACAATAATTTTGGTTGTTTTGTTCCAACATGATTGCCTTCTATTTGTTTTTATTGCTTTATTGCAGTGACTAGAATTGGCAGTACAATGTTTAATAGAAGTGGTGAGACCACATATCCTTGTCTTGTTCATGACATTAAAGATAAAACATTAACATTTCATCATTAAATATAATGGTAAGCTGTAGGTTTTTAAAAAATGTAATAATAATAACCCATGCCAATTTGAAGATGGTCTCTTGTATTTATAATTTGCTAAGAGTTTTTACAAAGTATAGATGTTGGCTGGGTGCAGTAGCTCGCACCTGTAACTCCAGCACTTTGGGAGGCCTAGGCAGATGAATCACCTGAGGTCAGGAATTCAGTATCAGCATGGCCAAGGTGGTGAAACTCCGTCTGTACTAAAAATACAAAAATTAGGCTGGCATGGTGGTGGGTGCCTATAATCCTAGATACTCAGGAATCTGAGGCACAAGAATCTCTTGAACCCAGGAGTTGGATGTTGCAGTGAGCTAAGATAACGCCACTGAACTCCAGCCTGGGCAACAGAGTGAGACTTTGTCTTAAAAAATAAAGATGGATGTTGAATTTTGTAACATGCTTTACCCATATCTATTGAGACAACTGTGCTGATTTTCTCATTATTTTTAATATGGTAAATTTCATTGCTTATATTCAAATGTTAAATAATCCTTTTATTTCTGAGATAGACTACATTTGGTCCTGAAACATTATATTTTTGTACATTCTTAAATTTGCTAACATTTTGCCTAGAAAGTTTGCATCTTCTTCATGTGAGATAAAAGTTTATAGTTTTTTTCTCTATTTTTTTTTTGTCTTGGTATCAGTATAATGTCAATCTTATAAAATTATTTGAATAGTATTATTTTTTCAATTAATTCATCTGTACATTCCCAATTAAATGTTGATTAATTGATTAATCAATTTAAGAAATGAATCTAAGTCTAATTCTACCTTGACACCATCTTCATATATTCTGCTTGTTATTAACTTCCTTGTTTATTCTGCAAGATTAAACACTTACAGTGTCCCAAGTACTGTGCCAGAATCTGGGGACATAATTATTTTAAAAGATGATTATTTCTTCTTATATGAGACTTGGAATTACAAGATTCCTTGGCCTTTGCATCTTCATGGTGACTGATGACTTATTTTCTTCATAAGAATCTGTCATAATAGGAATCTTACACAAAAGTCTCCAGTCTGAAAATGATTGCAGTCTCCATGGTATAGGACCACAGAGAAATTAAAATTCCTCCCTTCTCCTATCAACCAATCATTATGCCTTATCTCATAGAAAAGCATATGAGCAGTTTTGCAAAATGTTGATTTTTAAACTGTGTGATAAAACACTGTAAGCGGAAATATTGGTAAGCCATCAATATTTTGGAAAAATTGTAAGATTTTTAAAAAATTCCTGATTTCTTTGATATAATTTTTCTATCCTATGTAATTATTATTTTCTAAGAGTATTACACTACTAACATTGAAAGCAAAAACTTTATCTAAAAACTCTGTAATGAGGAATGCTGCCATATGATACATAAGAGGGCATATCATTGTCATTGAATCAGCAGGTTATACCCCAGGTCACACATCATTTTTGAAATATAATTTGATGGCATCATGATGTTCTTTTCGTAATCCTTCGATTATCTAATTAAGAAAACAAAATTAAAACTTTTTTTCAACTTTAAACAGAATCATCGTTAACTAGGTGGTCCATAGACCAACTAGTTTTCTATGTAACTTGCTGATTTCTGTATTTGAATCCAATAATGAAAAATCGATATTAAGGACAATAACTCAATCTAGTTGATTGAAAACAGGCCTTTGTTTCAAAGCCTCTCTTGCCTTATGATGTGGCACATGATATTATAACAATTCAAAATTGCCAGCGAAGAGGCAAGAAAATCAGATGTCATTGGTGAAAATGGCTTTCAAATTTTATATGGTGAAAAATTTAAGACAATTTTTAAGAGTGTGCATGTGTGTATATGTGTCATTTTAATATATCCTCACTTGGAATGTATGAACAATTAATGCTACAAGTAGTTGGTCCATAGATTTGTCATCGAAGCCTCTTCAATCTGAAGATGAGCAGCCATGCAGCATGCCCAGATAATGTGAATCTCTAATGAAAATTTCTGACTGTTGTAATTGTTCTCTAAATTTCCATTTGGTGACAACCTTTGTGTGATGATTACAAATCATCAAAGTTCTAATGAACTACGAGACACTTAATGCCTGGACACGAGGCAAAGCAGCTAAGAAATGTGTCACAGGCAGTTTCGCAGCAACTAACATACAAAAATGTAGGCTTCATTAACAGTGTTCAAGAAGACAGATGAGTCTCCATCCTGCCTAACCCAGTGGTTAATTTATTGACTGACTTTAACAGTGACGTCCCTTTGGAGGGATTTTAATAGTTTCGAAGTTGCTTGCTGAGGTTTTAATAGACATTTGCCTCACTGAGCTCAATAAATATGGAGTGCAGTTTGAAATCTTGCAACCTAAAATGTAAGCAACTGACTGAATGAGGTTAGAAAGGATTTATATTTCTTCTAAATATACTTCTGAGCTGAAGTCCAAGTGAAAAAGATTTCCAAAATATCTACCTACTTTTGGAAAACTTTCTCTTATTTTATGTTTAGACCTTTGGTGCTATAAAACAGAAAACTGTGTCACGGAAAAAAGAAACGAAAAAAAAAAAGCTAAGAAATTCCTTTCAGTTTGCTCCGAGTAGATTTTGGAAAGCTGTGTTGGAATTGGTTGTAACTATTCAGGTTAAGTCAAAGTAAGTGCCAAATGTTTCATTTCTCACACTCCAATTACTGTGTTTGGAACCAAATGCATCCTGGCTTATAAGGACACCCAGTCATTTGTGCCCTGCTACAGCTTACTTACTTGGTCATGTATAGGGTGTTTTTGTTGTTGTGGTGGTTTCTGTTTCTTGCTACAAAGTTAAAACACATAAAGAAAATAAAATGTATGAAGTGCTTGCTCGACTAGGCACCCTGCAGTATTTTCCTGAATTTAAGCTCACTGATCACTGGAGTCAGGAACAGTTATTGCCCTTATTTCTATGAAAACTAATTCAAGTACATTTTCCAAAATCATACAGCTAATATAGTTGAAAATTTGGAATTGATCTCATATTGTTTACTTCTAGGATCATTACTCTAAAACATCACATTACTGTGTGGATTCACCTTTTCAGAATAAGAGGTGAATTTTTTTTATCTGTTTTTCTGAGTGCCATCACTATGGCTTAACTTTATCAGGCAGCTGTTTGATAATAAACTCAATTTGCCCATACAAATTCACGTGAAGGACTGTGAGCCAAATATCAAAATAGGTTTTCATTGATTGATGATTTTAATATTTTGTCATCTTAAAAGTATACATTTCTGAGATGTTTTTATTGTTGATGAAAAATTACCAATAAAATAAAATCAAGCCATTGGAAAATTAAAATAAAATAAATAAATTTTAAATAAAAGGTATTTCTAATATTTTATATACTCATTTATTATTTATTTCAATAAATTTAATTGGCATAGTCATTTGGTTATTATTTCAACTAGGTATTTCAGTATTTCATGATAAAAATCTTTTTTTTTTTTTTTTGGACAGAGTCTCGCTGTATTGCCCAGGCTGGAATGCAGTGGTGTGATCATGGCTCATTGCAGCCTCAAACTCCTGGGCTCAAATGTTCCTCCCACCTGAACATTGCCAGTAATTGGGAGTACAGGTGTGAGCCATCAGGCCTGCCTTTTTTTTTTTTTTTTTTTTTTTTTTTTTTGTAAAGATGGGGGTCTCACCATATTGCCCAGGCCGGTCCTAAACTGGTTCAAGCGGTCCTTTGGCCTCAGTCTTCCAAAGTGTTGAGATTACAGATGAAAGCCATAGCACCAAGCCTGATAAAAATCTTAGAAACAGTATTATGAAGTTTTACTTTTTTATTATGGGGAAAAAAAGACTCAGTATAATTTTTAAATAACTAAAATTAATGTACATAAATGAAAGGATTAATCTTTCATGATTGGACTACTATTTTCAGAAAATAGAAAAATGTGATTATTCAAAAACTTCGATTGTAATTAATATTCTCCAGACTGGTAATTATAAATCAGGGCTGTATTTAGGTAGCACCATCTATTTTATATGAGAATCAGATCATAAAAGTTATAATAGCAATATGGATGATAATAACTGCCCTTGGAGTTTAGAGTTCAGAAGAAAGTCTGTGGTTTGGTGTATATCCTGGAACTTCAGGTCATTTAACAAGCTGACAATATGAACTATCAGTTTCTAGAAAAATACTTTGGATATCTCTTTGGTGCTGTTATCTTCAGTTTCATTTTCCTTGAACATCTTCTGAAAGATTATTTTCATAATATAGTGTAGTTGTTAAGAACACACACAGCAACGGAAGACTTTGGGGCCATTTCTTCAGAGGTTTTTCTTTCTAAAGTGCTGTTTATGGAGCTATAGGGCAAGCCGCTTGACTTAATGGCACTATTATGAAGAGTCAATGAGTTAATCCCTATAAGTCTATTGGCCCAGTTCCTGGCACATGCTGAATATTCAAGAATTGTTAGGTATTATGATTAGCAATAGTGTTTAAGCATTCCTTAAACTCCAGAATATTAAGAAAATCTGTCTCCACCTCAAATCTATTTAAGTAATTTTTTATACCAGATATTGTTAAACATTTATGATGTACATGGCTTAAAGATATAGATTATCCTCCCCTCCCAAGCAAAAAGAGAAATCCCCAGTGCCAGTATTCTGAATCTTTTCTGAGAAAATGCCTAAAAAGTCTCATAATTGATGGTCAGGTTCTAATTTTCAGATCCTTGAGCCATAGTATTGTTCTTTCTATTTCCCTAGAGCACATGGTAAATTAGGATGTGGGTAGAACACAAGTATTTAATCCTTTTCATTTTTTTATCAAATATATTCATGTATTTTAGTTCTTGTATTCTTCACAGCATCCCAGTGCTAGGTACTTTCACTCCAGTTTGTGTGGATGGTGGAACACAGTAGAAAGGGAGGTTGAGAGTGATAAACTGTATATTCAGTCCACAGCTGAAAACAGTACCACTGCAACATTTAAAGCGATGTTTGGAACATAGAAGTTACTCATGAAATGGTTACTAAGCTAAACTAAACTTCTGATGCAAGAGAATAATTATGAGATCATGATACACCTAGACAAATACTTATCTAGGTTTCCACAAAATTTGGAAATGTAAGAATATAGTAATCATAATTGGAAACTACCTTTTCACATACTTCTACAAAGATCAAAATGTAGTAAAGTTAACCTTTCAGCCTAAATTGCTGCAGTGCCTACGTTCTCGGAGTAACAGTTCACAGCAACATTAACAAAACCCTCTCTGGTCAGTACTTACATGGTGCCTGAGGTTTGCTATGCGATGAAACTATGCATTCCTGAGTTCTTTTCCTCAGATTCCTTCCTACTGTGGCATGTGGTGATGATATCACTGGGCACGCTCTCCATGCTATGCAATCCTTGCATAATTTGTCACTTCTAAATGCTAATATGCATGCACCCACTGCTGACACAAATCCTCCATATATCTCTCTCATTATATATCTTACATTGTGTACTTGCACAGCCATGCTTAATGCCCACGCCGTGGCTTATGATATGCTGCATAATTTTAGCAAAGAATATGGATTGGACAAAGCCTCTTGCTCTCTAATATAGAATTTTATTTGTTCTAATAGTTTATCCCTATAGATTGTAAATTGTCTTGAGCAATAATAACAATCATTACAAACATAGAGTCTTGCAAATTTTACGCATTTGTTTTTCCCTAACAAAAGTGGGGTATTTCATTTCATACAACCTTGACCTCCAAGGATAAGTTTCTTGAAAGCTATAACTGCAGTAGCATAAACTAGTGATTGTGTTCACTAGTAACACGAAAACACTCATTCTTCCTTCCCAAATGGTACACATAATCAGGCTGTCAGAGAAGAACAATTATCTTCCATACTAATTGGCAACTTGTGTTTAACCTTTAATTAGCTGGGAATTTATAATAGCTCTAACTGGTCTTTTTCTTTTCTTATAGAAGGTCATAGTAACATTCTCTGTTCACTTTCTCTATTCCCACACTCCACCTTCCAAGGTATTATGATAACATTTTAAATGGAAAAATAGGGGCTGTGCAACCTTAGGTGGCTGTCCTTAGGTGTGTGCCTAGCTGGGACATTAATGAAAAACTGGAATTGTTGAAAGGCAGGAATCCCTTGTTACTTCTGCTTCAAAAGGAAATTCAAAATTCTTTCGTCTGTCTTGGCACAGTTTGATGCAATCAGTTTTTTCCTTCTGTTTTTTCCCACTGGAAAGGTGTAGGACTAATTAGCAGAGATGACGCTTTCTTACATGGTCATCCCATTCTTGGTTTGGCAGATTACTGTGCTAAAAAGACACAGGAAAACATTTTTTCCTTCTGTGATGAACACCTTTGATGTACTGGGTCTTATAAAAAGAAACTTAGTGATGACAAGTACACTATTTTTTCCGGGTTAAAATGTTTATGAATTGGAAAACACTTTGGCTGTCACAAAAAAGTGTCACCAAAATTATCAAAGAGAGGAGATATTCTTCAATCTGCTTGTAATAATTACACTACCAGAAATTACGTGCCACTGTATGATGGAAGACTATTTTTTTTTGGCTTGACTTCTAATGCTGGTTAAACCACTGTGTGATTGAATAATTGAATGGAAAGAATAGAGGAAATTAGAAAATTAAAAAATGAAAGGAATTAGAAAACAGGTATTTTAAGAAACTCATCAGATCAAAACATACATACCAAAACAAAATAATAAAGACAAATAGTAGAGTTCACATTTTCTACCAGAGATGGCCAGGATTATTCATAGAATATAATGAAAGAATTATTATTTACAAAGACAAATAAGCCATAATATGATTTGGCTTTGTCCCCACCCAAATCTCATCTAGAATTGTAGTTCTCATAGTCCCCATGTGGTGTTGGAGGGACCCGGTAGAAGGTAATTTAATCATGGGATCAGTTACCCTCATGCTGTTCTTGTGATAGTGTATGAGTTATCATGAGATCTGATGGTCTTATAAGGGGCTTTTCCCACTTTTGCTTGGCACTTTTCCTTTCTGCTGCCATGTAAAGAAAGACATGATTTTTACTTCTTCAGCCATGATTGTAAGTTTTCTGAGGCCTCCTCAGCCCTGCAGAACTGTGAGTCAATTAAACCTCTTTCCTCTATAAATTACCCATTTTCAGGTATGTTTGTTTTAGCAACATAAAAATAGGTTAATACAGTAAATTGGTACCAGGAGTGGGGTGCTACTGTAAAGATATCTGAAAATGGCCAGGCGTAGTGGCTCATGCCTGTAATCCCAGCACTTTGGGAACTCAGCAGATCAGAAGATCAAGAGATTGAGACCATCCTGGCCAACATGGTGAAACCCCCCTCTCTACTAAAAATACCAAAATTAGCTGGGCATGGTAGTGCATGCCTATAGTCCCAGGTACCTGGGAGACTGAGGAAGGAGAGTGGCTTTAACCTGGAAGGCAGAGGTTGTAGTGAGCCAAGATTGTGCCGCTGCACTCCAGCCTGGTGAATGAGTGAGACTCCGTCTCAGAAAAAAAAAAAAAAAGATACCTGAAAATGTAGAAGCAATTTTGGACCTGTGTAATAGCCAGTTTGGAACAGTTTGGGGGGCTCAGAGGAATATAGGAAATTGTGGGAAAGTTTGGAACTTCCTAGACACTTGGAGGGCTCAGAAGCCAGGAAGATGTGGGAACATTTGGGACTTTTTAGAGACTTACTGAATGGCTTTAACCAAAATGCTGATAGTGATATAGACAATAAAGTCCAGGTTGAGGTGGTCTTAGATAGAGATGTGGAACTTGTTGGGAACTGGAGTAAAGGTCATTTTTGCTATACAAAGAGACTGATGGCATTTTGCCGCTGCCCTAGAGATCTGTGGAACTTCGAACTTTAGAGAGATGATTTCGGGTATCTGGCAGAAGAAATTTCTAAGCTGCAAAGCATTCAAGAGAAAGCAGAGCATAAAAGTTTGGAAAATTGACAGTCTTACAATGCAATAGAAAAGAAAAGCCCATTTTCTGGGGAAATTCAAGCTAGCTGCAGAAATTTGTCTTAAGTAATGAGGAGCCATATGTTAATCACTAAGACAATAAGGAAAATGTCTCCAGGGTATGTCAGAGAACTTCACAGCAGACCCTCCCATCACAGACCTAGGAGGGAAAATTTGTTTCCTGGACTAGGCCAAGGGCCCACTGCTCTATGCAGCCTGAGGACATGGTGTCTTGCATCCCAGCTGCTTCAGTTCCAGCCATGGCTGAAAGAGGCCAATATACAGCTCAAGTTGTCACCTCAGAGGGTGCAAGCTCCAAGCATTAGCAGCTTACATATGGTGTTCAACCTGAGGGTGGACGGAAGTCAAGAATTGAGGTTTGGGAACCTCTTTCTAGATTTCAGAGGATGTACGGAAATGCCTGAATATCCAGATAGAGATTTGCTGCAGGAGTGGAGAGCCCTCATGGAGACCCTCTGCTAGGGCAGTGCAAAAGGGAAATGGGGGTTGGAGCCCCCACACACAGTCCTCACTGGGGCACTGCCTAGTTGAGCTGTGAGAAGAGCGCCATGGTCCTCTAGACACCAGAATGGTAGATCCACTAACAACTTGCACTGTGAAACTGGAAAAGCCACAGACACTCAACATCAGCCATGAAAGCAACTGGGAGAGGGTTGTACCCTGCAAAGCCACAGAGGCAAACTGCCCAAGGCTGTGGGAGCCCACCTCTTGCATCAACATGACCTGGATGTCAGACGTGAAATCAAAGGAGATCATTTCGAAGCTGTAAGAGTTAACTGCCTCGCTGGATTTCAGACTTGCATGGGGCCTGAAACCCTTCATTATGGCCAATTTCTGCCATTTGCAACAGGTATATTTACCCAATGTCTATATCCCCATTGTATCTAGGAAGTAACTAACTTGCTTTTGATATTATAGGCTCATAGGTGGAAGGGACTTGCCTTGTCTCAGATAAGACTTTAGAGTTGGATTTTTGGGTTAATGTTGGAATGAGTTAAGCATGAATCTATTTTGAAATGTGAGGACATGAGACTTGGGAGGGGCCAGGGGCAGAATTCTATGCTTTGGCTGCGCCCCCACCCAAATCTCATCTTGAATTATAGTTCCCATAGTCCCCAAGTGTTGTTGGAGGAACCCAGTAGCAGGTAATTTACTCATGGGGTGGTTGCCCTCATGCTGTTCTCATGATAATGCATGAGTTCTCAAGGAATCTGATAGTCTTATTAGGGGTGTTTCCCCTTTTTGCTCAAGACTTATCCTTGCTGCCATGTGAAGAAGGACATGTTTTCTACTTCTGCCATGATTTTCAGTTTTCTGAGGCCTCCCCAGCCCTGCAGAAGTGTGAATCAATTAAATCTCTTTCCTTTATAAATTACCCAGTCTTGAGTATGTCTTTATTATCAGCATGAGAACAAACCAATACAAGCCATATTTCTATTGGAATTATAAATAGTCCCAAGATAGTCCTATAATTTCAGGCTTCCTTTATTTCCTTTCCTGGTCTCCCTATTCAATTCCATGCTACTCCTGCTATTAGGTTGGTGAAAAAATAATTTTGGTTACCTCTGTCCTTTTAAAGTCTTCAGCTCTGGGTTGTAATAGTGAGCAAAAATATCTATAGCTGGCATTGGTGGTGCCCCTCCATAGCACCAGCTGATAGCATTTAAGAGCAAACTGGCCAGCCTGCTTACAGTCAGCACCTGAATGTCTTTGATAAAATATTTTCTCTGGGTACTAGACTGCTTGCTCATGTAGCAAGCCAAAAATGACAGAGAATTATCACCATTCCTGGAGTACCCCTTAACCAATAATGTGGGGAATTAAGGTTAGTGACCCCAGATCCTCACCCCTTGGGTAGGAGAAGGCTGACATGTGGAGGTTACATGGGCTCCCCGTTCTCCTCACCTTCTTCACTCTCAGTGATAGCTGACTTGATAACACATTTATCCTTGACTTCCCATCCTTATTTTGCTTTCCAATTCAGTTAACTGTGGCTTCTTCAGCTTCCATGTAAACCACTTGAATTACAATCCTTTCTCAGGGTTTGATGCTGTGGTAATTCAAACTAAGTTGTTCAACTCATTTTTGTAATAATTTCCCCATTAAAATTGAGAGACAGAATTATGGACTGTTGATACAATACTTGAAAGTGTGGGACAGAATTAATTTGAATACTAACTTAGAGTTGTCCAGCCGTAGGCAAGTCACTTACCTTTCCTGAGCTTCAGTTAATCTTCTATAAAATGGTGATAACCATAGGATCTTTTTAATGAAGTTTTTCGGAGAATTAAATGAGATAATGTATAAGTGCCTAAAATATTGTGAAAAATCAACAAACGGTCGGCTGATAAAATTGCTGACCAGGTGACCCAAGAAGTGTGACAGCAGACTATGTGCTGGTGGCCCATCACCCAGGTCCTTGCTGGTCTCCTCAAAGAGGCAGGACATCTGCTTACTATTTATTTGTGCTCTTTTCAGAAGTTTAAAAAATGTATTTGTGGAGGGAAAATTCTAATGTTTTAAACCATCGGCTATGGCAGCTTTTAAAAGCTTTTAAGAGGACCCTGTTTCTTGCTCCTTGTCTACACAAATGAACACATTGTTAGCAAATGCAGAGACTAAAAGTTATACCTATTTTTAAAAGTATATTATGTGCTTCCAGGATGCTTTCAAATGTTTTAAAAAGAAGTTCTTGGTTAAAAGATTTATACCATTGTGAGAACTCCAAGATGATTAGGAGACAGAGTTTCCTATAAAAGTTTTTTTTTTTCTCCTTGTTTTTTTTTGGGGGAAAATGTAAATTTGTTTGATTATAACTGCAAAGACTATTCCACAGGTTAAATTCACGTTACCCGAAGACATGAATTTGGGGGAGGGAAGAATACTACTCAGTCTAGTACAATCTTTTGTCATTTTGTGGTGATTTTTGTTTAGTTATAGACAAAGAATTTAACAGAATAGTAAAAAGAGCACAGAATTTGGACACAGAGATACCTGGGCTAAAATTCCAATACTGCCGGCCTTGCACAGTGGCTCACACACATAATCCCAGCAATGTGGGAGGCCAAGGCAGGTGGATCATTTGAGGTCAGGAGTTCAAGACCAGCCTGGCCAACATTGGGAAACCCCATCTCTACCAAAAATACAAAAATTAGCTGGATATGGTAGCAAGTGCCTGTAATCCCAGCTGCTCAGGAAGCCTGAGGCAGGAGAATCACTTGACCCTGGGAGGCAAAGATTGCACTTAGCTGAGGTCGTACCACTGTACTCCCGCCTGGGAGACGGACTGAGACCCTGTCTCAAAAAAATAAAAAATAAAAAAAATCCAGTACTGCCAATGTCTAGCAATGTAACCTTTTATGAATCACTCTTAGTATATATTTTTTCACTCTTTACTCTGAGAAATTTGAACAATCATACCTGCATTATATTATTACTGTCATGTCAAATCACATTATGTTATGAAATACCCAGAACACAGGTAAGAACATAGACATGCTCAGGAAATGAAAGACATAATTATTTACTAAAATTATTTAGGAAAATGATAAATTAATATTAAAAATGATTCTGTCAATATGGATATTGGTAACATTTGTAGGAAAGACCAAAAACTTGATGGAATTTTAAGATTTTATATGTTTTTCTTATGGAACTTATTCTGGCTTTCCTGGAGGAAAACAACACAAAAATGTCAAATCAACACACACAAAATGTACATGTTCATTTTGAGCAGATTCTAACCACTTATTAAATGTAGACATTTAAAATTGTTTGTGTGTCCTACAGTTGTGTGTGTGTATTTGTGAGAGAGAGGATAAGGAAGAGGGGGTGGTGAGGTATAATGATCCTTTATTGAGTTATGAATGCCAAATATGTGTTAGGCACAATACTATATTATCTTATCATATTATCTTATATGACACAGTCACAACAATCCTATGAAATATTCCTATTCAAAGGTGAGAAAACAGGTTAAAAAAAAGCCAAAAGCTTTTCTTAAATATATGCCAATTAAGGGAAAGATAGATTATTTAATCATTATTCAGGCTGTTTAAGAATATTATTTGTGTGTGTGTGTGTGTACCTGAGTGCATATGTATATGTTCCATTAGAGGTAAAGCATCTTCTGATGTATTTTATGCTACAAATGACCAGTGAAATTCTACAATTTCTGGACACCTTCCTTTTGAAAATCCCCAGAGGGAAAACAACAAGGAAGAAAAAGTGGTCATTCCCCTCTAGAATATTTTTTTAATCCAAATATAAGACAGATTGCATTAAGAAAACAGGGAATAATATCTGCTGAGAGTTTGTTATGAAACAGTAATGTTTGGAGATAAGAATCAGTGTCTGGGGGCACAAGCTAGTACTGGGACTTTGGAGAAGATTCTGTCAAGGATGTGATTATTATGGGCTGAATTTTGCCTCCTCCCCACCAATTCATATGTTGAAGTCTTAACTCACAGTACTTCAAAATGTAACTTTATTTAAAGATAGAGACTTTAAAGAGGTAATTATTATAAGGTCATTGGGGTGAGCTCTAATCTAATATGACTAGTATTCTTAGAAGAGGAAACTAGGATGCAGTCTTGTATGGAGGGATGACCATGTGAAGAGGCAGGGAAAAGATATCCATCTGCAAATCAACACGTCAGGCCTTAGGAGAAACCAATCTACCAACATCTTGATCTTAGATTTCTCCACCCCAGAACTGTGAGAAAATAAATTTCTCTTGTTCAAGTTACTCAGTCTATGGTACCTTGTTAGAGAATCCCCGGAAATTTAATATACTGACCTTCAAGGATGGATGTCTAAGCAAAGGGGAAAATTTATAAGGATTCTGAATAGAGACAGCTCTCAAGAGTAACTGAAGTATTAAGAGAACTGACATGACTGATCAAAGCTTGTTAAATATGGCAGGTTCTGCTACCACCTGTAAAGCTACGGAGATGCTTTTGCTTCTGTCTATAATTTATAGCTTTGAGTCAGTTTTCGGAAACCCAGAGATGACTAAGCAAAGGTAGTAAGCCATTTTACAGCAGACACATAAAACAGTTTGTTGACTTTCTTACAATTCCTTTTATATTATCTGTAGGCACTGTAGATTTGTAAAGCACAATATCCCAGGAATTGTAGATAGTACAAGGTCCAAGATGGAGTGGAATTTACTTATTCAACCAGAGAACCAGAGGTAGAGTCCTGGGGGAAAATGAGTACAGAAACCAAAAGCCAACAGTTTAAAACAGAATTGAGAAATGAGGGCATAAAGCAAAGCATTGAAAGATCTAAGATGGAAAAAAGCATAGATTTCAAGAATGAAGCACAGTCAGCGCTTTCTATTTATGGATTCCGCATCCATGGATTCAACCAACCTTGTACCGAAAATATTCAGAAATACAAAAGATACTTGTGTCTTTACTAAACATGTACAGACTTTTTTCCTTGTAATTATTCCCTAAACAATACAGTAAAACAAGTATTTATATGTCATTTACATTGTATTCGGTATTATAAGTAATCTACAGACGATTTAAGTTATATAGGGGATGTGGTTAGGTTATCTGCAAACACTACACCATTTTACATAGGGACTCGAGCATCCATAGATTTTGGTATCCTAAGGGGGTCCTGGAACAAATTTCCCATGAATACTGAGCGACAACTGTGTTGTGTTTTCATTACAACAATTTTGTATGGTTCAATATTTTATAATAGTACCTGGCACTCATTTGTAGTGGCAAATATATTCTTAATCAGTCAATGAACTTTTGTTTTTGTTAGTTCTTCCTTATTACCTTATTAAAACAGGATTTGTATCCAGGAACCACCCATTGCATTCAGTCCAATCCTTACTGTCTTCCATAGACAATGGGATTTGAATGATAAACAAAAAGTAAAGATAGATTCATTCAGATTTAAAATTTTTGAGTCTCTGTGACTTGCAATTATGCTGTAACTATTGATTTATGTATTTACTGCTAATAACATCGTAATCATTGGTGGCAAGTTGATGATTAATTCTTATGTGCATATCCGGACCCTAAACTGAACTCCAGTATGTTGGAAGGCAGAATAGCTTTAGCTTAAGATCTGCCTTTTAAAGTTAACAAATTGTGCTTGAAATTTGGTCCTGCCATGTTGATTTACATACCTTGAGGTAATTACTCAACTTCTAACCCTCAGTTTCCTTAGAAATATAGGATAACAGTAATACCTTCTACGAAGTGTTACACCTAAACTAGCTTCCTCTCAAAAGCAGATTCCAAAAGGAGATTTTAAGCAGATAGTTTATTTTCTGATGCAATCCTAAGGAACCTAAGCTGAATTGGGGAACAGAATAGGAACAGAAAGCCAATCTAAGGCTTTATTATCAAGCTGGCCACTACGGTGTGTTGACTGCCAGGTTTGTACATTTGCACATGCAGCAGAATGGCTTAATGGTTTACTGCAAGACTATTCCACAACTGTGACAGAGAGCCCCGGGCAAGGAAACTGGTTGTTGTAACTAACAATGGAGTGAAAAGTGGGTCACTAGGAACAAAGAGCTGTTAAACTTGGGTTGTTTTGAGGATAAAATGTCATAATGATTGCCAAGTAGAGATACTTGAAGACCATTTTTAATTTTTTTTAAATAAAACCTGAGTCAATGAAAGAATATGCTGTTGTCTTTTATTCCCCCACTATAGCAGTGAACTCTTTGATTCAACAGACTTAGCTTTTAAAGAAAAATTTGCCACATACCTGAAATGTAGCCTTGAATAGCAAAATGTATAACAACATGGATTTGGGTGACAGACAGATATGGGTTAGAATTCAGACTTGCTTTTTATAACTCATCAAACAAGCTACTTACTTCTGTGATTCTCATAGTCTTCATTTGTTTTAAAAAGAATTCCACTTAGAGAGCTGGAAGTTTATTTTCAAGTTTAACAACCATATTAATTCTATGGTCCAGCAATTTTATTCCTAGAAATATACCTATGAGAAATAAATGCATATATCAACAAAAAGACTTGTATACCATTTTACTGCATGTTTAAAATCATTGTTTTCTCTATGGTATACATGCTTTAATATATTATTGTTCATGCAAAATACAGAAAGTCACAAACTAAATAAAAACAAATTAATAAAAGAAGATAGTATATTATAAAGCTGTATGAGAATTAGATGGAATAATGGATATAAAATGCTTAATACACAGTGCTCAATAAAATATAGTTATTATTTTGTCAGTATGATCATCAACTGTGAAGGGACAAATGTTTACAAAATTTTTAAAATGGACAGAATCACTGTAAATATTATATTTAAATTTTTCTTTTCTATTACCAATGAGCCCAAAACTGACTATACTGGAGAATAATATATAACATATACACACACACACATACATCTGATTCATTCATTCATTCTCTCTCTCTATGTATATACAGAGGTGTGGTGTGGTGGCTCACACCTATATATATATGTCAAATATCAAACATTAAAAGTCAAATATCAAGCATTAAACAACAGAATTGGAAGGGCCCAAAGCTTTTTAAACTTTATCTTATTTTTAGAGAAAATAAAGGAAGGTCCCAAGCTCTTTTTTAAACTTTATCTTGTTTTAAGATAATGTGCTTTAATTGCACTCATTTTCTTAGAGTTTAAGTCGCAATAAAGGTAATCTAGCCCTGGCACAGTGGCTCACACCTGTAATCCCAGCACTTTGGGAGGCTGAGGTGGGTGGATCCCCTGAGATCAGGAGTTTGAGACCACCCTGACCAACACAGAGAAATCCTGTCTCTACAGAAAATACAAAATTAGCCAGGCCTGCTGGCCCACGCCTGTAATCCCAGCTACTCAGGAGGCTGAGGTGGGAGAATCATTGAACCCAGGAGGCAGAGGCTAGGGTGAGCTGAGATAGCGCCATTGGCCTCTAGTCTGGGCAACAAGAGCAAAACTCTGTCTCCTAAAACAAAAACAAGAAGGTAATCTAATCTAGGAACTTGATAGATTTTTATTCTTCTTCACCCTATGCAAATGTTTTAGTCCAGAGTAATTATGTTTCTTTCTATTGCATTTTGCATGCATTTTTCATGATGCTTCAGTTTAATGTGGATTTATCTTTTGAGGACTGGTCTTATGCAGTTTAATACAACTGTTCTAAGTATAATGTACTTAAAATTATAATTCTATCCATATAAATGTGTTTAGATTATATAGTTTATTAAAAATTTAAAGTTATTCATAATTTATAAAACAAATATAACAATTTTACAGAAAAATTAGAAAAGAGAAATATTTGAACTTTGTATTACTCTCAAAAATGTATGTTTAAATATTGCTTAATGTCTGAGATGACTAACAATGAATCTTATGGGGCAGAAATTAAGATCCTTGTCCCAATATCTAATAATATTCTTTACATTAGTGTTTGAGGAATTAACAATAAGACACAACTCTCCCTCAAGATATATAACAAGCCATTTATAAAGTATAAGAGTATTTTATAAATGTACTTCTTCAAATACAAATGACAGTGAAAAAGACATTAATTAGTAACTATTCAGAAACAAAATTTTGAGTAAATAAACATGTCAGAAAACAATAATAAATTTTACTCAGTCATGAGGCATTAACTGTCTCCACAGTGTACAAGGTATTAGCATAGATAACAGGACATTAATCAGAAACAATTTCTGCTCCTGAGGAGCTTTTAGTCTAGTAGAGGAAATAAGATGTGTATACATGTACACCCACATCCACACACATGCTTCTTAAAAAGAAAAATGGTGAACTTAATATATAGATGGCCAGATTAAACAATATGGTTATTTGTGCTACTATGCTGTTCATTACGGCTTTGTGGAATTTGTGGATGGATGCTCTCATTATGAATATCGTTAGAATCCGGGCACAGTGGCTCAGGCCTTTAATTCCAGCACTTTGGGAGGCTGAGGCTGGCGGATCACTTGAGGTCAGGGGTTCAAGACCAGCCTGGCCAACATGGTGAAACCCCATTCCTACTAAAAATAAAAAAATTAGCCAGGTATGGTAGCTCACACCTGTAATCTCAGCTACTAGGGAGGCTGAGGCAGGAGAATTACTTGAACTCAGGAAGCGAGGTTGCAGTGAGCCAAGAGTGAGCCACTGCACTCCAGACTAGGCAAAAGAGTAAGACTCTATCTCAATAAAGAAAAGGGGAGGAAAGTCTGAATGGGAAGAAGCAGTAATGTAGTTATTTATGACCATGGATGAATCTCTTTCAAGTTTGTTTCCCTAAAACAGAGTAAGAGTGTGTGGGAGTTAGGGTGGAGTAAAAAGTGTCTTCAATTGTACTTTAATAACCAAACAATCCAAGAAAAGAACTCTTAGTAACTGAGGAAGAAAAAGAATATGAGTCATATCTGATTTTTACTTAATACCAACTTCAGAAGAAAATGAAATAGTTTTAGTTGAAGTTTTAGTTTTAGTTAAACAAAGTGACTGATGGCTGGTCTGTGAAGTTTTGAGACTTGTACTCACTGCCTTATTAAAGAAACTTGTCAGGTAAATTGAATGTAGCCAAGGAGGTGAATATCTGTTTTGATGTTTGACCAAGAACTTTCCTAAGACTGTTTGTGTTATCGACATTATTAGTTTTACTGTAATGGAAGCCCTAAAATTGTAAATTTCTGTTAAGTCAGAAAAGATTATGAGAATTAATAGGACTCTTCAGTATGATGGCTGGTTACAAAATTAATAACTTAATTATAACAATAGGAAACATATAGAAAGATAGATGCAAGTTTTACATGAAGAAAATGCCAAACATGATTAAAAGGTTAAAAAGATATGCTGAGTGTGGTGGCCCACACCTATAGTCCCAGCACTTTGGAAGGCTGAGATGTGAGGATCACTTGAGCCCAGGAGTTTGAGACCAGCCTGGATATTAATTGATAGATATGCTTTAACATTACATATAATTCAATATTATTGACATAGTTTATAATAAAAGACAATATTTTCCCAAAATTAATTTGAAAAATAGTTACAATTATAAACAAATTCTCATTAATATAATTTTTCAGACCTTGATAGCCTAATTCAAAAGTTCATTTCAGATATGAATGCTTCAGAAGAGTCAATACTTTCTAAAATTAAAGTATAAAAAAGGGAGACTGCATTAACCAATATTTTTTAGATACGTTAAAATTATTCTACATTGTTGGTGTTAATACATCAACAAACAGATGTCATCATTTAAAAGAATTTATTATACACTTTTAATTTCTTGAATGAAAAACAGATTATATATTAAGGATATTGGACAATTGTGTATTTATTTCTAAGGAGAAAAACTGAATGTTTTTACTCTTATATTAATTTGCCAGGGTTAAAACAAGAAATACCAGGGACTGGGTGGATTAAACAACAGAAATGTGTTTCCTCACAGTTCTGGAGACTAGGTGCAAGATCCAGGTATCAGCAGAGTTGGTTCCTTCCAAGGGTCTCTCTCCTTGGCTTGCAGATGGATGCTCTCTCGCTGGTTCTTGACATGGTCTTCTGTACGTGTCTGTATTCTAATCTCTTCTTACAAAGTCACCAGTCATACTGGATTAAGGCCTACCCATATGACTTCAGTATGTTTTACTTTTTTGAAGGCTCTATCTCTAAATGCAGTTGGTCAGTCACATTATGAGGTCCTCACTCTGTGTTAGGACTTCAACATACAAATTTTGAGAGACATGGTTCAGCCCATAGCATATACTATGTCAGAAAATTTCAAGATAAATTAAAGCGTAAAATGGGGATAAAAAAAATACATGAACTATTAAAAAACAAGGAATAAAATATAGGTAAATACTTACTCAATCTTGAAGTATAAGAAATATTTATAAATATAGGTTCAAAGGCAGAAAATATTAAGTGAAAAGATTTAAGTATATAAATGTGTGAAAATTTTACATTTCTAGACATGAAACTATACCATATATGCTATGGAATGGCAAAGTGAAACTGGTGAAAATATCTTATCAATGTATCTTATGAGGTTTTTCTTACTTTTGCATGATGCTTAAGAGAAAAAGATCAAATTGAAGAGGAAAAAAATGGACAAAAAGATAGAAAAAGGCAATTCATAAGTAAAGAAAAACACATGACAAATTCAAATGTGTAGATTGTTTAGTCTTATTGAGAAGAAAATTAATTAAATTTGAAATGATTTGGGGAAAACAATTTTCATCATTAATTTGGGCAAGATTTTGATACTGAAAATTTTAAATACAGAAACATTTTAATAGCTATCACTATACATGGATGAGGCAGTATTAATTTACATAATTTTTGAAGGTCAATTTGATAGTATATACCAAAAGTTTTAGAATTCTTAAAATGTTTTTACCTATAAGTTTAATTCTACTAATGTATCCTAAAATAATCAGATGAACATGTGTATAAAAATATATCATACATTGTGCAACTTTGTTCTTCTATGGGCGTACAGGTCTAAATATAAGCAATGGCCTTTAGTTGTGGAATTTTTGATATTTTTAATGTATTATATGCTTTTATGTATTTTCCAGACTACAGTGTATTTTATAATAGGAAAATAACATTTTGAAATTTGACAATTCAGAGGAGGATTAGATTACTTGAAGCTAAGGAGATTTGGAAATTGTTTACATGGGAGATGACATTGGCCTTTGGTTTAAGTGAAATTTAGAGGGATGTAACAGCAAAGTATTTCAGATAAAGAATATGGAACAGATTTTCATGGTGCATAATTAGTTTTTTTTTTCTGAGCATAGCATATGACAGATTAGAAGAGCCCAATCAGAATAGTTGGTTGAGTTGAGATTATAGAAATCCTTGAAAGTCTACAACAGACTGACTGAGAAGCTGGTACAAATAAGCAGGTTAGATAAGAAGGCTGGTGCAGAAATTTCCTTGAGAGGTATGAGGACCATGGAATAGGAAAGAACAGAGATAGAGAAAATGCAGATGTAAGAGAGAAGCATTAGCATTCATTGGCCAATCTCATCAAATGCTGTGATTCATGCCCTCAAACACTACTGTATAGATGCTATTTTTGTCCATAGTGTGCAAATGTCCAGGGTCACTGCTAGTAACTAGGAGAGGATTCAAATCCATGTCTATTTTTTAACTTTTTATACATATTCTGTGCACTTTATGATTTAGAGTTAAAATCTGAAATAATGTTGACTGAATATGTTATCTCCTGTTCTGCAATTTTTCATGCATGTTATCTCAAAATTATATTTTGAATGCAAAGACTGAAGTTCAAGGGCATTACTGAAATTTAGCTGTTTTAAACCATGCAGTTCCTTACTGTTTCCTTGCATTATAGATCATCTGGACTGTTTTTGTTTGTTTCCTTCTGCATGATAATTGCAGAGCTGAATGCTAATATCCTTAGGTAAGGTCTTACTATAAATATACATATCGCAAGTTGTTGCCAATATGAGCTTTTGATGAGACTAGAAGATGATAAGTGACAGCAAACAGAATAAACTATAGGACTAATTACATCAAATGTGGAACTTTATTAAGCTTAATGTTTTCTGTTTGAATTACTATAAGTTCCCTTTTTTTAGATGGAGTTTCACTTTTGTTGCCCAGGCTGGAGTGCAATGGTGCGATCTTGGCTCACTGCAACCTCCGCCTTTCAGGTTCAAATGATTCTCCTGCCTCAGCTTCCCAAGTAGCTGAGATCACAGGTGCCCACCACCACACTTGGCTACTTTTTGTATTTTCGGTAGAGTCAGGGTTTTACCATGTTGGTCAGGATGGTCTTGAACTCGTGACCTCAGGTGATCCACCCACCTCAGGCTCCCAAAGTGCTGGAATTACAGGCATGAGCCACCGTGCCTGGCCGGAATTACTATTCATTCTTAAAAGAATTGTGTACATATCATTTTTATTGTATGTGAAAATAATCTATAACACTATCTAACATTGAGTTTTTCTTACACAATTCGATAACGACAATATAAAAGCCAGTGGACTTTTCAGAAAGGGCCGATTGTTTGTGTTTTTGTTTTCTTGCCTTTGATTTAAAAAAAAGAGGTGAAAAACCTAAAAATTATGTCTTATAATATTAAATTGCTCATTATAAAAAATTGCAACAAAATAACAACAAAAAGATAAGTTCACCCTAGTAATTGGGATACATAGTTGAAGGCTGCATTTTCACTTTTAAATTGATTGATGTCACATGAAAAAAGCAAGAAACACTGTTCAGAAACGACCTATTTTTAGTCCCTTTTTCATATGATAATCTCCTCAAATCTTTATTATCAATGTTTTGCAAAGGACACAGAGCAATTCTTACAATATAAAAACAATTTTAATACAATATGAATGATATTAACAATTGTAATAATGATAATAATTTAAAACAAATTACACAGCTAGGCCCTCCCTTTCTTGTGATTCATCTACCATGTACAAATGGCTGAAAAAATCTTTCTAGATGTTAACCAACATTCATCATGAAAACTGTACCCTGCCTATTTGTAATATGCTTTGATCCTTGGGAGACTGACACTTTAAAAAAAATGCCAGAATAAAAGAAAACCAAAAAGCTTAGTCCAATTTGAGATCTTTCCTTTAAAATGAAGTCAAGAAGTTCCTTGTATTTTTTTTTATTGCAGGAATCTGAAATTTATATGTATCTAAATGTAATCAGGTGCTAAAACTGTGGGCATTGGTTTGCTTGTGTCTTTCTAGTTCAGACTCTCTGTTTTTAAAGTATAAACAGAACAATGTCAAATGCAGAATAATTTAATTTAGATGAATGTCAAAATTTGAATCTATCAGTTTTACTCCCTATAAGGGACAACACTATGTGGTCTTGATATTTGAAATCAGCTAGATCTTGGCTCATAATCTAGGCTTCTTCAATTGCTTTATACATGAAGTTTCTCTTTTTAATTGATCTCTCAGTAATAAAAATATTACTTTTAATAAAAGTAATAAAAAATACTTTTATTTTTTAAATGGTACTATGAATGTCCACCTTGCAGGGTTGTGGTAAGGATTAAGGGATCATGTGTAGAAAAAGTATAACATTTACAAGTGCCCATTGAAGGATAGTTTTTGTTGCATCTAATAACTTGATGGATAACATAGAAAGCCACACTATGAAAAGAATTAATGATTCATGTGATTTATGAATTTCCTTTTACTTTAACATTAAACTTTATCTAGCACTCTTAGATTCTGGAACTAACAGACTACTATTCTTGTTGATCAGGGCTTCCCTTCTACACTGGCTGTTTCCCTTAACTCCTAACCTAATTCATGAACCATGGTGTCAACCTCACACAGTGTTAAAAGCCATTTTATTTGGAGTTTTGATTTGTGTGCAGTATGAACATAAGATTCTCCTCTTAAATATCTGGAATTTTCTATGGACAGTAGAAATCCCACTGACATTCTTGAAAGCCCATCAACTATGACAAAAACATCCTACACAGCACCACCATGCAGGTTGAGACTTGCTTGCTTTGTGTGCCACAAAAGCAAATTAAATATAAAGGTGAATTATGTAAAGGAGTAAAATACTGCTGTAATAGAGCGATACTTTATGATGCCACAAGTTGTATATGGAAATTAAAATTGAGATTTCTATCAATTATCTAAGTTCTCATTTTCAATCGCAAATCAATTGACTGAGATTTTAGCAAATTTGAACAATTTTAGTAGAGAATCTGCAAATCAACTGAATGTGGCTCAGCCTAATGGAGGCAATGCTTCTCCTATTCATGATACTACACTTTGATGTCATGTGATGTTTATCTTGGAAATCCTTTCCTTCCAGTTGCCCATTCACTCAATCCTATTTCCCATCAATCCTATTGTCATTTCTTCTCTTACACTTCCTCATCATTGTTGTTTCTGGATATTGAGCAAGAATTAGAGACGGGCAGTTGGGCTCCCATACTTTAGAAAGTGAGTTTCTTAAAATGTTCTGTCAAAAAAAATATATCCAGGCTGGGCACAGTGCCACATGCCTGTAATCTCTGCACTTTGGAAGGCCATGGTAGGAGGGTCGCTTGAGTCCAGGAATCTGAGACCAGCCTGGGCAACATAGAAAGAACTTGTCACTAAAACAATAAAAATAAATGCTTGTGCATGGTGGCTTGTATCTGAAGTCCCAGCTGCTTTGGAGGCTGAGGGAAGAGGATTGCTTGAACTCAAGAGTTCGAGGCTATATTGAGTTGTGATGGCACCACTGTACTCCAGCCTGGGTGACAGAGTGATACTCTGTCTCTTAAAAGAAAATATCCAAAATGCAGGTATTTAAAGAGAATGTTAATTAGGTTGCTTAAAACATGTAGGCCAAGGAAATAAAAACATATAAATACATTGTAATAGTACTGGTATAACCTAAAAGTTCAGCAAACTTGACTATATAATTAAGATTTAATATGTTTATATTTCCTGTAATGTATTCCTCATAAGTAGTGGAGTTTTTAAGTACATGTTGTTTTCTTTTTAAGCACATTAGCATTATGCTTCACCATGTGACTTGCTCTGGCCAGTGAACGTGAGCAGAAATGACACACACTTCTGAGCAGAAGATGTGATACACAGTTACAGCCACTCTGCAAAGCCCATGTATAAAAACGAGAAACACATTTTTGTAATTATAAACAGGGAAGATTTTGAAACTATTTGTCACTGCAGTATCACTTAGATAGAGTTGACAATTCAAGATTGTCTAATGAGACTGGCCTAAAGTCAGTAAATAAAAGCCTATTATGAGGCTGGGTGCAGTGGCTCACGCCTATAATCCCAGCAATTTGTGTGGCCGAGGTGGGTGGATCACTTGAGGTCAGGAGTTTGAGACCAGCCTGGCCAAAAAGGTGAAACCCCATCTCTACTAAAAATCAAATAACAGCTGGACGTGGTAGTGCGCACCTGTAATCCCAGCTACTCAGGAGGCTGAAGTAGGAAAATCATTTGAACCTGGGAGGTGGCTGTGCAGTGAGCCAAGATCGCACCACTGCACTCCAGCCTGAGCAACAGGGCAAGGCTCAGTCTCAAAAAAACAAAACCTGTTATGACATGCCCAAACAGCAAAATATGTTTTATAGGTAGTAAGCACATTTTATACTCTTTATTCCACATATACATATGTCAGCCATCCTTCGTGTCACATCTTAAAATCCACTGTATCTGGCAAACATTACTGATTGTCCTGAGTAATCTTTTCCTATTCCAAATATTCAAAACACTTCAGATATGTGTCCTTAATGTCCTTAAGAGGTTTATCTCATTGGTTTTTATTTATGTCTCTCACTAGGTGAGGATCTTGTGCCCCACTTCGGGTTCAGCATAGTGCTTGCCATGCAATTATTGCTCAGTAAATAAATGTGCGGAAGATTGATTGACTAAAGCTCTGGATGAAGGGATCGGAATCTCTACATTCTATGTGCTTAATAATCACAAATTGTAATATAAATTTTTCAGCAATTTAAAATATCCCAATGGCACTCTACTGATGGTGATAATAAAGAAAAAAAATTATTCAGGGTGGTTAGACTATTTTCATTCTTTTTGATACCCTGCTTCATTTTGTTTTTGTTTACTGGTGAAAGATTTCAGTCTCTTCTGAAGCAGATAGTGACCTGGGAGGATAATTATCAGGGCAAAATTTGGGAGAAAAAGAAAGGAAGGAGAAAATGGAAGCTTCAAAAATACAAAGCTGAGGAACTTTTGATATTTAGTTGATGAGGTTACTTGATTCTATATAAAACTGATAAAAGAAATAGGGGTAAAGAGTGAGAGAGTTGGAGTAGAAAAAAATGGAAAGGAAGAAGAGTCATGGACAAGGATGAGCTACCCCCTGATGCCGAACGCATATGTCCTGTTAAAATAAGAATAAAATGGTTAACAAATTTGCAGAATGTATAAACAGATTAATCACAAAATCTAGAGCTGTCCATGTGGATGCAGTGGGTATATTATAAAAATGTCTGTAAAGGGGGTGGTTTTAGTATTTATGGGTGTATGCAGCCTTCAAAGGGCTTTTTAGAGACACTTGCCTTTGTTTATCTGTTTGTTTTCCCAAAAGTGTTATCACGAGAATATATATCACAGATATATTTTCTTTTCCCAAGAATATTATCAGACAGTTTTTTAAAAAACTGTCATTTATTGGCTAGGCTTGGTGGCCTGTAATCCCAGAACTTTGGGAGGCTGAGGTGGGCAGATCATGAGGTCAACAGATCAAGACCATCCTGGCCAACATGGTGAAACCCTGTCTCTACTAAAAAGACAAAAATTAGCTGGGCATGGTGACACGTCCTGTAGTCCCAGCTACTTGGGAGGCTGAGGCAGGAGAATCTCTTGAACCCAGGAGGCAGAGGTTGCAGTGAGTCAAGATCATGCCACTGCATTCCAGCCAGGTAACAGAGTGAGACTCCATCTCAAAAAAATACAGCAACAGCAGCAACAAAAATCTATCATTTATTGATCACTTATTCTGTGTCAAGTATATCATTATGGACTTGGTGAGCAGTATTTTATTTTATTTTGTTTACTATCCCCAATAATCCTTTGAAGTAGGTACTCTTTTTTTTCATTCACAGATTAGAAAGATCTATAAATTTCTGTTTCCTATACTTTCAAGAGTACTGAATGTTATCAATTCTTTTTATCTTTGTCAATCTGATAGTGAAAAAATCTGTCTTAGTTTAGTTTTAATTTGGAATAGTCTTATGATGAGGTTGAGAATGTTTTCACACATTAAACAACCATTTGTATTTCTATATCCGTCAATTTATTTTTAATGAATTTAAAAATATTTATGGTGTATATCCTATGTACTAGAGGATTAGTATGTACTGCTGAGTGAACAAGACATGGTCCCTGCCCTTAAGTAGCTACTGGAATTATGGCAAAGGCAGAAAACAAAGATACTAATACATGGAAAAAGATACTTTGTATGTGGGAAGTGTGGTGGAAAGGGTATGTGTTTAGATAAGTGGACAAGATGGCCTCTCTGAGAAGAAAACATCAAAGAGGAGAGTTGAAGGATGAAAAGGGGCAGCCTTGTAGAGAGTCAGGGAAATGATGAGCAAAGTCTTTGAGATAAGAAAAAAAAAAGGTGACTTGGAAGACTTAAGAGAAAATCAGCATGGCTGTAACATAGTATGAGTGGAATAGAATGACAGGAGATAAAGTGGTAGAGATAGGCAGAGGCCAGCAGAGTTGTGTTTTATTTCAAAGCACATAGATCACAGTAAAGGGTTTGTCTTTTATTCATGGTACAGTGGGGAAAAAGTCATTGAAGTAGAGCTGCCAGATAGAATACAGAATACCAGTTAAATCTGAATTTCAGATAATTGACAAATACTTTCTTAGTATATGAATATCCCAAGTATTTCATGGAATACACTTACACTAAGAAAGCATTCATTGTTTATCTTAAATTCAAATTTAACTGGTTATCCTGCATTTTAACTTGCTAACTCTGGCATCCATACATTACAGCTTTTAAGCAAGAGAGTAATGCAATCAGACATATGCTTGAGAAGTTTAAGAAACGTTAAGGTCACAAAACTAATAAATGTCAGAGTTAAGATTTGAACCCCGATCATTGGAGGTGAGAGAATATTCAAATGTTATCCTAATCAATCTGCTATACTGTTGTCCATAAATATTTTCTAGGATATAGATCATATCATAAAGAGCAGTGATTGAGTAGTCCATAATTTAGCATACAACTAAAACTTAGGACAGGAAATTTAAGAGGGGAGCTCAGAAGTACACAGATTTATTAGTTTGAGACACAAGAACCTTCAGGAATGTATACTTCCAGAGGATAGGGTAGAGATAGGACTGGAATCAGGAATAGGAGGTTGAAAATTGCACAGCCAGACCACTATCTCTCCCTATCACATTTGGAAGACTTTAAAGTCTAAGATACTTTGGACTACTAAGGAATTTTTGGGCTGAGATGATGGTGTTTTCTAAATATACAATCATGTCATCTGCAAACAGATCATTTGACTTCCTCTCTTCCTATTTGAATACGCTTTATTTCTTTCTCTTGCCTGATTGCCCTGGCCAGAACTTCCAATACTGTGTTGAACAGGAATGGTGAGAGAGGGCATCCTTGTCTTGTGCCAGTATTCAAAGGGAATGCTTCCAGTTTTTTCCATTCAGTACGATATTGGCTATGGGTTTGTCATTAATAGCACTTATTATTTTGAGATATGTTTCATCAATACCTAGTTCATTGAGTGTTTTTAGCATGAAGCATTGTTGAAGTATATTGAAGGTCTTCTTTGCATCTATTGAGATATGTCATTTTTGCCATTGGTTCTGTGTATATGATGGATTACGTTTATTGATTTGCATATGTTGAACCAGCCTTGAATCTCAGGGATGAAGCTGATTTGATTGTGGTGGATAAACTTTTTAATGTGCTGCTGAATTCAGTTTGCCAATATTGTATTGAGAACTTTTGCATCTATGTGCATCAGGGATATTGGCCTTAAATTTTCTTTTTGTGTGTGTGTCTCTGCCAGGTATTGGTGTCAGGATGATGCTGGCCTCAGAAAATGAGTTAGGGAGAAGACCCTCTTTTACTATTGCTTGGAATAGTTATAGAAAGAATGGTCCCAGCTCCTCTTTGTACCTCTGTTAGAATTTGGCTCTGAATCCATCTGGTCCTGGGCTTTTCTGGTTGGTAAACTATTAATTACTGCCTCAATTTTAGAACTTGTTATTGGTCTATTCAGGGATTTGACTTCTTCCTGGTTTAGTTTTGGGAGGGTGTATATGTCCAGGAATTTATCCATTTCTCCTAGATTTTCTAGTTTATTTGTGTAGAGGTGTTTATAATATTCTCTGATGTTAGTTTGTATTTCTTGGGGATCAGTGGTGATATCCCCTTCATCATTTTTTTAATGTGTCTATTTTGTTTTTCTCTCTTTTCTTCTTTGTTAGTCATACTGGTGGTCTATCTATTTTGTTAATCTTTCCGAAAAACCACCTCCTGGATGCATTGATTTTTTGAAGGATCTTTCATGTCTCTATCTCCTTCTGTTCTTCTCTGATCTTAGTTATTTCTTGTCTTCAGCTAGCTTTTGAATTTGTTTCCTCTTGCTCCTCTAGTTCTTTTAATTGTCATGTTAGGGTGTTGATTTTAGATCTTTTCTGCTTTCACCCATGGGCAGTTAGTGCTATAAATTTCCCTCTAAACAGTGCTTTCACTGAGATTCTGGTACATTGTGTCTTTGTTCTCATTGGTTTCAAATAAATTCTTTCTTTCTGCCTTAATTCCATTATTTACCCAGTAGTCATTCAGGAGCAGACTGGTCAGTTTCCTTGTAGTTGCGCAGTATAGAGTGAGTTTCTTAATCCTAAATTCTAATTCGATTGCACTGTGGTCTGAGAGACTCTTTGTGATGATTTCCATTCTTTTCTATTTGCTAAGGAGTGTTTTACTGCCAATTATGTGGTCAGTTTTAGAATAAGTGCCATGTGGTGCTGAGAAATGTATATTCTGTTGATTTGGGGTGGAGAGTTCTGTAGATGCCTATTAGGTCTGCTTGGTCCAGAGCTGCGTTCAAGTCCTGAATATCTTTGTTAATTTTCTGTCTCACTGATCTGTCTCATATTGACAGTGGAGTTTTAAAGTATCCCATTATTATTTTGTGGGAGTCTAGGTCTCTTTGTAGGTCTCTAAGAACTTGCTTTATGAATCTGGGTGCTCCTGTATTGGGTGCGCATATATTTAGGATAGTTAGCTCTTCCTGTTGTTTTGATCACTTTACCATTATGTAATGCCCTTGTTTGTCTTTATTGATCTTTGTTGGTTTAAACTCTGTTTTATCAGAGACTAGGACTGCAACCCCTGCTTTTTTTTTTTCTTTCCATTTGTTTGGTAAATCTTTATTCTTCCCTTCATTTTGAGCCTATGTGAGTCTTTGCATGTGATATGGGTCTCCTGAATACAGCATACTGATGGGTCTTGACTCTTTATCCAATTTGCCAGTCTGTGTCTCTTAACTGGGGGCATTTAGCCTGTTTATATTTAAGGTTAATATTGTTATGTGTGAATTTGATCCTTTCATTATGATGCCAACTGGTTATTTTGCCCATTAGTTGATGCAGTTTCTGCATAGTGTCGATGGTCTTTACAATTTGATATGTTTTTTCAGTGGCTGGTACCAGTTGTTCCTTTCCATGTTTAGTGCTTCCTTCAGGAACTCTTGGAAGGCAGGCCTGGTGGTGACAAAATCCTTCAGTATTTGCTTGTTTGTAAAGGATTTTTTTTCTCCTTCATTTATGAAGCTTAGTTTGGCTGGATATGAAATTCTGCCTTCATTTATGAAGCTTAGTTTGGCTGGATATGAAATTCTGGGTTGAAAATTCTTTCCTTTAAGAATATTGAATGTTTGCCCCTACTCTCTTCAGGCTTGTAGGGTTTCTGCCAAGAGATCCACTGTTAGTCTGATGGGATTCCCATTGAGGGTAACCCGACCTTTCACTCTGGCTGCACAGAACATTTTTTAATTCATTTCAACCTTGGTGAATCTGATGATTATGCGTCTTGGGGTTGCTCTTCTCAAGGAGTGTCTTTATGGTGGTCTCTGTATTTCCAGAATTTGAATGTTGGCCTGTCTTGGTAGGTTGGGGAAGTTCTCCTAGATATCTTGATGTGTGTTTTCCAACTTGGTTCCATTCTCCCTATCACTTTCAGGTACACCAATCAAACATAGGTTTGGTCTCTTCACATTGTCCCATAATTCTTGGAGGTTTTGTTCAATCCTTTTCATTCTTTTTTCTGTAATCTTGTCTTCACGCTTTATTTCATTAAGTTGATCTTCAATCTCTGATATCCTTTCTTCCGCTTGATCAGTTCAGCTGTTGATACCTTTTTATGCTTCACAAAGTTCTCATGCTGTATTTTTTAGCTCCATCAGGTCATTTATGTTCTTCTCTAAACTGGTTATTCTAGTTAGCAATTCCTATAACTATTTTTCAAGGTTCTTAGCTTTCTTGCATTGGGTTAGAAATTGCTCCTTTAGCTAGGAGGAGATTGTTATTAACCACCCTCTAAAGCCAACTTCTGTCAATTCGTCAAACTCATTCTTTGTCTAGTTTTGTTCCCTTGCTAGTGAGGAGTTGTGATCCTTTGGAGGGGAAGAGGCATTCTGGCTTTGAAATTTTCAGCCTCTTTGTGCTGGTTTTTCCTCACTTCATGGGTTTTTCTACCTTTAGTCTTTGATGCTGGCTACCTTTGGTTGGGTTTTTTGAGTGGTTGTCCTTTTTGTTGATGTTGATGCTATTGCTTTCTGTTTATTAGTTTTCCTTCTAAGGTTCAGGCCGCTCTTCTGCAGGTCTGCTGCAGTTTGCTAGACGTCCACTCCAGACCCTGTTTTCCTGGGTGTCACCAGCAGAGGTTGCAAAATAGCAAAGATTGCTCCCTGCTCCTTCTTCTGGAAGCTTCATTCCAGAGGGGCACCTGCCAGATGCCAGCTGGAGCTCTCCTGTATGAAGTGTCTCTCAACGCCTGCTGGAAGTTGTCTCCCCAGCAGGAGACATGGGGGTCAGGGACCCTTTTGAGGAAGCAGTCTGTCCCTTAGCAGAGCTGCAATGCTGTGCTGGGAGGTCTTCTACTCTCTTTTGTTAGATATAGTGAACACCAAATTTCTCTTCAAATAATCAGTATGTCAGTATATTTAGCTCTCTTATTCTTTAATTATTTAAAGTTTAACTTCCTTGTAGTTTCAGTAACCAAACTTTTCCACCAGTTCTAATCAGTAGTCCACATCTGTTCCCCTGGTCCCTGCCCCGTCCTGACTCATCCTGGTCACCTGCTCTGGTCACCAGCTTTGACCTGTTTACCTCCCCTGACCTGCCCATAACGATTCTTCCCACCAAACTACCCACCCCGCCACTCTGGCTCATATGCTTGCTCCCTTTAAAACAGCCAACTGGAATTAGACTGGACTGTGCGGTCTAACCCTAGCCACTAGGGGAAGGACACAGCAGTAGGGGCAACCTCCATCAGTCATAAGTACACCTTCCCCTCCTTGTCCAGGTGTGTACTCACCGTTGTTCTATCTGTGAGCTGCACCCTTCTATAGAAGTAAATTACCTTACCGAAATTTATATTCAGCACTACTTCTTTCGCAGCATCAAAAGTTCTACTTGTAACACTTCAGAGCCAACAGGCAGGAATGTTTAAGTCTGCTGAAACTGCACCCACAGCTGCCCCTTCCCCCAGGTGCTCTGTCCCAGGGAAACGGTAGTTTCATCTATAAGCCCCTGACTGGGGCTGTTGCCTTTCTTTCAGAGATGGCCTGCCCAGAGAAGAGGAATCTAGAGAGGCCATCTGGCTACAGCAGCTTTGCAGCACTGTGGTGGACTCCACCCGGTCTGAACTTCCTTCTGGCTTTGTGTCCACTGTGAGGGGAAAACAGCCTACTCAAGCCTCAGTAATGGTGTACGCCCCTCCCCACACCAAGCTCGAGCATCCCAGGTCAACTTTAGACTGCTGTGTTGGCTGCGAGAACTTCATGCCAGTGGATATCAGCTTGCTGGGCTCTGTAGGGGTGGGATCCGCTGAGCAAGCCCACTCAGCTCCATGGCTTCAGCCCCTTTCCAGGAGAGTGAATGGTCTGTCTCGCTGGTGTTCCAGGAACCACTGGGGTATGAAAAAAACTCCTGCCACTAGCGTGGGGTCCGCCCAAATGGCTGCCCAGCTTTGTGCTTGAAACCCAGGGTCCTGGTGGTATAGGCATCCGATGGAATCTCCTGGTCTGCAGGTTGCGAAGACTATGGGAAAAATGTAGTATCTGGGCTGAATAGCACCGTTGCTCAAGGCAGAGTCCCTTACGGCTTCCCTTAGCTAGGGCAAGGAGTTCCTGACCCCTTACACTTGCCAGGTGAGGTGACACCCCACCCTGCTTCTGCTTACCCTCCATGGGCTGCACCCATCATCTAACCAGTCCCAATTAGATGAGCCAGGTACTTCAGTTGGAAATACAGAAATCACCCGCCTTCTGCGTTGGTCTTGCTGGGAGCTGCAGCTTGGAGCTATTCTTATTTGTCTATCTTGCCCAGAAATCTCAGAATTATTAAGACATGTATATTTAAACCTGTCAATCAATTCCACTTCAACTTACAAAAAACACTTATGAATGAAAATATATTTATTAAAGTTTGTTTTGACAAAAAATCAGAAACAAAGGTTCACTATAATCGTATAAAGGATGATATATAACCACAAAAAAGATAGGGAATCTCTTTTTGTTTTGACATGGAACAAAACAAGATGTTAAGAGGCCAAAGGTATAATGACTTACCTTCTGGTAATAAAGGGAAAATATCCATATATGAGATTGATACATATGTTTTATATATATATATGTATATGTCTATATGTACATATGTTTACATATATAAACATAAAAGGTCAAAGATCTGGCAGGGTATTTGAGTAACAGATGACATTAGATGCCTGCAGCAGCAGAACTTGTTGGCTCGTGGCAATGTTTGGAAGGAGACTATCATTATATTCACTTTTATACCTTTTCGATGTGAGGCCTTGTGTCCATATTCTCTATTCAAACAAGTGAGAAGTTTTAAATACTACCTTAAAAATGAGCCTCAGTAAAAATAATCACAAAGACATCATTTCATGCCCCAGTTTTTCTTTATGCATTTACATAAAAACCTAAAGAATGTGAGAATGTTGTAGAGATGTTGCCAGCTCTTTTGATGCTTTCTAGGTCTACAGGGGAACACGTGCACACACACACGCACACACACACACACACACACACACACACATCATAAAGCCCTTTTTCTAAATGACATAATTCACACAGATATGAATTTAAGTTTTCATAGATAGGAATCACATATGGGAAAAGTAAATTAAGATCATGCCAGAGAAATTGCTTATTCCTTGGGATCAGAAATCCTTTAGTTTGAATCTCAGCTTTGCTACTTACTACCCATATAATCTTATGCAAGTTACTTAGTTCTCAGAGCTTCAATTTCCTTATTTGTAAAATGAAGATAGAACTACCTCCTTTAGAGTGCAGCCATTATAAAGTATTTAGCCAGGTGCTCATAATAGGCACTTCATAAGTGGGATATTTTATTTTGCATTGCCACAAGGCCTTTTTCCCCCTTTGCTAACATATATCAGTGCTCACTGTGCAAATGACAGAGATAGAATTGAGATCCTATGAAATATATCCTGATTTACTCTCTTTTTAATAATTTGACAAAAAGTCCAAACTTTAAGATTATCCAATAAAAATATTTAACACATTGCCTATGATTTTGGGAGTAACAAATTAACGCATTGAGCACAAATTTTTAATGCCATTTTTTCCAGACTGCTCTGGGAACATACTCCTCAGTAACACCACCTACAGGGTTGCAATCAGGCTCACTTTATTACATTTGCAAGTTGGAATGTTTTATCTTTTGGTGTTTTCCCCACCTTCACTTCCTGCAATCTCTACCTGCAAAACTCTACCTCTCTTCAAAGAATTCTCTTCTGAAAAATAGGTCAAACATTTACAGGTGGCTGGTTTTGTTTTCTGGGTTTGCAGTCTGAATGTTTATGAACTTGGGTAGAGCTCATTAAAGCTTCCTTTCTGCCTTTTATTTTAAAAAGTTCAAATGACAGTACTTGAAGAACATCTTCTGGCTAAATATTATTAAAATCCAAAGGCCAATAAGAAGAATCATTTGCTGGTCAAATTTATATTAATCTAACTTGTTACATTGTCTTACCAACATTCTCAAGAGTGTTTTTTCTGCTACTGAAAAGATTCATTTCAATAAACCAAACATACTCTATCTATTTAAATGAGTGTACTTATACTAGGCCAATTTCATAATTGTTCTAGAGAAAATAATCTCTCAATAGTTCGTTCTGGCCAGACTGTTGTTTATCAAACAGAGTAGTAGAGTCTATTTAACTCTGTATATTACTTGATTTGAAAATCATAGTGCTTCCATTAATTAGCCCTGACTTGGTCTCAGAGGTGACAGTGATTTAAGATGAGTCAAAATCTCATTATCTAAAACAAATCATGATGAAACCCCAGAATTGCAGAAAGCCATCCAAATTCCACTTAAATTATTACTATTATTATTTGATATAACCGAAACCAAAGTGACAGCCAAGGAGTTCTCTTGAATCCAGTGACATCTACAGCAAATCATGGGCAGTTGAAGCTCACGCCACAGACTCTCTTGGGCTGGGAAAGTCTGTGCCATTTTTGCTCACCACCCGCTCCTCTGTAACAACACCTTTACTTCAACCTATTTAGCCTCCTACTCATTCTTCATGTCCCAGCTTAAATCACGCCTCTAAGAACTTCCTAATTACATGTAAAGTGCATTTTCCCTTGTTCCCTTCACACCCTGAAATTCTGCTCTCTAGCCCTCACTACAAGGAAAATTAAACAAAATGAAACATATTTTATGTAATTATTTAAATATATCTCTTCTGCTTTTGAAGATCTTTGGAGAAAGAACTGAGTCAGTATTTTATCCTGAAATCTTTCATAAAACATTTTTATGTAAAGCCAATGAGATTTTTGGAATCAGAGCCTTTCAAATGATTTTTTAAAAATATAACATTGTTTGTTTCTTACTGTCAGTCACACTGAGAGAATGAGATGGTCTCTGTGCCTGTTCTTATGTGAATTCACATGGTAATTCTTATGATCAAAAAGAGAAGTATGCCTTTCTGACCTCTTTTTTTTCTTCCATGATGATTTTCATTTCTGGAAAGCAAAGATCCTGCAATTTTACATCCTTTCCTTTTAGGGTGCTTGACATACTGAATCCTTCTACTCCACAATCTAATATGATCTCAATTTAAATCTGATCTGCATTAAGAGCTCATGAAATATTGTAATCTTAGATTAGGAAAGAGCTACCCACATATCTACACATCCATCCATCCATCCATCCTCCATCCTTCTTGGCTCTTCTGCTCATAGAAATCCCCTTATCACACAGCCTTGTGTAAAGGCATTTCTCTGGAAAGCATGTAAAACATCATAGATTTGAACATAGCATTAAAAAGCAATGCATTTTTGAACAATTTCCCAAGTGATTTCCCCAAAGGAGCCATATATTATAAGCCTTGGAAGAGGGACATGTCATAATGAAAGCAGTTATTTTAGAAAGATATCTTTGCCAGTGGGAATGGAGTAGATTGAAGCAGAGAGAGTCTGAAATCAGAAATCTGCTGAAGTCCAGACATGAAGTATTTTAGGGATTGGAAATACTGGAAATAGAGGAAAACGAATGAAACCCAGAGGTATTTTTGAAGGAAGTAATAACAGTACATATTGATAAATTGGATATAAAGAAGCAAGATATAGCACTTTCCATGATTTTAATAATTTTTATCATTTCCAAATGATACAGTCCTACTATACACTATTGGAAAACTTTCTCATCATCAATTTGTCCATTACAGTTGTGGGTATGTGCGTGTACAATGTGTAGCCATTCACATGTGTACATGTTAAAAGGAAAAACAAGGTAATATTCGTTTCCTTATCTTAAGATCTGGATGAATGAACTCATCTTTCATTTTGCGTCTACTTTTTAATCTTTAGGAACCTTTTAATAAAAAATTAAAAGAGGCCTCGGCATTTCTGATGGGTTTAATTTGGTACAAGGGAATACATTGCTAGCTCCTTCAGGTTTCATATGCTCTCTGTATTTATCACAAAGATATCACAACCTTGTTTATTATTCCAATCTGCATCTTTTTGTCCCCAGTGTATCCTCCCTGCCTTCTGAAGGCTGACAGAAACAGATTGAAAGGAACTGTCTTTGGTAGACCACAATGTTGTGTTTCACTGATTTCCGTGATATTTTAATAACAACCATAACAAGGCAATGATCCTAATGCAGGCATCACTCTGAGGCTCTATAAAACATTTTAAAGCCACCTTTGGGTGAAAATATGAGTAACTACATTTTACTCAAGCAGGATTTATAGTTTAAAATATTCATTCACCAATTACCTTTTTAACCTAAAGATTGTATTTCTCTCCAGAAAACATTTATATGAATTTAGTTGCTCAAATTTAGAGGTCATAATTGTATCCCTCTCGGAATTTACTTCGTGGAATCCTTTTCAAACATTTGATATTGTAATGGGATTCTATTTTAAGCTAAGTGAATTTTTTCTGTTATACAGGAATTGTGGCTAAAAATATGTACCCGATTCTTGTAAGAGTCTATTTATAACAGATAAACCTGAAATTTCAGTGTATCAACACAACAGACTTTTTTTTTTTTTTTTTTTTTTTTGCTTTCACAAACTCCTGTTTGCACGTGGTGATAAGTGGAGAGAGTGAGTTGCTCCAACTACAGATCAGAAAACAAGGCTGGCAGAGGTAATGCCATCTATATCATGTGATGTCTAATATAACCCCAAGTGTTGATATTAACCTGGGTTAAGGATTCTGCATTGATTTTAAATGGCTTATCTTGTAAGAGGAACACATCAGTTCTATTGGCCATTAATCTCATATTTATTCACCCCTAACTACTAGGGAGGCAAATGTTTATTCCAATCATGAGCCTAAAGAAACAATGAGTGCATTTCATGAGGAGGAAATTTTATAGCCTATAATACAAAAACTGATTCTTCCTTTTTTGTTTTCTTCCTTTCTCTTTCCTTCCTTCCTCCCTTGGGTTTCATTTACTTTTCTTTTCCCATATTCTTGAGCTGAAAGCATGGATCACTGATTTTCAGCCTGTATTTCTTTTCATAATACATGTGCTTATAGTTACACTTTTTCCTCTGAGTACTCTTTCAGCGGCATCCTGTGGGTTTGACGTGCTCTACTTTCGTTATTCTTCAATTAAAAATATTGTCTTAAGAAGTTTGAAACCGGACCCCTTTCTTTCACTATATGCAACAATTAACTCAAGATGGATTAAAGACTCAAATGCAAAACCCAAAACTACAAAAACTCTGGAAGACAGCCTAGGAAATACCATTCAGGACAGAGGCACAGGCAAAGATTTCATCATGAGGATGCCAAAAGCAACTGAAACAAAAGCAAAACTCCCAATGAGATCTAATTAAACTACAGAGTTTCTGTACAGCAAAAGAAACTATTAACAGAGTAAACTGTTACTATTAAAAGTAAACTTTAGGCCAGGCACGGGGGCTCCCAGCAATAATCCTAGAACTTTGGGAGGCTGAGGCAGGTGGATCACCTGAGGCCAGGAGTTTAAGACTAGCCTGACCAACATGGTGAAACCCTGTCTCTACTAAAAACACAAAAATTAGTTCAGTGTGGTGGCACACACCTGTAATCCCAGCTACTTTGGAGGCTGAGGCAGGAGAATCACTTGAACCTGGGAGATGGCGGTTGCAGTGAGCTGAGATCATGCCATTGCATTCTAGCCTGGGCAACAAGAGCAAGACCATGTCTCAAATAAAATAAAATAAAATAATAAATTAAAAGTAAACTTTTAGTTATATTTCAGAGTAAACAGACAACATACAGAATAGGAGAAATTTTTTGCAAACTATTCATCCAACAAAGGTCTAATACCCGGCATCTACAGGAACTTAAACAAAATTTATAAGAAACAGCAAAACAAACAATCCCATTAAAAAGCTGGCAAAGGACATGAACAGACACTTTTCAAAAGAAGACATAATACAGCCAACAATCATAAACAAAAGCTTCTACATCACTGATCATTGGAGAGATGCAAATCAAAAACCACAATGAGATATCATCTCACATCAGTTAGAATGGCTATTAAAAATAATAGGTAAAAATCTGGAGACAACAGATACTGGAGAGGATGTGGAGAAATACGAACACTTTTACACTGTTGGTGCGAGTGTAAATTAGTTGAACCATTGTGGATAACAGTGTGGCAGTTCCTCAAAGCCCTAAAGACAGAAATACCATTTGACCCAACAATCCCATCACTAATTTACACTGGATTACAATATAAAGTGTTCTGTTATAAAGGCATGCGCGCATATGTTCATTGCAGCACTATTCACAATAGCAAAGACGTGGTACTAACCTATATGCCTATCAATGATAGACTGGATAAAGAAAATGTGATATATATACACCATAGAATACTATTCAACTATAACGTAGAACAAGATCATATCCATTGCAGGAACGTAGATAGAGCTGGAGGCCATTATCCTTGGAAAACTAATACAGGAAAAGAAAACCACATACCACATATACTCACTTATAAGTGAGAGCTCAGTGATGAGAACACATGGGCACACAAAGGGAAACAACACACACTGGGGCCCTCTGGAGAGTGGAGGGTGGGAGGAAGGAGAGGGTTAGCAAAAATAACTGATGGGTACTAGGCTTAATGCCTGGGTGATGAAATCATCTTCACAACAAACCCACAGGACACAAGTTTACCTACGTAACAAACCTTCATATATACCCCTGAACTTAATAATTAAAGAAATTTTCTTTCTTATTTTTATTTGATTTTTAATTTAACTCATGGTTATTTAGAGCAATGTTGTGTTATATTTTCCAAACTTTTGTGACATTTCTGGTTACCAATTTAGTGGTGAATTCTAGTATAATTTCTTTCTGGTCAGAGAAAGAAATATCTTGTATGATTTCAAGCATTTGGAATTCATTGAGGTATGTTGCATGGCCAAGCATAGGCTCTATTTTGATTTCCCAAATAAACCTGAAAATCTTACTTATTTTGCAATTATTGAGTATAGTGTTCTGCCTGTCAGTTGTCACATTGTTAAAATGTGTTGCTCAATTATCTTTACAATAGTGCTGATTTTTATGTATTTTTTCTGTTATTTAGAAAGATGCTTTAAAATTTCTTGCAGAATTACAGGTTTGTTTATCTCATTGTTAGTTCTGATAATTTTTTTTCTTTTAAAATCATTATCAGGTACACACAAATTTTAGATTATTTTGTCCTTTCCATCTGAGCTTTTATCATATTAAAAAATCACTCTTTATGACTTAAAATTTTACCTGCTTTAAAATCTAGCTTGTCTCTATAAATGTCGCTATACCCACTTTCTTTTGGTTAATGTTTGCAAGATATAATTTTATCTATCTTAATATTTTCAACTTGTATAATTCTGTTTCCTGTATATTTCTTATCAACAGGGTATAATTATGTCTTATTTTTAAATTCAGTCTTACAATTTCTGCTTTTTGATGTAATTAATGAATACATTTATATTTGCTGTCATCATTGATATAGTTGGAATTTTTTCCCATATATCTGGTTTATTCCCTGTTCCTTTCTATCTCCTTTCTTGCCACCTTTTATAATTGATCAAGTGTTTTTCATTTTTTAATTTTATATGTTCTATTAGCTTGTAATTGCATATTTTGTGTTATTCTGTTACTGATTACCCTAGAAATAACCAGATGCATTTTCTTTTTTCTTTTTTTCTTTTTTTGAGACAGAGTCTCGCTCTGTCACCCAGGCTGGAGTGCAGTGGAATGATCTCAGCTCACTGCAACCTGCACCTCTTGGGTTCGAACGATTCTCCTGTCTCAGTCTCCCTAGTAGCTGAGACTACAGGCACCCACCACCATGCCTGGCTAATTTTTGTATTTTTAGTAGAAATGGAGTTTCACCATGTTTGTCAGGCTGGTCTCAAACTCCTAACCCCAGTTGACCACCTGCCTCGGCCTCTTAGAGTGCTGGGATTACAGGCATAAGCCGCCGTGCCTGGCCCAGCCAGATGCATTTTCAACTAATAATAGTCTATTCTAAATTAACACTTCCAATATTTTTACATAATACAAGAATTTTACAAAAAGGAACCCATTTCCCTATTTTCTATTGTTTGTGTTCCCACTTTATTATACTGCTATGAATAATTTAGCCCCGCTATGGGTTGCTAGCAGTATTATTTCAAATATTAATATTATTTTAAGTGCTTTTACAGTTTTACTCTGTTCAGTGCTATTCCTTTTCCTTACAGTTTTATGCATCTGACATCATGTTGCATCAATCTGGAGAACTTACATTATTTTTTTTTATAGATTCATTGGTGACAAATTACCTCAGATTATTTTAATATAAAAGTACTTCATGACTTTTAAAGAATAATTTAACATGATGCAGAAGTCTAGACTGTCACTCTTGTTTGTTTCTTTTGTCTCTTTATTGCTGTCATTTATTATCCTTCAGCTTCTACAGTTAAGGTTGAAAAGTTTGCCTGGGGTCTTACTGTTGCTTCTTTGAAAAAAAAATACATTTTTCTTTAGCTGCTAATATTTCACTCTGCCTTCGATTTTCAGCAATTTGACTAAGACACACATAAATATGGTCATCGAGTTTTTTGTCTTAATTGGAGTTTGCTGTGCTGGAATGTGTGGGCTGACGTCTTTTATCAGTTTATCAGATATTTCTCAAGCATTGTCTTAAACATAATTTATTAGGTTCTACATGTTTATTACACTCTTTTCTTCTTTCTAATCTTTTATTTACTCTCTCTGCACTCCTGTTCGGATTTTTCTTTTTCCATTTAAGTCACTAGTCATACTTTGCTGTGTGATTTTTTGTGTGTGTTTCAATTCTGGAATGTCATTTTTTTTAAATATTTATATTTTTATTGCATTTTAGGTTTTGGGATACTGGAATGTCATTTTTATTTTTTCTTATAAATTCCAATTCTCTCAATATTTTTATTCATTTTATTCTTACATGTATCTATTTATTTGAGGTGAGTCTCACTCTGTCTCCTGGCTTGGAGTGCAGTGGCGCAATCTTGGCTCACTGCAACCTCTGGTTCAAGAGATTCTCTTGCCTCAGCCTCTTGAATAGCAGGTATTACAGTTGCACACCACTACACCCAGCTAATTTCTATATTTTTAGTAGAGACAGGGTTTTACCGTGTTGGCAAAGCTGATCTCGAACTCCTGACCTCGAGTGATCCCACCAACCTTGGTATCCTAAAGTGCTGGAATTATAGGCATGGGGCACCACACCTGGCCTTATTTTGTTATTATATCCTTGTGTTAACATATTTATATCAGGTGTTTTTAGTCCACATGAGTAAAACATGCTATCTGAATTATCTGTGTCTTTATTGCTTTTGTTAACATTTAAAAACTTATTGGTCAAATTTTCATTCCTCTTCGCGTATCTTGTAATTTTTATTGCATTCAGGAAATTGCGTGGAAAAATCATAGAAGCTGCAGATGGTTTTTTTCCCCCTCAAAGAGGGTTTATTTTTTCATTCATTAGGTAGGCAGTGTGAAAGTCTAGTTACTCAATACAGTTAGGTGGATCAAGTCTAAGTAGCAGTTTTACTAAGTCTTAATTCACAACTGGTATGTCTCTAATTTCTTGGCCGTGTTCCTCCTAGACTCTTGATTGCGAGACTAACAGTTCTTTGTTTCTTCAGCTCTGAAACATAGGAAGTGATCACTTCTTTTTTTCAGAAGGCTTGAACCAAGCTCCTTAGCTTCCCACCCAGTACAGATTTATATTGTGGCAAACATCTTGAGGGAGGCCTAGGCTCAAGCAGAATTTCTCTCTGTAGTAGGACTTTGTCTCCGAAGTACTATTGCGGTGGTGGTGATTTCCTTCTGCCTTTTAGATGTTTCTGGAGAACGCTGTAACTTTCCATGTTCCCTCAGAACTCAGCAGTGTTCAATTAGGAAATACTCAAGCCTTTGGAGCTTTGCTAGATTTTAATCTGTCATGCTAGTACACCAGACCATCAGTACTTAGTTGGTACTTCTTTCTCCCAGTTTAGTTGCTATGCCCAGCCCAAGCCTATCTTCAACCTATAACTAGAATTTGCAAAGGTCAAAGAGCAATTTTCAGATTTCCTAGTAAAGGCTATTTTTTCCTAAAATTTTTAGTGCATCAAGTTTCTGTTGTTTTTGTTTGTTTGTTTTTTTCCCCCGGCAATCGGATCTACAAATTATCCAGTTTTCTTCCTGGTTCTTACCACAAGTGTTAGCTTGCAGTGACCTAGCCAGAAAGACAAATCCCAGAATGATAATTTTTAGAGGTACATTATTTCTTTTGCTTAATCTCTAATTGTCAGCTTACAAAGTATTTTATATTTTTAAAACCTTGTTCTTGTCTAGATACAATTTGGTTCTTATGCATATCTCGATACAGTTTGGAATATAGAAGCATAAGTCTTTTCCTTTGGTATTCACTCCAGATTCTCTGCTATGTCATGCCCAGATAAGACATTCTATTTTGTGTAAAATATAATTTTCTGGAAAGCCTACCATTCATTTTAGTATCCTTTGTGAGAGCCATATGAAGTTTTAGAGGAACAAAAGTCCATGAAAAGAGCAGGGGAAATGCCCAGTGAAAAGTGGCCGGGTGACATCGACTTTAAATGTGCAATAGTTCCAGTGCCAGATTTCCTTCTAAGCAGTGCCAACTGGCAGACACAGAAATCCTCACCTCCTCCCAGTGTTAAACTCAGCAGTCAAAAACTAGATGTAGTGGGAAGTGTTGATTTAACACCAGGGAAGAAACATGGTCTGATGCTAGCTTTAGTAAACATTTAAAAGAAGATTTTTAAGAGTGTTAGCTTAAAAGGCAGACAGAAGGGCAGAGAATAAGAGCAGAGGAATAAAGATGACAGAACTGTAGGAATGTGAGGAGAAGCTTCCTGACTGACAGGAAGGCGAATGAAGCTTGGAATAACCTAGAGTAAAACTCCACTTTAAATAATGTTTATATTGGATTGGGTCACATGAGATTATCGATGCATCCATATAAATGTAGCAAAATATACATATATATGTGCATGAATGATTAATGTATTAAATAAATACTTATGTGTATACATGTATGTAACATGTATAGAGAAAATACATGATTTCTTTATATATTCAAAAATGAACGTAGGAGACTATTTGTGTCTAGAAATGTTTTTGTTGTTCTCATTCTCAGAAATACGGAGAAATTCATGCTTAATTCCCTTGAATTATTAGTAGAGAAGAGATTTCACCCTGTTGGCCATGCCACTCTTGAACTCCTGACTTCAAGCGATCTGTCTGCCTGGGCCTCCGAAAGTGTGAGCCACTGCACCCAGCCATCACCTCCTCTTTAAAGCAGGAGAATCTGAAGCCGGAGAATTGCTTGGACTTGGGAGGCCAAGGCTGCAGTGAGCCAAGATTGTGCCACTGCACTCCAGCCTGGGCAACAGAGAGAGACTATGTCCGTGCCACTGCACTCCAGCCTGGGCAACAGAGCGAGACTGTCTCAAAACAAACAAACAAAAAAGAAGAGATGATATTCAGATTAGGGTTGAATAATACAAATTAACGTCTAATGTATCCATTGTCCCTCTATTGCCTCCTTCGTAAAAATGACTTCTGACATATACTCTATGTCCACAATTGTATTTCTTTTTATACAAAAAAAAAATCACATCAGACACTTTGATTAGTACAGTTAATTTTGGTGAATTTCATGATGTAAATATTAATATGCCATAGATGTTGCCTTGAATAAACTTTAAGTCTATAAAGGGAAAAAGGTAGGTAAGAAGATAATTAAAATACTGTATATAAACTATAATAATAGAATGAGGTAAAACATATCAAAAAGTAGATAGTTTGGAAAGGCACTAAGAGAAACATGTAACTACTTTAAAGAGGAGGTGATGGCCGGGCGCTGTGGCTCACGACTGTAATCCCAGCACCTTGGGAAGCTAAGGCGGTCAGATCGCTTGAGGTCAGGAGTTTGAGACTGTCCTGAGCAACATGGTGAAACCCCAACTCTACTAAAAATACAAAAATCAGCTGGACGTGGTGGTGGACGCCTGTGATCTCAGCTTCTCCAGAGGCTGAAGCAGGAGAATCACTTAAACCTGAGAGACCAAGGCTGCAGTGAGCCAAGATTGTGCCACTGCACTCCAGCCATACATTAATGGTCTAATGTATCTGTTGTCCCTTTATTTTCTCCTTTGTAAAAATCACTGCTAGCATATACTAAGTGTTTAATACATTGTCTGTAAATATATGAGAAACTTACATTGTGGTCTGCTTGAGTACATTTATTTTACACTAATGTTGGAATTACAACGATCCCCTTATATAGAAAGCTGTTATATCTAGTTATGTGAACTATACACATTATCCTTCCTCAAAGTTGTCTTTGTTACTTTGGAAACTTTCCTACACTACATTATTTTAGAATAATGTGTTATCCTTTGTAAAATTCTGAGGAGAGTTTTAGTTGCTGTGAATTTTATAGGTTGATGCATAAAAGTAAGCTTCTGTATGATTTTGAGTCATACCATCTAAGAAAATGGTATATGTTTCCATTTATCTAATTACACATTTTACTTCCATTTACTCATAAGTACATTATTATTTTGGAGCTTTCTTACTATAAAAGTATTTCCTAATTGGTGTTAGAGGAAGCAATTCTACTGGCTTTTAAATATATTGATTATGTATCCAGAATACTCAATGAAAACTCTTGCTATTTGTAATGTTTTATGCGTAATTTCCCCTGGATAGTTATTAGATGATCATGAATTATTTTCTGTGAATATTGATGATTGTATTTCTTCATTTCAATCTTTACACCTATTTATTTTTCATACTTTATTCCAGACCAATGTTAAATTCAAAAAGAGATAGTGATATCCTTGCCTTATGTTAGATTTCAAGATGACTGATTAATCTTTCCTTATTATGTAAGATGCTTGCTGAAGTTTTTTGGTAGATATCTTTTACAAATTTTAATGTGTTTGCTCTGTTTCTAGCTTTTTGCTAGGAATTGTGTTCATCTTAACTGATGAAAATTTATCATTTTTTTCAATGTCCATGCTGCTAATAATCAGGTTTTTCTCCAGAGCAGATCTATTAATACCTACAGGATAGTGTAATGTGAAATATTTGTTATCTCTCATCTGCAAATGAGGAAAAAATACCTATAGTGACTTAAACCATGATATATAACATTCCAGGTTTAGCAAACACTGGCTAGGAATTGAATGTTTTACTTGAACTAAACTCACAGACCAAGAAGTTTTAAGCTTTATAACAAATTTATTAATTGACAATATGACGTCTATTTTTTCCTGTGTGGTAAAATATAGCAAACTTAATATAGATAAAATGTAAAATATTTATTCTCCTTAACTGTGCCATGCAGTCACAGAGAGTTGAGATTTAAGTCAGTGTATTTTGCTGTGGATTTTATTTCAGCCCTTTGAAGAACCAGTGGCTGAATATTAATATCAATACAGGTATCAATACTCCCAGAATTAAGAAGACTTTTTGTCTCCCCTAAAAGAAGTTATTCACAAACCTAAAGGAAGGGCTTTTTCCTCCTTGTATAACTTATTTTGTAATGTCTTAATTCTGTCGTAGTTCAAGTTTGACTCCTGGGAAGACTACTTTAGTCCTGGAGTAGCTTACATGTTGGAAGGGGGGTCAATTCAAACTATTTCTATGAATAAAACTCCACCTGGAAATTTTGGAGGGAAAACTTTTCTGCAGTGTTCTAGCTCCTTATTGCTTTCATCCCTTTAAGAGGCTGCATGTCAGTCATCATAAGAGGGCAGGTTTTGTTGAGAATCACTTGGAGTAATGAGACTTTAAACATATCAGTTGAAAGATACCTGAATGAAACAAGTGATCAAAACAATTTGCTATCTCTGATAACACTTAATCAAACTTCTCCCTGCCCTTGATTTGGGGATAATAAAACAAACTTAATTAAAGTATATAGTAAAATTGGTTATTGATATCTGTAAACATTATCTGAGATAAATCCAAAAGAAAACCAAAAGAACAATAATGACAAACTCTGTTTACAAGAATCTTTTGATGATTAGGTTATTAGTCTGTTCTCACATGCTATAACAAATACCTGAGACTGGGTAATTTATTAAGGACAAAAGAGTTGTAATTGACTCAGGTCCACTTGGCTGGGGAGGCCTCATAAAACTTTACAATCATGGCAGAAGGTGAAGAGGAAGCAATCATCTTCTTCACAAGGAGGAAGGAGGAGGAGAGCAGAGGAAACTGCCATTTATAAAACCGTTAGATGTCATGAGAATTCACTCACTATCATGAAAACAGCATGAGGGAAACTGCCCCCATGATCCAGTCACCTCCCACCAGGACCCTCCCTTGACACCTGATGATTACAATTTGAATTACAATTCAGGGTGAGATTTGGGTGGGGACACAGAGCCAGACCATATCACACAGTATATTACTCCAGAATGTGAGCTCCTTGAGCATCATGGCCTCGTCTATCTTGTTTTCATTGATGTATTATACTCAGTATCAAGAACAGTGGCTGGCACACAAGAGGGCCTCAATAAACATATGTTTTAAAAATGAAATAATAAATTATATTCTTTTCATTTGTATTACCCACTAGATTCTAAGAGTTTTTGTATTGTTTAGTGTCTTACCTGACTCATTCACCAATAGCATAAGCATAGTTTCTTTCACATAACCACAATGAATGGATTCTATGTTACAGACTCAGAGAATGAGCACTTTTATATTATCTCATTTAATGTTCACAACAGCACTGCACTAGATACTACTGTTGTTTGCATTTTACAGATAGTAAAGGTTATCAGAAGGTAAATATTTAGTGCATAGTGTGGTGGAAAAGCAACAGGGTCATACCTTGTATGCTTGTTTCTCTACTTTTTAAAACAGCTATTTAATTGGTTATCTTACCTCCTTAAATCCCAGTAATCTATTTATTGTCATTTCTCAATGTCATGGAAGAGAATGAAGCTTACTGAATTAAAAAGGTTCATTTTTTTTTTTTTACATATAGCAGCACTTATTTTGGAATGTTAAACTATTTTTAAATGCATCCGTGAAAGTTTGCCAACTACTCAGAAGATAACATCAACGGCAAAACATACTTTTAATTCTAAGGTGTAATTTTGTTTTCCATTTTCACTACAGGCAGGAATCTAAAAAAGATACTCATTTCCATTTAAACAATGTTGTCTCTAAATTCATCTCTCATGCATCCCCATGATTCATTATTCATTTTTCAGTTATAAAATTGTAGGCAGTTTAGGGGAATGATGAAGACGATTTTGAGATGAAAGACATGATTCACTGAAAACAATATAACAGGGTCAGGAATTGGACATAAGAGCAGAATGGCAATACCCTTTTATTTAATCGTAGCATTTACTTCTGTCAAGAATCTGGGTGATTAATTAAGACCTTGATCTTTTTCATCTTGAGATCATGCAACCTCAAACCTACCCTTACATGTGTTATAGCATGTGTTTTGCCTCTCTGCTCCTTTGGATTGCAATTTCTTTAATGGAATTTCTGTTGGGCAATCACTGAATTCTGATATTTTATTCTCTTTTTAAATCAAAGTCTTAATTCTGGTCAGGTGGCTATTCTTGGCAAGGAGAGGAAGGAGGCATGCCTTAGCTGACTGGAACTTTCTCTGAGATTTCTAATTGACAAGGGAACTCTTTACAGGTGATTGAAGGAGTTAACTTTGTACAGAAAATCTGTAATATCTTTGTCACTTTCTGCATGCAGATGACAAGCTTCCACCAGCTTCAGAGCTTCATTTTCTCCAGCTTCAGGGACTTTTGTGATTTCTATCCATTCAGATGGGTCCAAACCAGTGAACTATTCCCATCTCTTCAGCCAGACCAGTCTGCCCTTATCACAACAGAGGTGCCAGAAGCTTTGTGAATTACAAGCTGTTTCTCATGTTTATTGATGGACTGATATTTGGGAAAGGACTAAGATTTTCTTTTCTAATGTTCAGTTATTTCCATTGAAACTGAACATCACCCCTCCCAAGTCCTCCCTTCCACGCAGAGCTCAGTTTCTGAATGTGAAGCCTCTGGGAGAGGGAATTGAAGTAATTGAATCGGATTAGACAAGCCAGCAGAACAAAGTCACATTCCATGAGGTGTTTCCAGCATCGAGTAGATGAATTGTAATTATTTAAGGATTAGTGCAAGCCTGAGATGAGGTCCATTCTGAATACTCTTCACCGTGTATAAACAAAAGCAAGAAGTAGTAATATAGGCTGTTTAAGCTTCTTTTTATCTCTAATAGATTTCTGTTAGAGCTGTGTGAACTTGAAAAACTGCTGCCATAGTGAACATATTCATTCATTCTTTTTCAATAAAAAGTTAGGCCAAGCTAAGCCCTTAAGTCTAGGGAGAGAGCTTAATTAAGGCTACACCCTTTACTGTAATTTACAGGGACAACATTTTGCTATATGCCATAAACAAGGGAAATTGAGCTTATTTTAAAAACTAAAGTTATTATTTTGTATTATATTTCTTTCAAATTATAGAATTACACAAAATTTGCAAAAACAGCCAGAGACTTTTCAAATACCCTGCATAATTTGTTCTTTTAATTATTATAATATATTATACCACTGTGGCATATTTGTTACAATTAATGAACAAATAGTAATATATGAATGTTAACTATAATGCATACATTATTGTCCTAGTAACTATCAGGACAATGGTTATTGTCCCTTTCTACTCCAGGATCCCATCCAGGATACCACATCACATTCAGTCGTAATGTCTCCTTAGGCTGCTTTTCGCTGTGATAGATTTCCATACTTTTCTTTATTTCTTATTTTTTTTATGACCTTGATAATTTTAGAGTCTTTCTCAGGTATTATATAAACTGTTCCTCAATTTGAACTTGGCTGATATTTCCCTCATGGTTGGACTGGAGTTATGGGTTATTGGAAGCAAGACCACAGAATTAGAGTGCCCTTCTCAATATAACAGATTATATATACAGAATAGTATATATTCTATCAGCAAGGCTTTTCAATCACTGACGATGCTAACTTTGCACACCTGGCAAAAGTATTCTCCACAGTAAAGTGCATTTTTAATTTCTTTTCTTTACTATGATCCTTGAAAGCAACTCACTAACTGTAGCTCACACTTAAGAGGTAGAGAGTTATACTCAATTTTTTCTTGAGTGGGAAAATCTACATAAATCATTTGAAATTCTATACCTGAGATGTGTCTTTTCTTGTCTATTAATTGATTCTAGTGATTGTTTTTGTATCGGTATGGACTGATGAATATTTACTTTATATTTAGGTTCATAATCTAATACTATACTATTATTTTGTTGCAGCTTTGCCATTGGAAGTTATTTCAGTGGTTCCTCTTGTCTTTGACATATCCTCATAGTGCCTTTTTCTTTGTTTGTTCTATCATTTAATTACTTTTTGGCACTACTAGATGCATCAGGTCCATATTATACATTTCTTCCTCAGCTCTAGAATCAGCTGTTTCTTTAAGGATCCCAGGTTCCTTTTCTTGGTGAATGAGATTAGAAGCAAAGAGCTGGGAAATTGCTCATGGCTACTAGAATTTCATTGTTTCTAAGTCTTCTCAATGAACGAAGCTAGGAAGTATATGTATGTCTAGTACCCCATGTATACATATATATGTATAATTTTTCTCCATATATTAATATGTCATTATTATCCATCAGAATACCAATATCCACCTGTCTATACACACACATATATACGTTCATCAGCATCTACTAGTATCTATACTAAGCTAAATCAGAGTTTCTACTGGTATCTCTGATTCTACACCAGTACTCCATGGTTCATCTTGGTTCATTCTAGCCTTCCCTACTTGTTTAAATGTAAGCCTCCCATTCCAACAGTGAGAAATCTGGGTCCCTCTAGCTTCCATCCATTTATTTATTTGTTCAACTCTTGTATGCATTTCTAGCAGTATTAAAATTGGTGTCTCATACTCCGATGAAAAATAACATTACCGCTAGAACACATCACTTAGATACAGTTCCTTTTGTCTTTAATCTTACCGTATCTATACATTTCCAGAGCTACTTAGGTCAAAACCTCTTTTTCTCCATCCTCTTCATGAAATTATTTTCGATACATGTAACAGGTAAAAACATCCTTTGGATACAGTCTGCTTTCCAGCTTGGAATCTCCTGCTCTCCTAGTTGATTATTTTTTATTTTTTTGCATACATCAAACTTACTGCTCTATAGCTGTATAGGTTATGACAAGTAGATAGTGTCAAGGATCCTCAGCATGGTACCATAAAAAATAATTTCATAGCCCCAAAATATCTGCTGTGCTTCACCTTTTCAATACTCCTCCAAACCCCTATCAACAACCGTCTGTTTTCAGCCACTCTAGTTTGCCTTTTTTAGAACACCATATGAATGGACTCATATAGTACTAAGTTGTGTCACACTGGCTTCCTTCACTTAGAAATATGCACTTACAACTCATTTGTGCTTTTGTGTAGATTAATAGTTTATTCCTTTTGGTTGCTGAATAGTATGAATGTACCACATTAATCAATTCACTTTTGAAGGGCATCTCAGCTGCTTCCAGTTTTTGGTGGTGACTGTGAACAAAGCTATTATCAACATTCACAGGAAGATTTTTGTGTGGACATAGTTTTCAATTCATTTTGGTAAATATGTAGGATAGTAATTGTTGTGGTGTATGTTAAGTCTATGTTTAGCTTATGAAAACAGTAGAACTGTATTCCAAAGTGGCTGCACCCGTTTGCATATAATCCAGTAATAAAAGAGAGTTCTTACCAGCACTTGGTATTACCTGGCTCTTTTTGGATTTTAGCAATTTCTAATATGTTTATAGTGGTTTTCATTATTTTAATTTGTGTTTCTTAAGTGACATTGTGTTGAGCAATGTTTGTTTCCCATCTGTGTATCTTCCTTGATGTGGTGTCTGTATAGAGTTTTGCCCATTTTTATTATGGGTATTTGTTCATTTATGGTTGGGTTTTAATTGCTCTTTTTGATGAGTTTGTTCCTTTTTTTGTGTAGGTCAATGTTTCAGAATATGCGTCCCTCATGCATCAAAAATCCTCTGTGCTGCTTCTTAATTATGGTATCATAAGACCAATTCCTGATATACTGAATTGGGAATCTTCTGGGGCATGGCTCAGAACACTTTACAGTATATTTAATGTGTTCTACAAGCAATTCTTACACACCCTAATATTTTTTAACTACTGCTGTATAATTTGGTGAGCCATTTCAGAGTTGTAATCAGACATTGGTGAGGCTATTATAAATCAGTGGTGTTCAAATGTAGTTGCACATTTGAGTCATCTTGAAATATTTTAAATCCAAATGCCCAGACCCCACCCAACCTATTTAATTAGATCCTCTGAAAATAGGATCCATGCATCATTCTTGTTTAATTCATATATTAATATTCATATATTAATATTTTCCAATATTCTAATATGCAGCCAAAATTAAGAACCACATTCCAAATTCATGTAGGTGTTTAGCAGTTTCATTCATTCCACCATACCTATTTTTACCTAATACATTAAAAATATATTTTCCATTTCATTCGCTGAGTTTTAATGTTGGGAAATTAAGCAATCATTAATCATTTGCCATATGACAAGCATGACAGAACTGCAACTCATGTATCAGGAAGTTATGGAAATATTTAATTTCAATATTATATAGAAATAAGATCTAAGAAGTTGTACTGAAAGATCAAATACAGGTAAAAAAAATCAATAATCTATTTTAAGAAGCATTTAGAAGATTCAGCAATATATTTCAGTCAGCCTACTCTAATGTTTAATACTATTATTAGTAATATCCACTCTTAAATAATCAAAATTATCCCTTCTTCTGAATGTATAGCCTCTTACCTCTCTTGCTCTGAATATTTTGATATTTATCCATTACTAAAAGGACTATACAGATATGTACTACACTATTTAAGTGTTATTTAAAGGACCTCCATTAGTTATCTATTGCTGCATGTATCAGTCCACTCTCATGCTGCTATAAAGAAATACTCAGGACTGGGTAATTTATAAACAAAAGACGTTTAATTGACTCACAGTTCTACAGGGTTTGGGAGGCGTCAGGAAATGTACAATCATGGTGGAAGAGGAAGCAAAGACATCCTGCTTCATGTGACAGCAGCAAGAAATGCAGAGCAAAAGGGGGAAAAACCCCATGTAAGACCATCACACTTTGTGAGAACTCACTCACTATCACAGGAACAGCATGAAGGTAACTACCACCATGATTCAATTACCTCCCACTAAGTCCCTCCCACAACACATGGAGATTATGAAAACTACAATTCAAGATGACGTTTGAGTGCGGACACAGCCAAACCATATCACTCTGCCCCTTGCCCCTCCCAAAACTTATGTCCTCACATTTCAAAACACAATCATGCCTTTCCAACAGTTCCCCAAAGTTTTAATTCCTTTCAGCATTAACCCAAGAGTCCAAGTCCAAAGTCTCATCTGAGACAAGGCAAGAACCTTTCACCTATGAGCCTGTAAAATCAAAAGCAAATGTGTTACTTCCTAGATAAAATAAGAATACAGACATCGGGTAAAACACCCATTCTAAATGGGAGAAATTGACCAAAACAAAGGGGCTACAGGCCCCATGCAAGTCCAAAATCCAACTGGGCAGTCATTAAACTTCAAGCTCCAAAATAATTTCCAAAAAATAGTCTCACATCCAAGGCACACTGATGCAAGAGGTGGTAACTCATTGACTTGGGTAGTTCTGCCCCTGTGTCTTTGCAAAGTACAGTCCCTTCCCTGGCTCCTTTCATGGACTGATGTTGAGTGTCTGCAGTTCTTCCAGGTGCTTGGTGCAAGCTGTTAGTGGATTTACCATTCTGGGGTCTAGAGGACCATGATCCTCTTCTCACAACTCCACTAGACAGTGCCCCACTAGGGATTCTGTGTGGGGGCTCCAACCCCACATTTCTCTTCCACATTGCCCTAGCAGAGGTTCTCTATGAGAGTTCTACCTCTGCAGAAAACTTCTGCCTAGACATCCAGACATTTCCATACATCCTCTGAAATCTAGGTGGAGGTTCCCAAACCTCAATTCTTGACTTTTGTGAACCCACAGGCACAACACCACATGTAAGCTGCCAAGGCTTAGAGCTTGCTCCTTCTGAAGCAACAGCCTGAACTGTACACTGGCCCCTTTTAACCATGGCTGGAGCTGAAGTGGCTGAGACATAGGGCACCATGTCCTGAGGCTGCATAGAGCCAGGGATGGTCTCTGGACCTGGCCCATGAAACTATTTTTTCCTCCTAGATCTCTGGGCCTGTGGCAGGAGGGTCTGCTGTGAAGGTCTCTGACATGCCCTAGAGACATTTTCCCCATTGTCTTGGTGATTATTATTTGGCTTCTTGTTACTTATGCAAATTTCTGCAGCTGCCTTGAATTTTTTCTCAGAAAATATGATTTGCTTTTCTACCTCATGATCAGGCTACAAATTTTCTAAACGTTTATGCTCTCGTTCCTCTTGAACACTTTGCCACTGAGAAATTTCTTCTTTCAGTTACCCTAAATCATCTCTCTCAAGCTTAAAGTTCCACAAATCTCTAGGGCAGGGAAAAAATGCCACCAATGTTTTTGCTAACGCATAGCAAGAGTGACTTTTGCTCCAGTTCCCAACAATTTCCTCATCTCCATCAGATTCCACCTCAGCCTGGATTTTATTGCTCACATCATTATCAACATTTTTGTCAAAAACCATTTAACAAGTGTCTAGGAAGTTGCAAAAATTCCCACATCTTCTTGTCTTCAGAGCCCTCCAAACTGTCCCAACTTCTGCCTGTTACCCAGTTGCAAATTTTCTTCCACATATTTGGGTGTCTTTATAGTAGCAGTCCACTTTCTGTGGTACCAATTCACTGTATTAGTTCATTCTCATGCTGCTAGAAAGAAATACCTGAGATCGTGTAATTTATAAAGAAAGGAGGTTTAATTGACTCACAGTTCCACAGGCCTGGGGAGGCCTCAGGAAACTTACAATTATGGCAGAAGGAGAAGTAAACACATTCTCCTTCATATGGTGGCAGGAGTGAGAAGTCAATTATCTCCCAATGGGTCCTTCCCATGATGCATGGGGATTTGGGAAATACAATTCAAGATGAGATTTGGGTGGGGACGTGGCCAAACCATATCACTACATAACAAATTAATCGCCAAATTTAGTGCCCTAAAGCAGCAAACATTTATTACCTGTTTCTGGAGATGAGAAAATCAGAAGTGACTCATCTCGATGGTTGTGGCTTCGGCTATCTCAACAAGTTGAATTCAGCATGTCAGTGGGACCTGTTGTTATCTGTGGGTTTGATTGGGGCTAGAAGATTCACTTCCAAGATGCTCATTCACGTACCTATTGGCAGGCACCCTCATTCCTTGCCACGTGGGTTTCTTTATAGACTGTTGAGTGTCCTCATGGCATGGCACATAGTTGCCCTCAGAGCAAGGGATTTAAGATGAAGAACCAGGAAGGAGGCTGTGATGCCTATCTATAGAACCTAGTCTTAGAAGTCACACGGTATCATTTTCACCATATATTATTTATCAGAAACAAGTTATTAAGTCCAGCTGACACAACGGGAGAGGAATTAAGCTTCACTTCTTGAAAAGAATATCGAATAATTTCTAGACATTTAAAAAAAACCATCACAGAACGCTTTCAACCTTCATACGAATTTTTTGAAGTTTCTTACAACAGTTATAACCACGTAAGATTTTATAGAAGTTAAAATCTAGAAGAGGATGATAGAGGCAAAATCCACAGTTACACTTCTGTGCCACATACCCTGTGACTGAAAGAGGTATATACGGAGGCATAATTTAAAGACAGAAAGAGGGAGATAATTATGCCAGAGGGGCTTGCCGGGGGTTAGTTAGGAAAGCCTTCCAAAGGCATTATGTCTTGAAAGTCATTTTAATAATGACTTCAGGCTGGGCACGGTGGCTCACGCCTGTTAATCCCAGCAATTTGGGAGGCCAAAGCAGATCTCTTGAAGCCAGGAGTTTGAGACCAGCCTGGCCAACATAGAGAAACTCCTGTCTCTACCAAAAATAGAAAAATTAGCTGGACATTGTGGCATATGCCTATAATTTCAGCTACTTGAGAGGCTGAGGCATGGGAATCACTTGAACCTGGGAGGCAGAGGTTGCAGTGAGCTAAGATCACACCACTGGACTCCAGCCTGGTCAACAAGAGTGAGACTCTGTCAAAAAAACAAAAAAATATTCTTTAGGGTCATGAAAGTAGAGAAGAAGGGGCTTCTCTTGATGATAAAATGGCAAGTGCAAAGGCAGAATGCTTTTGGCAACTCTAAACTATTTTACTTAATTAAAAATGAATATAAGGCATGGAAGTAGATGAGTCTAGAAATAAAGGCAGGTGCAGAGCTGTAGATATGTCATAGTAAAGAATGCTACTCTCTTTATTCACAAAGTAGTTAATAATCAAGCCTTTGCAACATGATTACTACCATAAGCAAAAGCACCAAGAGGGATTTTAAAATTGGTATGACAAACTAATAGTATTCTTATAGTAAGGATTAATTAGAAAAAAATACACTAATCAAATCGTTAAATATATTTTACCTAGAGTATGATAATACTTATAATTTCTTAGGTGATTGATTTTGACTTCCATTTTATTCATCTAGATACAGCCTTTTGTACTTGCAACCATTTCAAATATATGGAAATCTAAAATATTAAAGCAAATATTATGCCAAGAATTTACTTTGTAATTGTCCTCACTGAGTTTCTTTAACTTTCTGGTGTTCCAAATATGGAAGAAATGTTAAAATATTAAGTGATTTATTGTTCATTCATACATGTTTGGCTAGACAGGTTGGAAAGTGTTAGGTGGGATGAGACATGAACCAGTCAAGTAGGCTGGCACAGGGGAAGTGTCGTGGGTGCCAGGGCTTCCACTGAGTGAGCTGCTTCCTGGAGCATTCAGACTAAGGATGAGTCAGAGTATGATTCAAGGAAGAAAAATAGGGAAGCCAAAATCAAGGAAGTTTAAGCCAAGATCAAGAACCAGGTACATACAGGATTTAAGAGAGCATTAAGGACAATGATGGAGTTGACTTCCGTGGTACTAAAAATAATTTTATGGCATAGAATTGTGCACTTTAAAATGTACCCTTTACACTTATAGAGTATGTTAATAAATGGGACTGACAGAATAATATATAACCACTATTTCTGTAGTATGTCATTCCAAATCATTACGACAAACTGTTTTGAATTATCTTCCTCGGTTTAATTCTAGAAATCATAATTAAAAATACCTTAATGCCAATATTCAGAGGAAAATACACCTTTTCTGTGAATGTCCTCATTTTCATTTGTTTTCATCAACTTAAAGAACATCATTAATTTAAACAATAACTTAAGGGGAAAAAACAAAAAAAAACTCATTAAAAAGACATGATGATGAAAATAAAGTGAAGGTCTGGAGAAACTCATCATGGAAAATAAATTAGTGACTCTTCCTTTCCACTTATTTTCTTTAAGTGTGTGGGGATTGTTTCACTTTTCTTGCCAGATAATGCTTCTTGTAATGAAAAGAGGAAACTGTGTTTCAGCACCATAAGTGGGGAATGGTCATGATTCATTTCCAATGAGAAAGGAAGTGTGTTGCTTTTTCCAAGCCTCCTCAGAAGCTGGTTTAGCATCAGGTGCATCTGTCTGACTCCTCCAATCACAGATGTACCCTCTTAGCTTTGTGAAAGCTTTTTTCTTCCAACATATCCTGAATCTCTATGTGCATTTCAAAATAGATGTTGTATTTTTTGTCCAGTGTTTAAATTAGGCAAGAGTGTAGAGCAGCTTTTTTTCTTGCAGAGTGAGAGATAAAGAGAGAGAAAATGACCAAAAGAGATATTTCTCAGTTTGACATGGTGGGAAAAAAAGAGTCCAAGCCATTTTTATGAAGATGGCTGTCACTCTCGCAAGCTTCTGGGCACTGATATCTTTGGATCTCACACTGCTGCTCTCCAGGTTATGGTCTTCAGCATCATCAACACCAAATGTTTTCCAAAATCAAAGTGGAAGCAGACTCAGTATTCCCATTAAATATGATTTGGGCCAACTCATCTAGATTTGAAATATGCGTCCACTTACCAAAAAGCTGTAGATTTCAAGACCCCTAGTGACAGATCTCTAGAGTTAATCTGGCAAGGAGACAAGGACAACTGCAAAAAGAAAGGAGCAGAACTGGCAGGACTTTCTGGTATCAGATAGCTATCACTGCTTTCTCTTTTTCTTCTGTAAGAGTTTTCTTATTACACACTTCCCTTATCTTAAAGTGCAACTCTTTAGTATTATGTGTTATTTCTGCTATATCGTACAGGAGATTCTGCCTGGCCCATTAAAATGCATTGTTTGTTGCTATAGTTCATTCTATTCTCAGCAATTATATATTAGTAGTGATGTCATACAGAACTTTCTACTAAGGCATCTCAATTCCCAATGTATTCCACTGAGGAATATGATAATTCACTCATTGACTATTTCTTTGTTGCTTACCTTTTGTATAAAAAGATAAACCATCTGTCCAGGTGTTGTGGCTCACACCTGTAATCCCAGCACTTTCAGAAGCCAAGGTGCAAGATCCCTTGAAACCAGAAGCTTGAGACAGTCCTGGCAACATAATGAGACCCTACAAGAAAATAAAATAACAAAAAATAAAAAAATTATGTGGGTATGGTGGCACATGCCCATAGTCCTAGCTACTTGGGAAGCTGAGGGTCATGGGCCTGGGAGGTCAAGGCTGCAGTGAGCCGTAATTGCACCACTGCTCTCCAGCTTGGGCAACTGAGTGAGATCTGCCTCAAGAAAAAAAAAAGGGAGTCAATGACATGATAATTACTCAAAAAATATCATCAGATGAATTTAGAATGTTTCCAAAAATTCAATACTTAGAATTATTTATGTACACATGATTTCATGATTTGGGAGCATAAGATACCAAGGTATGTTTTACTTCATAAAACATCGAACTATCAGAAGAATAAGACTAATATAAATTATTTTTTATGTATCTTTTTTAAGACAGAAATGTAACTAATTTGTGTTGTTCTTTCCAGAGTTTGTGACTTTCTTTTCAAAGATACTTCACATTTTTACACCTACGTCATTATCATTGCTCATGCAGAGGCAAAGAAACAAAAAAAAAAAAATGAGAGATTGGAATAGAAAGTTTTAAGCATGCTTTTAATTATAAAAGCCTGTGATAATCCTATTGAGAAATTGTTTATTTTATAAAGTGAACAAGATTCAAAGCTAACTCAATATACTAATGTTAGAGATTATTCGCACAGCAATAAGTTCATTTCTGATGTTTTCTATTTTGCTTATTTCAATATGAATTCACTGAGGATATCTGCATGTAAGTAAAAATTAATGTATCAGAAATATTATGGAGTCTCAAACAATTAGTGCAAGGCTGGAGGACAAAATATGGAACTTATTGGAAACCAAGAAAGATGCACAGTGATCATTTTGTAACTGAAACAATGTGGTCAGAATGTTGGATGACCTATGAAGTTGAATGACCTACATATATTCTTTTCTCTTTGTTTCACCAGAGTTCAGTGATTGATTGTGTTTAAGCTACAAGCTAGCCCCCTAGATCTCTTGGAGAGGTGTAAAGGGTCTCTTGAATTACAATTTCGGCCATTTTTATCTTCCAGTCTGGGAAAATACCAACAGCAATAACCCTCCCACCAAGCCTATATATGGGCATAAGGAGATAATTCCCTACAAGAAAATAGAGAGGATACAAAGAGAGATTGAAACTGAGTAACTCCAACTAAGAAAACCCCGTGATTTCATTATGAAATTGTACAAAGTACATGTGCAATACTTCTGAGCTACAAGAACAGCTCTATTTTCTCCTTTGCATTGATAACTGAAGTTCATCCTGTTTAAGGAACTAATTAGGTATCTCAAACTTTTAAGTGAAAAATCTCAATTTGAGTCACGTTCCATTTCATTCTGCCTTAGTCTCTAGATATATCCTGATTGCGCATGCATCACTCTAGTTTCTTCTTGACTAGTGGAAGGAAGGTGAACCTCTGTGTCACACGTTAACTATTGTATAAGCTAAACTCCCGGTAGAACAACTTGTTACAATAGTGATTTGAAATAGACTAAGAAACATTCCCTATAATCAACATTCAAAATCCTATTATCATGAGGTCTCCAAGGCATTTTGTTTGCTAAATGCTGTTGAAATAACTATTTTTCATTACTTATAAAGTGGTAATATTTGTAAGTATGAATAGTGTGTTTTTAAACATGGTTGCACTATTCGAACTTTGGCAAAAATGGTAGCGTCTGAAAGAATATGCTCATTAATCTTTACAAACAAAGTTAAGGTTTATATCTTAGTAACATTTGATATAAAAAGGAGTAAGAAGTTGGCTTTTTAGCATTTTACCACAAATACCAATAGTTATTTTTCTTTTCTGACTCAGTAATTCATGTCCTGAATCCATAAGAGCTGTTGAAAACACAAACAATTTCAATGTCCTATTTTCCATTTTGATGGTGCTATGTTTGACTCTGGAAGGAGTGCTCATTTTTTGAGAACTCTCTTGATATTACTTTACATATTAAACAGGTGGAATAAATGTCCAACCTCTTGAAGTTATGAGCTGTGTGTTTTCCATGCATTTTCTTTCTTTCTTCATCCCCATTTTCTCTCTCATATTCATTTTTTTTTTTTTTAGGACAGGGTTTCACTTTATCACCCAGCAGATTTGCCATAGAATAATCATGGTTCACTGTAACCTTGAACTCCTGTGCTCAAGTAATCCTCCTGCCTAAGCTTCCCAAGTAATTGGGACTACGGGTGCCCACCACCTTGCCCAGCTTATTATTTTTTCTTTAAGAAATAGACTCTCACTTTGTTGCCCAGGCTGGTCTCAAATTCCTGGCCTCAAGAGATCCTAACATCTCAGCCTCCCAAAGCGTTGAGATTATAGGTGCGAGTCACCACACCAAGTCTCATATTCTTTTTTTTTCAGTAGTTCATTTATTTTCTTCCTTTCTGATTTCATCCATGTCCAACATAGTCACTCAGTTTTATTTTATTTCTTATCAATTCACAGCATTCATGTTCATTTTAAAAACCTCAATAAAACTATTTGCACTAAATAAACTTTTAAAGGATAGGATGCTTCTTGGTGAATGAGAAAACTTAATAGTAGAAACTCTTAAAAAAGGAACCTCTAATTCTGAGTAACTGACACATTAAATCATCATCCAACTATACCATTGTACTCTAAAAATTTCTCAACTCTCAGAAGTAACATAACAGTTGAGAGAAATAAATACTATAATAGTTTGGTTGCAACAGAAAAGCACATCTAGAAAACATTTACTAGACTTCAGAAAAGATGGATACAAATCAATTTTGCCTGTTGTCTACATTGCTGTTTCATTCTCCAATCGCCAACACACCATAAATTTGTACTAGAATTAGAATTTTGACATATCATTAATCAGAGAAATAAATACGAAACAGCTTGATGAACCCTAGTATGAGAAACAAAATTTCAAATAAAAAGTCATCCCATATGTGTCATTTCTTGCAGGAGCTTAATATAATTTAGGAAGTCATATAATAAATTTCTACAAAGGACACAAACTCACTCATCATTGTTTTTTATGGAAATTTTTCTAACAGAAAATATTAGCTTAATATCATAAAAATGTGTTTTCACATATTGTTAGTACCATTTCTCATGATGTTCACATCTAAGTTCTACTTAATTTCACTTTTTTTTTTTTTTTTTAATGTAAGATGAAGTCTTGCCCTGTTGCCCAGTTGCCCAGGCTGGAGTGCAATGGTGTGGTCTTGGCTCACTGCAACCTTCGCTTCCTGGGTTCAAGCAATTCTCCTGCCTCGGCCTCCAGAGTAGCTGGGATTACAAGCCTGTGCCACCATGCCTTCTAATTTTTTGTATCTTTAGTAGAGAAGGGGTTTCACCATATTGGCTACGCTGGTAAATTTTACTTTTAAGATGGTAGTTTACATATAGCTTGGAAATTTTTCTATGTATAAGGCATGACTAGAGACTTCTTGTTAAACTGCTTAGAAACCATGACCACTCGGCGGGGCGCGGTGGCTCAGGCCTGTAATCCCAGCACTTTGCGAGGCCAAGGTGTGCGGATCACGAGGTCAGGAGATCAAGACCACCCTGGCCAACATGGTGAAACCCCGTCTCTACTAAAATACAAAAAAAAATTAGCCTGGCGTGGTGGCGTACCCCTGTAGTCGCAGCTACTCAGGATGCTGAGGCAGGAGAATCGCTTGAACCTGGGTGGCAGAGGTTGCAGCGAGCCGAGATCGTGCCACTGCACTCCAGCCTGGGCAACAAAGCAAGACTCTTGTCACACAAAAAAAAAAAAAGAAAGAAAGAAAATAATATCACTCGAGTTTATTAAGCTGCAATACATACATTGAACTTTTAGTATATCAACAAAAGATACACCATGCCGCAATTCGAATGTTTATAAGTAGTCTATTAAGATAGTCCTGGCAAAAGATACTCACAACATAAAAAAGATAGTGTAACTGATAGATGGATATGAGAGCTGTTTAAGAGCTAAAGCCAACAATCCTGGGGGAATAGATTATGGAGAGTGAGAGGGTAAGATGACAAGTGTGATGCCTAGGTTTCTCTTTCAAACAATTGGGAATAGGTTGGTACCCTCAACAAAGTTACCGTGAATTGAGTTTCTAGACTAGTTTTCTCTACTTTTGTTCTACTTCTTTCAACATGTGTTATCCTGCCCTAAACTCTCCCTTTATGCTAAAAAAGGCCCCAGAAGCCACTATCCAGTGTCTTAAAGATATATACAGCCTTTCAAAGCTATCCCATTTTCCAAAATTAAGTAGAATTTGCATCTCTTGCTCTTATTTTGTGTAATCCCATACAGTATTGCCTGGCTAGATATTTGAAGTATTCTCAGATAGGATGCTGCTTTTACATATGCCCAAAGTCCATGCTTTGTAGGCTTACTTACTTGGGTATGAAACACTAGGCTTAACTTGCAAGGATGAAAATTTAGGCCCACATATTGTATTTTTTCAGGACAATTCATTGAAACCTCCTATATTAAATCCATCACTCAGTGTATGCTTTCTACCAAGCACAGAATAAGAATAACATTACCAATCTCTATGCTTACTTTCTTTCTAACTAATTGAAGAAATATGATGGCCATTTATAAAAATGAAGTCTAAAGCTGAATAGAACTAAGGTGTGTAAAACGGAAGGTTTTGTGTGGTAGCCCCCCACTATTGTATAAGGTCTTAATGTCTAGAATCTGCAAATGTTATTGTATATGGGAAAATGGTCTTTGCAACTGTTTTTAAGTTTATTACTTTGATATAGGTAGATTATCCTAGATTATCTGAGGGGTCCTAAATGTAATCACAAGTGTCCTTACAGAGGGAGGGGGTGGGGTTCACAGACAGAAGTTAATGTGATCATGCAGGCAGAAATAGGAGTAATGTGGCCACGGGCCAAGGAATGCCAGTAACTGTCAAGAGACAGCAAGGATCAAAAGCACAATGAGATGTATCTCACAACAGTTAGAATGGGGATTATTAAAAAGTCAGTAAACAACAGATGCTGGAAAGGATGTGGAGAAACAGGAACGCTTTTACACTGTTGGGGGGAGTGTAAATTAGTTCAACCATTATGGAAGACAATGTGGAGATTCCTCAAGGATCTAAAGCTAGAAATACCATTTGACCCAGCAATCCTATTACTGGATATATACCCAAAGGATTATAAAGCATTCTATTATAAAGATACATGCATATGTATGTTTTTTGCAGCACTGCTCACTCTAGCAAAGACTTGGAATGTTCCCAAATACCCATCAATGGCAGACTTGATAAAGAAAATATGATACATATACACCATAGAATACTATGCAGCCATAAAAAGGATGAGTTCATGTCCTTTGCAGGGACATGGATAAAGCTGGGATCAATCATTCTCAGCAAAATAACACAGTAACAGAAAAGCAAACACCACATGTTCTCACTCATAAAAGGGAATTGAACAATAAGAACAGATGGACACAGGGAAGGGAACATCACACACCAGGGCCTGTTGTGGGGGTGGGGCTAGGGGAAGGATAGCATTAAAAGAAATACCTAATGTAAATGACTGGTTGATGAGTGCAGCAAACCACTACAGCACATATATACCTATGTAACAAATTTGCACGTTATACACATATATCCCAGAACTTAAAAGTATAATAAAAAAATTAAGAACATTAGTATATAATAAATATATAATAAATAGTTTTCATTGAAAAAATCAAAAAGACAGCAAAGAACACACTCTTCTCTAGGGCCTCCAGAGAAATTGTAACCCTACTGATGTCTTGATTTCAGCCCAGTGAAACTTATTGTGAATTTCAGGTCTCCAGTAGTGTGAAAGCATAAGCATTTCTTGTTTTAAACCACCAAGTTTGTGGCAATCTGTTATAGCAGTTACAGAAAGCTAATGCATATAGAATAATGCTTATGAGGGTAGGCTCTAGAGAAAAACCATTTTAAGTTTGAAAACTGACTACTCTTTGTTGCTATGAAAACTGGGCAAATTATAATTTGTTTTGTACTACAGTGTTTTTTAAAAATATGAGTAATATAATATGATATGATAGTAAGAATCCATTTCATAGAATTGTGTGAGCGTTAAAGAGAATGATTCTTGTAATGTGGCTAGAAAAATCACACCCAGATGTTAACTATTATTATTTATTTAACATCATAATATTCTACAGAACAAGGATAGTTAGGGAATTTCCATCTTTGAAGTCTTATAGATATTCATTTTCTTGTGCCTAGAAAACAATGGATTTTCATTCTGAATTATATCATTCTCAAAGATTTTATAATTGTATAACCTAAATGGAGTTTTTAATAGTAGTAGATCGACAAAATGATTCTGAAAGTTGATTCTAGCTTATTTGATAAGGACCAAACTTCTTTAGTAATAGCACTGATGAGAGAAAATAATTAAGAAAGGAACTGCTGTAATTTCTGGTAACTTAAGCCAATTTGTAAAAGTCACAGCAGTGGTCAGTCCTGGGATTTCCTCTAGACAGGAGGTGAGAAAACATGGAATTATTAAAATATTTACTTATTTACACTGATGACAGCCACATTAGCAGACACAAGTCTGCAATACTCAGAAGGTTGGCAAGTTCACAGACTCTTGACAATTAATTCCGGTTATAAACCAAAACATCTCCTTTCTGTTATGTGAACCAATTTCAAACTTTATCTCACAGCTTCTTTTAAAGTTGAACCTGTTCACTTGATACATTTTCAATTTACTTCTTCATTTTGTTTAATGTAGGATTTTAACTTATTCTATTACTAACATGAAGAGTATGAGCCTGTTAATTGAGGTAACTAGAAGTATCATATTGCAGTTTTTTAATTTAAGTTTCCTGCTCTATTTAGTCCATTTGGAACTCTATACTGGCTTCATTCATTCTTATGTTTAAAAGGATGTGGGCATATGCTAGTCTTTTTCCATATTCCTATCTGTCATGTTGTCCCAGAATTCAATGACTTAATACATTTCACTTCTTCCAAATAAATCCAGCGCCTTCACTGATATGGTTTGTCTCTGTGTCTCCTCCCAAATCTCATCTCGAATTGTACTCCCATAGTTCCCGCATGTTGTGGGAGGGACCCAGTGGGAGATAATTTGAATCATGGGGGAGGTTTACCCCATACTGTTCTCACGGTAGTGAATAAGTCTCATGAGATCTGATGGTTTTATCAGGGGTTTCCGCTTTTGCATCTTCCTCATTTTATCTTGCCACTGCCATGTAAGAAGTACCTTTTGCTTCCTGCCATGATTCTGAGGCCTCCCCAGCCATGTGGAACTGTAAGTCCAATAAAACCTCTTTTTCTTCCCAATCTCAGATACGTCTTTATCAGCAGTGTGAAATGGACTTCTCAAATATGATAGATATAATTTATCTCTAATATGTTTTTTTTATATGCAACCACTTAACACTGAAAAATAATAGAGATATTAGTAAAAAGAGAACTTTGGAGCGAGGGCATGTGGTGAGATTAGTATTTAATAAGGGATATTATTTAGATAAATAATGGGACATTGAAGTTTTAACTTACATTATTTTGCCATATGATTATTTTGCCACATTTAACTTACAATTATTTGCCATTACTTGTTTATATATTCCTATAGTTGTGAAAAGGGAACTATCCTAGATATAAACTTCCTCATCTGTTAAGCTGGATAGGATTCTAATTCTTGTGTTTACACAAGTGTGAACCCCAGAATTAGTTCCACAAGATATTATTTGATGTTCTATGAAACCACATTCTATAATCAAAAGGCTTGGCAAATACTTGGATAAAGTTAAATGTTTGTTGTTTATTTCCTTTGGTATTCCTCAGAACACTTTCATACAGCGAAGTATCGTATAATCTGATGCCCCTAAAGTGGGCAGAATTCCCTGATTCTCAAATCTATTTAACAAGACAAACTTTAGTTTTGTTTTCTCATTTGTTGTTATTAACCTCATGCCATATTATGGAAGTAATTTTTCTTAGAAAGTGGTTTGGAACACAAAGGAACACAGGATATCTAAGTTCCACTCCAGTGGTAACATCCTTATTTTTCTTTCTTAATTTTGGAATTAATACATGAATTCATTGAAAAAAGCAAAACACTACTGAGGAATATTTTATTAATGTATCCCTTTTCTTATTTCTTCTTGTCAAACCATGATGTAAAAGATAACATATAAAATATCTAATTTATATCCAATTTCTTATTTTTCCCTGTATTTTTTCCTCCTTTGTATTGCTATTTCACCTGAATTCATGTGTTTAGTAAATCATACGCAGTCCTTCTTTTTAAACTTTTACCCTATGACAGGAATGCTCAGGGACGCCTGAAGATAGGTCTTACATTAAAAATAAATGTATTCCTGACAAGAAACAAAAGAGTGTGACTGAACATTATTTCATGAGTACAAAGTCACAGCAGATTATTTTTGCAATTTTGGGCAAAGAGACTTAAGAAAAATCTGGCTCATACCTCTAAAATTTTGAAAAATGAACATGGATAATTTTTGCTTCTGAGGCTCCAAGAACCCCCTGGGGAATGCTCTGCGTGAGGCAGTTGAAAATGTCATTTTTAAGGCTATAGAAATGATAGCTTTTCTTCCATAATTGATCAAACTCAAGGTAGCAATTTTATATATGTAAGTATTTTCTTAGTAGTCGTTTTAGGACTATTTGGGCAGGTGGAAATCACCATGTAAAAGCAATTTCTGGTTTTAGGGAAAGAGTAAAAAGGAAAAAAAATGTATAAAACCCTAACCTAGTAAAAAGGAAAAAAAAATGTATAAAACCCTAACCTACTCCAGATAAAGTTTATTCCACTTAACAAGGAAGATCATTTTGTTCCCAAGGACTTTAAGCTATTGCATAACGAGAGAGGGAAAAGATTGAAGCAATTTCTTGGTTACAATCAGCATTTTCTCTGATTTTTTTTTTTTAATTTTACAAAGGAGATCTTTTGCTAACACTAGAGTTTATTGGTTTATAAGGGTTTTTATCCACAAAATAGCTAAGATTAGCCACAATATAAAATATTTATTGAAGGAGTTTCATCTGCTCAGTGATGCTGATATTAATCTGTGATTGTATATTTATAGACAGGAGTCAGTCCATAGACTCACCACTCTGCTAAGGTGCACCAAGTACAAGAGAAATATAAGGGACAACCCTTCAAAGATGAAAGGCATATTGTTAGCCACTGTAAGCTGCAGGCTCTCATGATCTTCTTGCATCTTCAAAGATCCCTAGGGCTGCTATGTTAAGAACTGTTGCGGCTCCTTCTTACTCACTTCCAGTCTCCAGCTTCCACTAACCATACGGGATCTTCTTTGCATGAGACCTCCCTAGTTGTTTTCTGATCTTCTTTAAAGTCAAAAAAAGAAGGTAAGAAGTTAGAGGAAAATCAGCTACTTTTTTCTCTTTTTTATCTGTGCTAACCTTGAGGCTAGTCATGAAATACAAACTTATTTTTTCTCTTCTAGTTTCATCTTTCAAATAAAGCTTAGCTAGGTGACAGAGAAGGTGGCAGATGAGAATCAGGCCATGTCTACTATTTGCATAAAAATGTAATTATTAAAATTATCGGTTTATTTTGTAAAGATGGGAAAATGGAGGGTTATCTCTTTTTTTCCCCTGCAAATTCATATTAAGGTTCACTATCAAAGCAGTAAATTTTTACTTGGCAGCAGACTTCTTTTATGTAGGATGGTTAACTTTCTGTTACATGACTAAATATCCCCAAATTTAATTTTATGAGTGTTTGGGGTTCATCTCCTTATAGAACATAATAAAATTTAGAATTTAATTTCTCATATATTTTTCATATAAAATATTAATTTTTATCTCAGGTATTGCATTAAAATACCTTAGGAACAGTGCTTGTCAAATAGTAAGCACTCAAAATTAATAGGCATTTTGTCTTATTATTATTACTATTTTAGAGTGGAAATATTCACAATATCCAGCCATAGAAGATGGACTAATGACATACATGACATACATTTGGAGGATGAAAACATAGTCATTATTAAAGACTCCATAAAAACTGTTCAGTCAAATGAGGGAACTAGAGAAATCTATTTAAAATATTAAACTGTAAAATAGCTTCTATGTGCTATGCTAGAAAATATCTTACACATACTAAAAATAATCCTGAGAAAATATAACAAGCAATGAGCATATATATATGATATATATAATGATGAAATATATTTTATCATATGTAAATGATGAAACCATGAGTAGTTTTCTTTTCATTCTACTTTTTATCTTAAAAATATATAAATATAGACAGATGTTACTTTAACATAGAAAATATAAATCTCTACACTTTAAGATAAATTGCTAATCCTAGTCTTTAGAAAAAGATCCAAGCACAATTTGCCATCATATTTTTATCAAAACAGTGTTGCAGAAGTATAGCTGACCACTTTCCTGGAGTTTAAAATGTATCTTGAGGTTGGTGTTCCAAATTTCTACTTTAGGAGTAGTAAACTTTGTAATTCCTATAACCTTTGTACTAGGCATACACATCATTTCACATTTATTTTGGTTCCTCTCTCTATTTAAGTGACAGAAATTGCAATCTCCATTTTCTCCCATAAATTAAGTCAGTTAGACAAGTAAACAAAGACCAAGCACAGTGAGACATAATGCCACATCTCTCTGCTTGAGAGAAACGGGACTTGCTTCTTACAAAGCTCTCCTGTAACAGCCAACAGTGCTGGTTCAGGTTTGCCACAAAAAAGAATAATGTGCTCCCTTGCTCTTTCTCTTTATTGGCATATTCTGTTTCTGGATGATTGATTATCGCCTAGAGTCTTCAGGAAGCCTGGGGAAGCAAACTCAGCTCTCCCTGGAATGTTTTTGTTCAGCCAAGCCCTAGGCAAGCAGGCATCTGTTGAGGGACTCTGTTAGAATCCTTCAGATGTAAAGAAAGAAGTTAACATCTACATTACTCTAAAACAGTGGTCCCTGGAACACCTGCAGCCGAATCATCTGGGGGAGCTGCTACAAATTCAGATGCCTTGGGTCCACCCCAAAACAATTAAATAAAGATATTTGAGGGTGCAGATCAAGTACAGCCATTTGAAAAAATTCCTCAATGACCACCTTTACACATTAAGATTTTAGAACCAGCAATGTAAATTTTCACTGTGTCTAAGCAAGAGCTGTTAAGTCCTTTGGTAGATTAATTGAAGACGAACAACTGGGATATTCTTGACTCTTGTGTACTCCTTTTCTCCAATAATTATCTGCTTTAAAGCTGAAATTTGCTTCTCTGGTGGAAGCTTTAACCAGATTGACACTTTTCTTTATTTGCTTCTGGGGAAATAAATAAGAGTATGCTATGATTCTAATCATTTCCCCCCCCCAAATAAACCAACAGTAGACATTTTAATTCACCAATATTTCTTCCTTTTGCTTGCCCTTTCTCCTAAATCAAGAATAAGAAAACAAATGTGACTGGGCATGGTGGCTCATGCCTGTAATACCAGCACTTTGGGAGACTGAGGTGGGCAGATTACAAGGTCAGGCATTGGAGATCAGCCTGGTCAACATAGTGAAAACCTTTCTCTACTGAAAATACAAAAAATTAGCTGAGTGTAGTGGTGGGCACCTGTAATCCTAGCTACTCAGGAGGCTGAGGCAGGAGAATCGCTTGAACCTGGGAGGTGGAGGTTGCAGAGAGCAGAGACTGTGCCACTGCACACCAGACCTGACCACAGTGCAAGACTTCGTCTCAAAAAAAAAAAGAAAGAAAACAAATGTACAGAATCTAATACAAAACTTTTCATTACAAGTGACGGAAAATCTAGTGGCTTAAACACTCAGTGGAATTAACTGAAAAGTACAGAGGTAGAGGAAATGGACTGCAGGTGAGGCTAAATCTAGTGACACAGTAAAATCTTCATAGAAAGCTGGTATTAGGTTTGAACCTCATCTTCATATTATAGCTCCTCATGGTGATAGACAGCATTCTGCAGATTCTGGAGACTATATTCTTCCTTGTTCACATCCAGAAGGAAGAGAATGTTAGTCTAGGCAGATGTTACCTAAAAATGAGAAATTATTTTTTTCTAGGAGCTCCAAGCAAATGTCTTGCACCTCATTGGCCCAACAATTTCGTCAAATACTCATCTCTGAACCAGTGATTGCATACTGAAGATAATTGCCTTAGGTCAATTGGCTCCTCTCCTGGAGTTGGAGACATAGATGCCTATTCCTAGAGCATATGGAGAAAAGTGAATAACAAAATGAAATTCAAAATGAAAATCAACTTACTGCATATAAGAGTAAAGGGTAGGTCTCAGCTGACAGTTATTCCGTACAGTGAGGGAGACACAAAATATCTCCTATTTAGCTGCCTTATTATATCAATACCTAGGACCTGTATCACTGGATACATGAACTAAAGATTCTGTGCACCAACAAATAAAACAAATTTGGAAAAATACATGATAAATGCATAAGCCCGTCTACTTTCGAAAATATCTATATGACCTTATAAATACATTTTTATTGTTTGCTTAAGGTTACATAAAATTTTTGAAAATCCATGTAAAGTTAATATATAAGAAATGCCATTGAAAGAATAATTGGTTCCCTGCAACATGCATGATAAAGAAAAAGAAAGAATAATTGGTACCGATTTTCAGATGTTTATTTTCATTGGATTATCATATTTGTAAAATGTGATTATCTCTAACTTTTCTGCTATTTGGGGTAGGACTGGAGACATTGTTACATAATTTTAGCTTTCTCATAAGAAAAAAGTAAATATACATACATAAAATATGTTTCTTGATGATGAACTCAAATAAGAATTTGTCTTATTGAGTTTTACTAAGTCACTTTAAAGTGATTTGAGAAGGAGTGGAGGAAAAAAACGTTATAATTTCAAAGGAGATGACACTGATTTAGCAACACAGTGGGATTATACACGAGAATTAACTGATGAGATGTACTAGAATATTTTATTCACAATAGTCTGCATGTAGCTTTTATAATTTACATAATCACATATGATATGTAAATCAGAATATGTAAATATCCAAGTAACAGTGTCAACTGGTTTTCTCTAATGCTACCACTATTTCTCTTAGTGAAGACTGTAAACCCCTTCCCAGACTCATTGTTAATTCAGAGTGGATTTATGTCTGGATTTACTTTTCTCTTTCACCTTCAGAAAACAGGACATTAGGAAGACCAATCTGAATCTGGCAAACTGAAAAATGTATGAAACTTTTGGACAGGGGAAAAAGCATAGGGCAGTGTTTCTACAGTCACTCCTCGGTATCTGCAGTCAGCAGGGGAATGGTTCCAGAGGCCCTGTGGATACCAAAAGTTTTGTTTGCTGAAGTCCTTGAAATAAAATAGCATAGTATTTGTGTAAACCTACATATGCCCTCTCGTATACTTTAAATAATCTCTAGGTTACTTATAATGCCTAATGCGATATAAATAGTTGTACTTTTTATTTTTATCATTTTTTTATTGTTGCATTTAAAACATTTTTCCCAAATATTTATCATTCACCATTGGTTGAATCCCTGACAGTGAACCTACAGATACGAAGGGCTGACTCTATGTGTATTAGAGACAGAAACAGAAAGGGATAGGCTAGAAATCATCAGGGTAAAGAATATAACTGAAGGGCTATTTGTAAAGAGAGTTGAGGATCCCTATGATTTAAAGGCAAGATATTACTGACTGAAAGTCCGCCATATTCCCATGTCTTGCTTAGTAGCAAGAAATAAACATTTAAAAGGAGAGATAGTATTTGTTCTGTGTCTACTATGTGACAGGGTATTATAAAAAAAAAATTAGCTGTATTCGTTATGTTACCCATAACTTACAAATTAATTTGTCTTCTGTTCAAGGGACCAGTCATATTCTAAATAGAATCACTTAATTTCAACTGCAGATTTTGAGCTGGGACTCTGATTGGCCAAGCTAGGGGTAGCTGCAGACTCTTTGACAAATCAGCCAGTGGCATCTGCGGACGTGATTTTGATTGACAGATTAGGTCACATGCTCATTTATAGACATAAACCATGCCAAGTTTGTCAGATTCCCAGTGCAAAAGTGTGGATGCCCCATATGTAATTAAAGAGATAGAAGTAGGAAAAGAAGATTTCTGAGAAGCTGGTAGAAGAGGGTGGAGCTGGGCAGATAAAACTTGGTGTCCGCTGGAGCCATTTTGAAAGTGCTCTATCTGTGACCACATCTTGGACCAGTTGAGTATCAAAATAATGATAATGATGAATTATGACTAATTGAATAAAAGAAGTATGTGTGAAACCATACTAATATAAATAAATATAGAAAATTTTTTACTGAAATAGAATGCCAAATAATAGATCTAGAAAGCATGATGGAACAAAAACATTTTCAATGTTTGCCATTGTTTGCTAAAATAATGTGTAGAGGAGAAATTTTGTAAAATCTCAAAGAATGTCCCCACAAATTTCTCATTTATAATTATAAAGGGAAATAAAATTCTACAGAGCAGGAATCTGTGGATCCTGCCTTCACCAAAGGATCAAAGTTAGCATCACTTATACTGGGACAGACATCCTGTACCTCCTAATATGGGACACTTAAAAGGGCATGATATCACTTCTGTAATACTCCATGCACAAGCACAATCTGAATCTAACCATGAAATACGACAGACAGACTCGAACTGAGAAACATTGCATAAAATAACTGGCCTATGTTCTTCAGAAATATCAAGATCAAAGTATACAAAGAAAGGCTGAGATACTTTTCTAAATTAAGAGAGACTAATGAGACATCATATCTAAATTCATTACACGATCCCAGATTTGTTCTTGGACAGGAAAATGATAGCTATAAAGGACATCAATGAAATAATTAAAATAGGTAGTGGCTTAGATAATATTATATGTTTTTGTTAAAGTTCCTTATTTTGATAATCATAGTGTGGTTAGAAAGGGGAATGTAATAGTTCTTATGAAATATATACTGAAGTATTTGTGGGTACCATTACTTTCTCTTAAATAGCTATCAGTGGATATTGACTGTTGTTGAATGCATTCATCACGGATGTCAACTTTTGAAATAGTGAGGATCAGAATTGTTGCTATTATAATCAATGTTTAAATATGTGTTCCATGATATAAGCTGAGTATTTGGAATATTATATGCTATTGATGCTTTTTATTTAGTTCTAGGACTCTAAGAAATAACCATACTTGAAGAATGAATCACAGACATTTTGCAAACATAATTTTATTAATGACTCATGGGCTTATTCCACATTATATGGATAAACTTTAAATGTGTTACATAGACATCCAATCTTATGGGACTCTCTGTTTTCTAATCACAGGATTAGAAAACAGTTTTTGAAAAAAATCTAAGCTTCTTGTTTGTCATTTCAAAACTTGATATATAAGAAATTCACACTCCAAAACACATTTTTTTTTCAAAACAACATAGAAAGGGAAAGCTTTGTTTAAAGAAATTCTGTTAATGTGGAAAATTTTAATTGTCATTTCAAGTAATATGTTTTACTGTTTTTTCAAGTTTTTAATATTTCGTGGTTGGCTGAAGTTTTTCTTGATAAACTGAAACTTGTGGGATAATAATGCGGGTGGGTAATCAGACTTACACTTGGGCAGATTTCATTATTAAAATCTATATATTATTTTAACATATTCCAAATAACATGTTTTGTAATTAAATGGGTTTATATTTTTATTCAACTACAGAGCATTATATTTAATAAAAATTCAAAGACTTATTATGTATTTTAACATGAATTAGAAGCAGATAATGTCTCAGATGAAGAATTGCAGAAATTACCTGGTTGACATAAAAACTGATGCCCAGAGAAGATAAGTAACTTGACCTAGTAAGAATGTGTGTCCTGTGTTTCTCTTAATACATTCTTTCTTATTCCACTTTTACTATATTATTCCTTATGAATCTCCTTAAAAATGAAAGAGGAAATACTCATATTTAAAGCAAAGAAAATTTGATAATATATTTAGCAGAAAAAAGTATATATATATATTTGCTAACATTAGAGTATTATTCTGTAACTTTTTACTTCCTTTGCATCACTTAGCAGCTGGCTGACCAATGCAGGCATTTGCTAAATAGCACCACTGGGGCATGAATGAGATTTTAGTAGATTTCAAAAGTAAATAACATAGTACAAAATAGCATATTCTGAAACACAATTCTTAAAAAACTGATTTACTTGCATACAACATTTTAAGAAAGCTCTACTAAACATTTTGTTGCAGAGTAGATTAAAGAAGAAAAAAGATTCCTTCCTTCTTTATTCCTTGTGTTCCTCTTTCTCTAGCTAGTTATATGGCTGTGGATTTGAATTCTGTTAATAACAAAACTATAGCTATTAATCTGTATTTAATCTAAATTTGAGGAGAGAGTAGAACACATAGGGAAAGAATATTGTCACTGTAAGGCCATCTGCAAAAGGAAGGAAGAAAGAAAAACAAAGAAATAATATCGTCATATTTTGCAATAGGGCCATCTGCAAAAGGAAGAAAGGAAGGCAAATAAATAATGTTGTAATTCTAGGACCATCTGCAAAAGGAAGAAAGGAGGGAAAGGAGGGAAGGAAGGAAGAAGGAAGGAAGGAAGGAAGGAAGAGAGAAAGGGAGAGAAGGGAGGGAGAGAGGGAGGGAGGAAGGGAACAAGGGAGGAAGGGAGGGAAAAACATTTTTTTTAAACTTAAAATTTGTACATGGTAAGAATTTCTTTCTAAAATGTGTTCTGTTGGGACCCAGAATTCTGATTGCTACTTGTTCTTTGCTTGTTGTACCTGGATTTCTTCCATGTAGGATTAGCTGAAGGCTAAAAAGATACGTAAATTGAAATAGATGGAAGTGTATGTGTATTTGTGTGTATTTATACTTGTATGTGTATTAGCATGAATATAATTTTAGAAAACAATCATCAAACAATGCGCTGAATTAGAACAAGAACTCAAGACCTAAGAATAAATTGAAATGCAAAGAAGTCAAAGACTCCTAAACATTATTAAAAATTAACAACAAATATGTCACTCTGCTCCTTGGCTATAAAAGCAAAAAGGGAAATCTAATCACTTAAATGTCATTTCTCATTGGCTGAACAAAGTGGTGGGTCTGGTTTTTTTGGTTTGTTTGGGTTTTTTTGTTTGTTTGTTTTGGATTTAAAGTAAATTTTTCTACTAGCCTTTATAGCTAGCACACTACAGTAGAGTATGGGAGAGGACAGTGTTATCATTAACAGTGTTTATACAACACATTAAATAGCAGGTCCATGGTGCTTCACCATATTTCTACGTTAGAATCTCTCAATGTAAGTAGAGTTTATAGTGTCAACTAGTAGACACACAAATCTGAAGGAAGCAAAAAAGGAGTATCCTTTTCTACTGTTTTTGTTGTTAGACACAAAATGACCCCAAATTAAAAGATAATCTCCTTACTAATAAAAGTGTTATATTATCTTTCTTAAGGTATTATTTGGCCTTGTGCTGTTGCAAAGATACTGAAACAAAAGTCCCATGTGTCATGGAAGACAGAGAGAAAAAAAAAGAGACGGAGAGAGAATAGATACACATTTTAAAATCTTTGAAATTGTGATTTTTCTGTCAGTCTGTGTTATATTAGATTTGATGAAATGCGGGACTTTCTTGTTTTTTGTTTTTGTAACAAATGACCTTTTACCCTTGGATTCTACATAGTTTAAACAGCCCTGGTGAAAATGTTATGTTGATATGTTGATTTGCAGTTTTCATACAAAAGATAATTAGTTGCTCTTTGGAGGTTTGGGTTTAAGAAGAATTTCTGTGAATAAATTAATCTCCTGAAACTTTTACTTCTGCAGAGGAAGGAATCCCTGAGGTCAGGACAAACTCTAGCATTAAAAACAAAATGTGCTTTTCTTCTATATGATTGCTTTCTTCAAGAAAATGATTAGAAAGATTAACATGCAAATAACTGACTAAACCTCTTACGGGGGAAAGATTAGTTAGCAATATATTCTGAAAATCAGTGAGACCAGGATCTATTTCTATGAATGTCACTTAGTTTTATGATAATTAGAATACATTGTTTGGAGAAAAATATTAATTTAGGTAGGTCTGAAGAGTTGTCACCCAGTTAATTAATCCCATCTGCTATTTTTACTGTCGGAGCTGGAGCAATCTGTTTGCCAGGAATTCAAAACCAGAAAAAAGGCCCCATGAGCTCCACTAACAATTTTTGTCTACAATGTCTTTTCCCTAATATACATGAACTCAAATTTGAAAAGGTGATGAAGAAAAAAAATTTTTCAGGATAATCTGCTTTATTTCATTTGTGCTCATGGAAAATTAGAAAATTAACTTTAAGTATCATGACATTCAAAAAAACAAAACTGTGAAATTGCAGAGAAAAAAAAGGAGGTGAAGGAATATGATTAAAAATTTTACCTTTGTTCCTAAAATAACATGAGTGCTTTCACTTGCAATTAAAATGTGTACTTTATCCCTTATAACCTCCTCCTTCATTTCTTATGTCAAAAAATGTTCTTCTCTTATGTTAACTTTGGAGGCAAACTTGAAAGTTGATTTTTTCATACTTATCATTCTACCTAGTTTTTGGATACTACTGTAATTTGAGAGGCCTAATATTAGACTTGTTGAAAAATCACTCACATGTGACAATGTAATGTTGGTAATTACCTGCATTATGAATTTCTGAAATAGACATATGGTATTTTTTCCCCAGTGAGTTTATCACTCAGATACTTAGATAAATATATTAACTCTTCAAGATACCCATTTTCCTAAGCCTTTAGATGATGCTAGCGAGTCAAATATAAATAAGCAGGTATTTATCAATGAAGAAAACTAAGAACATCTATTATATGAAGCTATAAAAATCACTGAACTCAAAAATCAGATTTATCATTAAAAATGTCAATTTTCCTTTTAGAGAAAAAATTGCTTTATCTGATAGGTTTATTTGATGAAAAGGCTGCCATAAAAGTCACCAGCAAGTGACTAAAACATGCTATTTTTAGTCATTATTTTATTTGATCTCATAGTCTGACACTAATTTCTTCCAATTACACCTGATTATAGTACTCCCTTTATGATTAGCTCTTCTCTTTCATAAACATTTCTCATAAACCTTGTGTTTATCATTTTGCTCTATGATTTCTCCTAGAGCAATCCTTATTCACATTCATGGGCTGAAGTGTCACCCCTTCTAGTGTATCTAGATTTCATATTGTATTTCCACCTGCTAGATTCCTCTGCCTAGATATATATTAAACTTATCCCACCTAAATCTAGTTCCATTTTATTTTCCCTTAAACTTATCTTCAAAACTCTATTATTATAATGAAACTGTTAGTGTCCCAACTTACTGTACTCAGTTAATTGAAACCCTCAGTCATGCCACTTTTTCTTCTTTACTCAATTTTCATTATTTGCTAAGTAATGATGCCTGTGCTGAATTGTAAGTTCTTGAGGATAAAAACCAACAATGTCCGCATTATAGGCCCAGTGTTACTTCATTTCTGACTTTATATTAGGTACACGGTAAATAGCGACTGACATGCATACAATTCCAAAGACTTATTATTCATCATCCATATGGTTTGACTGCACCAGAATTTTGTTGTTAGAATATTGCTTGGCATTGGTGAGTTGTAGCAGGATTTAATTTTTAATAAACACTGTTTTCATGATCCTGTCTGTCACAATAGAATTTTTGTTTGTTTATTTATTTATTTTTAATTTTTTGTTTTTTGAGACGGAGTCTCTTCTGTGGCCAGGTTGTAGTGCAGTGGCATGTTCTGGGCTCGCTGCAACCTCCGCCTCCTGGGTTCAAGTGAGTCTCCTGCCTCAGCTTCCCAAGTAGCTGGGACTACAGGCATGCACCACCAAACCCAGCTAATTTTTGTACTTTTAGGAAAAATGGGGTTTCACCATGTTGGCCAGGATGGTCTTGATGTCTTGACCTCGTAATCCTAAAGTGGCCTCTGCCTCCTAAAGTGCTGGGATTACAGGCATGAGCCACCGCATTCAGCCCAGTATAGGATTTTAGGTCCTTGCATTTCCCTGCTTCACATGGACAGAAAACCTACAATCCCAGCGAACATTTAGGGGTTTGATATAGCCATTTAAGAAAAAGATATATTATAAAACCTTGTAACTGATTCTAGGCTTTCTTGTAATAGTGATTTATCAGTTTGTTGACAATATAAGATATGAATCTCTTTATACTTGGCTCATAGGTACAATTATGTGATTTTAAGGTTTATTCTTTCAATGTCTAACTCGAGTGTCTATTGTATGCAAGGAACTTTTCTAGGCACTTGGATACATCGATAGACAGAATAGACACTGATTTTTACCCTTGAGAAACTTAACCTTTTTCTAGTGAGAAAAAAAAGAGAATAAGCAATTTTCTTAATAAATACGTATGTATCTAGTGCTACATTACAAATAAAAAAGAGAACAAATTAAAAAGATAAACAGTGAATATGTGAGAGGAATTCTGCAGTTTTAAAGAGAGAGAAAGAAGGAAAACAAATGAAGTTTTTTTTACTTTCTTGCAGAAATTGTGACTGAGGATGATAGATTACAATCCTTTTCTCCTTTTCTCCTTTCACAATTGGGGGTTGTATTTTTTTTTTTTTTTTTTTCTCGATCAACTCCCTGCCTAAGTAGTGTGATGGAAACTCTAATGCGCTGAAGAAATCAGCTCTGAAATAGCCAATGAAAGAAGCCATTCCTAAAGAGTGAAGAGTTAATGAAGAATTTTTAACAGCCTATCGACTCAACTTCACTCTGTTACCATTTAAATGGCCTCAAATGGGATGTGAAGCTTAACATATCACGAACAGCATGTAGTTTCTGGTGGCTGCAAACGTTTTCTCATTAATCTTGGTTGCTCAGCACATCAGCAATAATAAGAAGTTTGGAGACAGTCTATGGCCTAGCCTCAAATTTCTTTCTTTTGTTTTAAAGACGGAAATAAGAGAATTTAACAAAGAGTAAAACATATAAACATTTTCTACATTATTTTTACTAAAATAATTTATTGTTTAAACAAAAGAATTAGTATCTTGTTAGTATTGATTATCTGACTACAGTATTCTGTTTCCAACACACAAACTAAAACTCTCATGCAATTCACGTGCCTGTATCCCGTTGTATTTCCTGTTCATGCTATGTCATATGTGTTCACATAACTTAGGTTTCATGTTTTTATATTATTCAGTTCGTCGAAAGTACTGAACATGCTATTTTACTCCTATTAAAATAGCAGTTGTAATTTTTAAATAAATTATTAATTTAATATGTACATGTGCATGTCTTACTCTCTAAGGCAATGCCATATCTATTATTTTTTTGCAAGATGCAAACTAGAACAAAGTGTTTTTCTTTCTCTATTGATACAGATATTGGCAAAACACTGTTTATGCAAGTGATAATATTTACATGTATTCTATTTATAAATTTAAAAGTGTTCATATGTAACAAGTCTCCAATTTCTCAACAGCCTGACTGGATGCACTCTGTACTCTGTGTTTAGGGTGAACAAACGTTCCGATTTGCCCAAAATTCCGATCAATGTTAGTATCTCTGCACACCGTCAATAATTCCCCTTCACTCTAGAAAGCATTCCTTGTCATATGATAAATTAAATGGTCACCGTATCCATGATTGATATGAAACCTGGCTATCATTAAAGACACTGTTCTTTAATGTGATTTCTAGGACACTATTCATCTAATCTTCTACCCTTCTGGAACATTCCTAGCTCTTTTGAGAATTATTGCCATCATGTTTTCTCTCTTCAACGATGTCATGGCCATTTATCCTCATTAGCTGAAAGTTTTTGCAGCTGATGGTACACCCTATTCCAAACACTCTTCTCTATTTTTTTGTATTTCACGCTGTTAAATGACCAAATACTATCATGCCTCAGTTCGTTCCCATGTTCATCTCTAATAATATTCACCTCCATCCAATTTTACATCTATAGCTATTCCTTAGGTTTTGCCTGCTTTATCCTAAAAATATGATATTCAGATATTCCTGTTTCTTATCAAGCCTCCTATTTTCATATCTGTGTAGCTTTGTTGTTAGTTACTTACCCTAAATCTTTCTTTTATCTCATCAATATCTCAAAGATTTGACCCCTTAACTGCCTTCCTTACAAAGTTTTTTGTTAATCTCTGTGAGCCTTAGGGTTTTTTTCAGCTTTGGAAATATTTTTCCTTTTACATATGCATGATTTTCCTTTTGTCCTGGTCCCCCCAAGTAACATAAATTCTGGAAGAACAGAGATTTTTATGTTTAGTCCACTGCTGACTCTCAAGAAGCACCTCTCACAACGTTGGGAACGCTCATTACCCACTGAAGCTTCTCACCAGCATGGCCATCTCAGTGGTATGCTTCTTCTTTCTGGTGCACTGACTGCCTGGTGTCCAGCACATGTGCTGCCCTACAGCACTCTGTGGTCTTCCTCGATAAAGGGAACCACTTTTTTATTTTTTTCTATTTTTTTATCCTCTATGCCTCCTGCAGCCATTAAGTAGAGGACTAACCTTGTGTTATGTTTTTGAAAATCAAATGGTATGTTTTGGAGGAAGGTAAATTTTAGTGGTAGTATATAGATTGTCCTTTTGCAAAGAAAAAAAAAATATCAAGTTGTGCCAAATTATTTTCCTATGTTTGGCTGGTAGAACATGGTTACCATGTCTTTCGGTCTCACTCTCTCCCTTTCTTTCTCTCTTTCTCTTTGCATGGATTTCTTTGGAAAAAAATAAATTGCTCAAATAAAAAAAAAAAAAAGAATCTACAAGAGCACCTGGTTCATGGTAGGCCCTCAAAAGATATTTGTTGAATGTATGTTTGAATCGGGCAGATTGCTAATCGAGTATCAACTCAGAGGTACCTATTCTGATAATCCCAATTCAAAAAACCTTCAATCTCTATGCTCGTTCTTACTTGAGAAGTCCCTCTATTTTACTTGTTCTTAGCAAGAGCAGCTTCAGAAAATTTTTTGCATACTTATTTATACTTTTTGTTTCTACCTTAAAGGCAGGAACTCATTCTGTCTTATTCACTCCTCTATCTCTTCCAACTTAGAGTAATACACTCATATATCATAGGCCTTCAGTAAGTTATTTGTTCATTTAATATCTTTTCTATAAAATGTGGGTGGTAATATCACCTAGTTCACTATGCTGCTGTAAAGATCAAGTGATAAAATATGTAAGGAGCTTGGTGCATTGCTTAGCAAAAGTCACCACGCAAGATTTAGATGTTTTCATTTTGCCACACAAAACAGTAGCAAGAGTAGTCTAAAAAGCAAATTCATCTTATCATTCTTAAATGGCCAGACACTGTCTTTATAAGATGATGGTAAAACTTCTTAACATGGCAGAGAAAGACATTTATTATTCGGCCTTTTCCTATCTCTTTTGTCTCATCTTATGCCCTGTTCAAACCACCTCCAGTGCCATGTCCCCACCATACAGAGATACATTCAAGTCCCCATGATTTGCTTGCCTTTCAGTCCTGTGCCAAGGTGACGTTGCCACTGTGTTTTAACTTGGCTTATGCCTCCATGGGCTCAGGATCTCAACTGAGATCATTCTTCCTTGGGCAAGCATTCTCTGATTCATAAAACTATCTTTTATCCTTAGCAAGTATGAAATGGCCTTTTCTCTTACTTGTCTCCCCTAGACTACAAAGTCTTTAAGGACAGGGATTATTTCAAGTTCATCTTTACATCTTTGTCACCTAATGAAGTGGCTGATGTATGGTTGGAACAGGACTCTTACCAGCTTCCATCAACACATCTACTCAGACATCAACTCCTGCCTGTCTTCTTTTTGTCATCAATGAAACTATGTATTCGTAGCTAATCTCTATCCCCTCTTGCATAATAGATTCTATCTTTTCATGCCCATTCAAGCAAGGACATCACTCCACTAGCTTTCTTTTACTTTCTTACATCACACATTTTTAATGATCAAAATCGTTCTCATCTGCTTATATCATATATGTATGTATATGAAATATATATATATATATATATATATATATTCATCTGCTGCTCTTATTTTCATTTCTGAGGAAAACTTCTCTTAACCTTCCCTCCTTCTGCCCATCTGAGATCTTTTCACTGCTCTATTTTACAGCACAACTTTCTTTTATTTTTTTTTTTTTTCTTTTGAGATGGAGTCTCGCACTGTGGCCTGGGCTAGAGTGCAGTGGCATAATCTTGGCTCACTGCAACCTCCGCCTCCTGGGTTCAAGTGATTCTCCTGCCTCAGCCTCCTGACTAGCTGGGATTACAGACGCCCACCACCATGCCCAGCTAATTTTTATGTTTTGTTTTGTATTTGAGGCAGAGTCTCGCTCTGTCACCGGGCCAGAGTGCTGTGCCGCGATCTTGGCTCACTGCAACCTCCGCCTCCCAGGTTCAAGCAATTCTGCCTCAGCCTCCCGGGGACTACAGGCATACGCCACCACGCCTAGCTAATTTTTGTATTTTTAGTAGAGGTGGGATTCCACCACTTTGACCAGACTGGTCTTGAACTCCTGACCTCGTGATTTGCCCGCTTTGGCCTCCCAAAGTGCTGGGATTACAGGCGTGAGCCACCGTGCCTGGCAGCAGCACAACTTCCTAAAAGAAATGTTTATACTTAAGGTTTCTACTTCCTCAGCTTTCACTGTAAAAATGCACTTCAACCTGGGTTTCATCCTATACACTATCAAAAATGACCATAACAAGGTCAACAGTAACTTATATGTAGCCAAATGATGAATTATTTTTACTTTATTTGGAAATACTTCAAACTATAAAAGTTCCAACAACAAAATTAGTGCAAATAACACCATTAATCTTTAATCATATTCACTTATTAGTGTTCATCTCATTTGCACTCTCACACGCACGCACACACACACACACACACATTCATATTTTTTTCTCTGAAACTTTAGAAGTTGAGTTATATTTATGACATGGATGGACATTTAATTCTAAATACTTCAGTGCATATTTTCTCAAAATATAAATATCTTACATTACCACAACAGAGTTATAATCTTTATAATTGTATCTAACCTGCCATTTATATTCTATTTTTTCATTTGATCTAACAATGTCTTTTATGCCTTCCTTTCACCCTCAGGTACAAAATCTAGTCTAGGGTTAGTTATTTCACATAGTTGTCACATCTCTTCAGCCTTTTCTTTCTGAAACATTTCCGCTTACTCTCTTTGCCTTTTATGAAATAGATATTCTGGAAAATAACATGTACCCAACACACACTACTTTTATTAATATTACATCCCTCCTTCTTGGCTTAAATAGGCAATATTGTACCGATGTCATGGAATCACATACGGAGGCACATTATGTCCTTCTGTACCCCACTGGTATTAATTTTCATCACACATCAAGGTGTCTCCTGATATCTCCACTCTATAAATACTGTTTTTTCTCCTTTACAAGTAATAAATGGTCTGTAAATTAATTTAAAAATAATGAAAATAAACATCGTGTCCCCATGTAAAATTTCTTCCCTGGATTTAGCATCCAGGTAGTTCTGCCTGATCCAAACTTCATCATGATTGTTGCAAAATGATGATTTTTCCAACCCTCATCTTTCTTCCACATTTACCAGTTGGCCTGCAGCATTTTACTCTAAGACCCCTCCCGACTATCTCATTTACTTATTTATCTGTTTGTTGTCATATGAACTCAGGGTTTCATATTTTTTCATTGGTTCATAATTCGTTACTATATTTCACCATTTTGGTACTAACATTGTATAGATTTAATCAGTCTGGCTCCTGTGTTCTTGTGAAAAGTCCTTACCATTTTTTGAGCACTGCCTTACTTTCTGACCTAACAAGATGTTATAGGCTCATTTTGTACCTACTCTGCCCTGCTTTGACCATCGACCATTTCTCCTAGGAGCTCTGAGTCTTTCAGGAAGGTAATGGAGATCAAGATTTGGGTGCAAGATAGCTTTGAGTATCTTTTCTCCATTGCCCTTTCAGTAATTATGTCTAGGAAATACATGTATGCGTATACATGCATATATCCGTACACACATACAAATGTCAATGATTACATTTACTTATAGACATGCATGCACACATGTGAAATCACAAATTCACAGCAATACCTTCCATTCCTTGCATTCCCACAGAGTTTTCCTCCCTTTTCCCATTCCGTATTTGTTTTCACATTCTTTGACAGTGAGAATCCTGACTCCTGACAACCTCTACACGTTTACTCATTTACTCAATCTTACAGTACATCTAAAACAGTAAATGTAATTTGGAATTCTAGAATAGTTTTAAAATTTTTATGGCCATACCACTACAATAAACAAACCTACTAAAAACAACTTAAGATTTGTTTGCAGTTATATCACTGCTTCCACCTGGCCTGCCCAACACGGATGATATGTAGAACAAAACTGTGTCGATCAGTTTTTTCGGTTTGGTCAGTCTCCCTCGCCCCTCCCTTCCCTGCTCCTTTCCCTTCTTTCATCCCATCTATGTGATTATAATATTCATTGCAATAAATTATGTTCATTTATTTTATTTATCTTTGCTTGAGATTATTCCCCCCTTCTCATTCTTAAAGGAAATAAAAAATTACATTTTATATAATTTTAATTTCTTATATTTATTTATAATTTTGATAAAATAATTTAATTTAATAATACTGTGCCTTCAAAAGGAAAATAAACTATTTCAAAAACTTTATTCATAGAAGTATTTTCCTGCCCTATTCCTTTGAATTCATCCCCCTTTGTAGATAACCAATTTTATTGTTTTGTTCTGTCTTTGCTTTGTGTTTTTTTGTTTGTTTATTCATCCTGTGCTCTGTTGGTAATTAAGCAAATTTATGTATGCCTTCTTCTTTCTTCCACAAATGTAACATAATATTTGCTTTTTGTACTTTTAATCCCCACTTAGATTACCTAGAAATCAGTTCTTGTCATAAAGTTCTTTTTCATTCAGTTTTACAGCTACAGTGTACTCCATTGTACCATAGTTTATTTAACCAATCTTGTATGCTCAAAAAATTTAAATACAACAGGTTCTTGAATAACATTATTTTGTTCAACGTTCATTTCTTATAAGGTTAAAGAGGAAAACATTCTTTTTCTGCCTGGGGCCATGGCCTCGTGGAGTTCTCATGTTCTCCCCTTGTCTGCATGGAGTTTCTCGGGGTTCTCTCATTTCCTCTCACATCCCAAAGGTGCACACGTAAGATGAACTGGGGCGTGTCTACATGGTCCTGGGGAGAGTGAATGTGAGTGTGTGTGAGTGTGTCCTGCGATAGGATGGTGTCCTGGACAACATGGGTTCCCACCTGGAGCCCTCAGCTGCTGAGACAGGATGTGGCTATCCAGGCCCCTGAACTGGAATAAGTGGGTTGGAAAACGAATGAATGAATGAATGAATGAATACAGCTGATCATAAAATTAAAATTTATCAAGTACACAATAATAGTACAAGTGCCGGACAGTAAACAATGTGACAGAACAGTGCTCAGCAAGCCTGCTATATTGGAGATTGCTTGTTTTTGAACTGCGTGGTGGGAGGAGCTGCTCCTGATGATATTCCCTTTGCAAACAATTTTTTCTTGATTGGACCCATCACCACTACAATCGCCCTTCCTCACTGATTTGCCCAAAATTGGGTATCATTCTTTCACTTGTTTTATTAATCTTTCTTAAATATATAGTTCACATTTATTTTGGTGTTTAGCATTAGAAGGGCTTTGGGTCGTTATTTAGAAATGCAGTGATGTTTTGTGACCAGAAATATGCTGTAGAAACTAAACCCTTGCTTCTAACGCTTAGTCTACAGTAACACTGGTTTGGTTATACATTGTTTCACTTAAAATTACAGTTTCAAAGAACATATCATTCATGTTAAGCGAGGACTTACTGCACTTCCGACATTTTGCAATGACAAATAATACTGCAATGAATAACCTTTGTGTGTACATATTCATATTTTTGGATGTGTAGCTTCAGGATAAATTCCTAGAACTAGTACTGATGAATTAAAAAGTAAATTCAGTGTGATATTTTACTACACATTTCTCAATTCCTATGTTTATCAGTTGTAATGTTTACATTCCTATCATCGATGTTTGAGAGCGCTTTTTTCCCCGGTCATCTTGCCAAGGAATGCTATTGTCAGTTTTTGAGTATTTGCCAATCTTATGGTAGAAAATGGAATTTCAATATCATTTAAATGTACGTTTATCTATTAGGAGTGTTATGGAATATATTTTCATGTGTTCAATGGTCATTTTCAGATCTCTTTTTGTGAATAATTATGTTCATGTATTTTGCCACAGTAGGATTCTTGGTCCTATTAGCCTTAACTTTTACAGGTTCTTTAGAAATTAGGGATATTAATCCTTTATCTGTGATACACATCATAACTATTTTCCAGTTTTTTGTCTTTTGACAGTATTTATGCAGTAATATGTATTGGTATGTTCTTTAATTGCATATGGATTTTTAGTCAAGTTAGAAAGTCCTATAATAGAAGAATTTACCCATATGTTTTCTAGTATTTATGCAGATTTATTGTTACATTTAGAATCTCTCATATAATTAGAATTTACACGGGTAAAGATGTGATGATGGTTCTATTTATATCTTTTACTAAATGGCTATCTAGTGGTTTCAACACCATTTACAAAAAAGATGCACTTTTTTTCTTTGCATTGTCGAAAATATGGTGCCAATTTAATTCTCAAAGAGTAGTGATTGTGAATCACTGAGGATTTTTGCTTATGTTTAAGATTTCATAATTTGACTAGGATATGTTTAGAATTGATTCTTCTGCGGTCAGTTTGCTTTGTAGCCAGTGGACTCTTTCAAGCCATAGATTAAAATCTTCTTTAATTTTTGGAAACGCTTCTTGAGTTATAATTTTAAATATTAGTTTTTTTATATTTATATTTTCTTTTTTAGGGACATCACTAATCTGAATATTTAACCTCCTTTATATGTTTTCCATTTAAATCATTTTCTCTGTCACCCTTTTAACGTCTTTCTTGATCTCATTTTCATTCTTGGGTTGTTTTCCTAATTTTCTTCAATGCCTTAAGTTTTCATTTAGTTCTAGTGTCCCTGTGTACCTTACAGTTGTCTTTATTTTTAATGAGTTTTTGTCTGTTTAAAACATTATTTAATTAGTTCAATCACCACTTAATTCTTCCCGTTTTGCATTTCCTTGTTAAGTTTTTATATTTCTGGATCAACGTGCTTTTTCCTATTCACAAAATCTTCACTCAGGTATCTGTAATTCGGTCTTAGGGGGACTGTATTTCAATTTTAATCAGCTGATTTTTTTGTGTGGTTGTTTGGGTTTCATTTTGTTTTTTGGATAAAGTTTTTTTTCTTCGCAGGTCTTTAATTTGTATTTTCTAGCATTTTACAGTAGTTTTGTATCTATGTGGCCCACTTTCTTTTATTCTAATTTATTTCATGGTCAGGTTTCCAAGTTCAAGAGTATCCTACTTTATTATTATTATTATTATTATTGTTTTTGTTGTTTTATAGAGATGGTGTCTCCCCATCTTGCCCAGGCTGGTCTCAAACTTTTGGGCAAGAGTATCCTCTTGTGTCAATTCTACCCCCTCCTGTGTAGTTTCTCCTATAAATGAGCTGTTGCTGGTGGAAGTTGGGATAAGATTTGATATATCATAACCTTTTTCCTTCTCTTCAAGGTCTCAAATTTCCTCTTCTTCTCATGTCCTTTCCTCTCCCTGCCTTGTCTTAGAGTGAAACACCCTTTTTCTGTATAGTTAATTCTTCCCTAGAAGCAATGCTTCTCAAAGACTGCTACCTCCAATTCTGCTCATATGGAAGCCCCTTCCCCATGGAATTGTATTGTTCAGTATTTTTGCGTATTTTTTCCTATTTGTGACAGTGATTTTAACTGCACGTCCTAAGACTTCCAGTCCCCTCTGCTATTTTTCATGGAGTCTCCAGTTTTCTTCCTGCTCACCATTCCCGCTGGCTGGTGATAGTGGCCACAGGTGGGGGTTGTAGGAATTTTTCTTTTTTCTTCTACTTACAGGTAATTTGAAATTGACTCTCTCTGTCTTCTAGGAATGCTAAAGATATTTGCTTTGTGTGGTTTTATGTTTACTGTGTTTATTTTTTATTTTTTAAGAGTTAAGGGAAGATTTGGAATCACATGGCTATTGTTGTGCAAAACTCCGTTGGTCCAGTCTCAGCCCTCATTTTGCCTGATTTCTTGATGGTACTAGACAGTAATGATATCTTCTTCCTTCTGAATGTACTTCCTTCATTTTGCTCTTAGGACACAACAATCTTGTTTCTCTGTATGCTTTTCTCATTGCTTCTTCAGCTTCCTTTGCTGATTCTTCTCTTCTCCCAGATTTCCAGCTTTGTATCTACTGCCTAGATCTAACTCTGAAATTCCGGACTCACATATACAGTTTTTACTCAGCATCTTATCTTGGATTTCTAAAAGACACCTCAAACTCAAGTGTTCAAAACTGAACTCCTAATTTGCCTCCTCCTAACTTAGCCTTCTCTATTCTGCTGATAGAAAATGCATTATTTTATTATTAAGGCCCCAAGCCATCCATCTTTCTTGACTCTTGTTTTTCTCTTCAACTTCACACTTAATTAATTCATCAAGGAATACTATTGGTTCTAATTCCGAAATATTTCTAATTTGTATATTTCCTACCACCTCTGCTGTTACCCCGCTAGTAAGAGGTGCTAATATTTTGTATGTACACTACTAACAACTTCTTAACTGGTCTTCCTGCTTTCTCCATTCAATACTTGCAGAGGCCAGAATCATTCTATTCAAACTTAAAAGTACATATTACCTTTTTAATTAAAAAAAAACATTTATTTTAGGTTTGGGGGTACATGTGAAGATTTACTACAGAGGTGAATTCATGTCATGGAAGTTTGTGATACAGATTATTTCATCACCCAAGGATTAATCCCAATACCCAATTGCTATCTTTTCTGCTCTTCTCCCTCCTCCCACCTTCTTCCTTCAAGTAGACCTCACAGTTTGTCATCTCCTTTTCTCTGTTCAAGATTTATTTAGCTGTCACGTATAAGTGAGAATATGTGGCATTGGTTTTCTGCTCCTGTATTTGTTTGCTAAAAAATATAGCCTCCAGCAGCTGGGCACGGTGGTTCGTGTCTGTAATCCCAGCATTTTGGGATGCCGAAGTGGGTGGATCACCTGAGGTCAGGAGTTCAAGGCCAGCCTGGCCAACATGGTGAAACCCCTACTAAAATACAAAATTTAGCTGGGCATAGTGGTAGGCATCTGTAGTCCCAGCTACTCAGGAAGCTGAGGCACAAGAATCAGTTGAACCCGGGAGTCAGAGGTAGCAGTGAGCTGAGACAGTGCCACTACACTCCAGCCTGGGCAACAGAGCGAGACTCTGTCTCAAACATAAAGAAAGAAAGAAAAAGAAAATAGCCTCCAGCTCCATCCATGTTCCCGCAAAGACATGATCTCATTTTTTTTGTGTGGCTGCATAATATTCCATGGTGTATATGTACCATATTTTCCTTATCCAGTCTGTCATTGATGGGCATTTTGGTTGATTCTAAGCCTTTGGTATTGTGAATAGTGCTGCAATGAACCTTTTGTGCTTGTGTCTTTATGGTAAAATGATTTGTATTCCTCTGAGTATATACCCAGTAATGGAATTGCTTGATGAATGGTAGTTATGCTTTTAGCTTTTAGAGGAATCACACCATACTGCTTTCCACGATGGTTGAACTAATACACACATCTACCAACAGTGTGTAAGTGTTCCCTTTTCTCCACAACCTCTCCAACATCTGTTATTTTTTGACTATTAAGGGCTCTTGATAATATTAATTATTTTATTCTTATTTATTTCACGGTCAAGTTTCCATGCAAATGGGAGATATAAATAGAGCCATCATCACATCCCTAACAGTATGAATTCTAAATATATGAGAGATACAAATGTAAAAATGAATCTTCTTAAATAATATTAATTAATAGTCCTTAATATTATTATTTACAGCCCTTAATATTATTATTAAGGGCTATTAATCATATCCCTTCTGACGGGTGTGAGATGATATCTCATTGTGGTTTTGATTTGCATTTCTCTAATGATAGAGCATATATTATCTTTCCTCTGCTGTAAGCCCTCCAATGTCTATTTCACTCTGAGTAAAGGCTAAATTCATTATAATGGCCTATGAAGCCTTACAGTCTGCCACTCATTACCTCTCTGACATCATCTACAAGTCTATGGTTTGATTATTCCAGTTCAGTTGTGCTGGTGCCTTTGTTCTTTCTGCAAACAAGTTAGATACTCTCCCAGACTGGAATTTTGCACTAGCAGTTCTTTTTGCTTAGATCACTTTTCACATAGATGTTTAAATGGCCTAACTCTCTCACTCCTTTAAAGTATAAGCTCAGATATTATCTTCTCAATAAGGCATAATCTGACCTTCCTGTTAATGTAACTGTTAATGTAACCCTAGCCACACTTTGGCACTCTAATCTCACCTGTGTTGATTTATGTTTTTATTTTTGTAACATTTCTCATTAGCCAGCATAAAACGTTGGCTTCACAGAGGCTGCAGTTTTTATTGCTTGTGTGTTGCCTATGCCTAGAAGTGTTCCTGACATATAGCAGGTACTCAGTAAAAGTCTGATAATAAATACAGACTGAATTAATCCTGTAAATTCCCAACTCTACATTTAGATAGATGCCTCATTTTTATCTGAATTCATTGTCAATTAATAGGACATTTCCACAGGCGTATGCCAGATTTAAAGTCTATGATTTCTAATATTTTCTCACAAAATTTTATACGTAAGTAAACTGACTTAATGACTGAAGAAAATAGACTATTAAAGGCACATCCAGTCGTGATCCTTGAAAGTATACTCCAAGTTTAATAAAAACTAATATAACAACTGTTAAATTTTGCCTTTCAAGTTTGTGGGAGGTGCAATTTGAAGCTTTCTTATTTTAACATATATCTCACACATCCCTCATAATTTGAAACCATTAAGAAATCTAAAATCACTTGAAATTGAAACTAGTCTTTTAATTTTCTCATTTTCACCACATAGTATTATTGTCATGCCAGTCTTTTTTCTTCTTTAAATCTATTAAAGAAAGCATACAAGAACCACACTGTTAACATATTTCATTCACTATTTGGTGTTGTTAATTAAAATAAATTCAAACTTATATTCTCATAAAATAGAAAAGGACATTGAGATTATGTAGTCCAAGCCTCTCAATTTATTGAAACATTAACTGAGGGAGAAAAAAAAATCATGTCATTTACCAATGCTCATAATGAGGACAAAAACGCAGGTGCTTTGATGGATCTGAAGGTGATGTAGCTGCACCATCTGCCACCTCTTGGATCACCACAGGTGATGCTGCTATCTAGCTGCCTAGACAGGTGTTTCCTTCCTCCCTCGTTGCACACCTCCAGAACCTGAGCACTCAGTCAAGAGGACCACGGTCCCCTATAGAAGATAACCAGTCTTCTGAAAAGGATATATAAGATTAGCTGCACTCGCCTGCTAGAAATTTCAGACAAGTTCTCAAGATCCTTTTATTATTTATTTATTTATTTATTTATTTTTGAGACAGGGTCTCACTCTCTCACCCAGACTGGAGTGTGATGGCCCGATCTCGGCTTACTGCAATCTCCACCTCCCAGGCTCAAGCGATTCTCCTGCCTCAGCCTCTTCAGTAGCTGGGATTCAAGGCACGTGACACTACCCCACAGCTAATTTTTGTATCTAGGAGAGACGGAGTTTCATATGTTGGCCAGGCTGGTCTTGAACTCCTAACCTCAGATGATCTACCCTCCTCAGCCTCCCAAAGTGATGGGATTACAGGTGTGAACCACCATGCCCAGCCTCAAGATCCAATTCTAAGAGGACACAGAGTAGTCAAGCTTCCAAGACTCCAGACACATCCAAATGAGGTGCTGCATGTGGCAGTCTGCCATTTGTAAAGAAAGAAAGAAAGAAAGAAAAGAACATATTTTAGATTCCTCAATTTTCAGATCAAAATCCTTTCTACTGTCCCATATTGTATTATCATTTGAAAAAAATCACCTATGTTTTTCATGAAATATAAAGGCATGTATAATATGCCATTATATATATATATACGCATGCATACCTATATACCTATATATAAAATACATATAGATGCATTTTTTTCTATAAGTTTTCCTCATCCATGTCTTATAATAGATTAATAGATATGCGGACCCAAGCAAAAATGTTAAAATGTCAGAATTACAGTTTCTTTATGCCAGATCTAGAAAACTGTTGATGATAAGTTAAAAATGTTTGTTCATATCATTTGAAGCATTTTATTCCCCAACTAATATTTAAAAACTAACAAAAATGTGTTAAACCATAGGGCCTTTCTATCTCACGCACCAAAAAGTTTAGTCAAAAAGTTTCCAGAATTTGTTAATCAAGTAGTTCAAAAATTTTATCAGATTTTCTTCCACACTTCCATCCTGTCATCTGCAGTGTGTAGACCTGTGCTCTTAGTCTGTCACTATGCATAATCCAATGATGGCTGACACCTTCCAAGGCATCACATGTACATGTCAGATTCTACATGAAGTAGAACTGTTCCTGTCTTGTGCTCCATTTTTAAAAACGAGAAAAAAAATCATTGTCTTAAGTCTTCCAGCTGATATCCTCTCATGTATCTTTGGCAAGTCTTATGTCATACCTACGCCTAAATTAATCACTTGACAAGGGGATGAGGCTTACATAAATAAAATAAATTGGGTCTAATATCCTTGAAAAGCATGGGTTTTCTTTAGTAAAAGCAAAGGTACATGAGCAAGTTAAAATAGGCAAACAATAGTGCCATCCACTCTACTCTCTCATAAAAAATACAAAAATAAACATTACCTTGTTTGCATCTATAAGTTGGTGGGATTCACACATTATTTGCTAACTTAGGTGATAGTAAAATCAGCCAAACTTTCATCATAATTGAAATACTTCTATCATTGGGTCTTCATATTTTTTATCTGATTACTATGAAGATGTATTTGTGCTGTTACATAAATCCTTGGTTTCAATACAGTCCTAAAGGTCAATAGCCCATCACATAATCTCAGAATAAATTCTTTCCTCTTATATTACTTGGAAAAGATTATACAGTATTGGTACTATTTATTCTTACATGTTTGGCTGAATTCCCCCGTGAAGCCATCTAAGCCTGGGAAATTCTTTTCAGAAGGTTTTTAACTGTAGATTCAGTTTATTGACTAGTTGGACTATTCTTATTTTCTATTTCATCTTGAGTGAGTGTTGGTAGTTTCTGGTTTGTCGTCTCAATTTTGTTAGTTTTGTCATAAGTTTATTATTAATTTATTAATCTTTTTAAATAAGTTTTTGTTCCATTGACTTTCTCTATTGCTTTTTCTTTTCAATTTTCTTCATTATGTTCTTACAGTTATTACTTCTGAGTTTGGTTTGTTTTCAGTTTATTTTGCCCCTACCAATTTTTAAGGTAGAAAATTACATTGTTAATTTGAGAACCTTTATCTTTTCTAATACAAATACTTCATATGATAAGTTTCTCTCCTAGCACTAGCTTTCGTTGGATCTCACAGATTTTGATTTGTCAAATTTATGCTTTCATTCAGTTCAAAATACATTTTAATCTCTCTTGTATCTTTCTCTTTGACCCATGGATTATTTAAAGTGTGTTAATTTCCAAATACTTGGGGTTTTCTGCTTTGTTTTAGTTATTAGTAGTTTAATTCCATAATGATCAGAGAACATATTTTGTATAATTTCAGGGGTTTTAAAGTTTTTATTTTTATACCTAAGATCCAGTCTGTCTTGGTGAATGTTCCATGAATGCTTCAAAAGAATGTGCACTTTATTCTTAAAGCACTTTACTGAAGTGTTCTACAGATGTTGATTAGCTCCTACCAGCTTATAGTTTTTCTCAGTTCTATACTTTGTTGAATTTCTGTCTACCCATTGTATTTTTTAATGAGGGTATGATGAAGTTTACAACTATAACTTGAGTTTATGTCTTTCTTCTTGCAGTTTTGTTTTTTTTTTTTTAGTTTTTGCGTCATGTGTTTTAACACTTTTTGTAAGTGTATATGCATTTAAGAATGTTATGACTTCCTGGTGTTTTGACCCTTTTAGCATTATGTAAGGTCCACCTTCGTTTCTGATAATTTTTGCTCTGAAGTCAACTTTGTCTCATATTGATATAGCCACTCCTGCTTTTTAAAAGTAGTGTATTAGTATATGGTATATCTTTTTTCATTGTTTACTTTATCCTACTTTTATCACTATATGTGGACTGAGTTTTTTGACCAAGCATGTGGATGGTCTATATAATTTTTAATCCGTGCTGACAATATCTGTCTTTTAATTGGTATGGTTGGGGCAGTTGCATTTATGATTACTTTTTTTCCAGCTTTTATTTTAAGTTCTGGGGTGCATGTACAGGATGTGTAGGTTTGTTATACGGGTAAATGTGTGCTATGGTGGTTTGCTGCACAGATCATCCCCCTAGGTTCTTAAGTCCAGCATCCATTAGTAATTTTTCCTGATGCTTTTCCTTCTCCCAACTCCAACTCCATCTATGTCCCTGCAAAGGACATGATCTCATTTTCTTTATGGCTGCATAGTATTCCATGGTGTATATGTGCCACATTTTCTTTATTCAGTCTCTCATTGATGGGTATGTAGGTTGATTTTATATCTTTGCTATTGTGAATAGTGCTACAATGAACAGACACATGCATGTATCTTTATAGTAGAATGATTTATATTCCTTTGGGCATATACTCAGTAATTGGATTGCTGAGTCAAATCATTTTTCTGCCTCTAGGTCTTTGAGGAATCGCCACATTGTCTTCCACAATGGCTGAACTAATTTAGACTCTCACCAACAGCGGAAAAGCCTTCCTTTTTCTCCACATTTGTGATTATTAAGTTTTGATTTAGTTCTGCTGTCATATTATTTGCTTTTTGTTTATTTGCTCTGATTTTTGTTACTCTGTTTTCCTTTTCTTATTTTCTTTTAGGATTTTTTCAAAATGATAGGGTTCAATTTTAATCTGTATATTGTGTTTAAAAGCATAATGTGCATATGTTTTTGTAGTTTTTGTTGTTCTAGAGATGGTAAGATACCCATGCTTTTGCAGTCTACTTAGTCAATGTTTTACCACTTCAACTGGAATGTAAAAACCTTAATACCATGTCGTTCCTTTACTCTATCATCTTTATCTTACAGTTTTCTTATATGTTACATCTATGTTGGCAATTGCATTAAGTAATGATTTTTAAATTTTGATTGTCAAACGTAGTCTAAAAAAATCAAGAGGAGAAAATTAGTGTGCTATGTTTACTGAGATATTTATCATCTTTGTTGCTGTTCCTTCCTTCCTGTTTTCAAAATTTTCTTCTGGTGTCATTTCCCTTCTGTCTGATAAAATTCGTTTAGAAATCCTTTTAAGAAGATCTGCTGGCTAGAACTCTAAATTTTCTTTATCTTAGAATAACTTTATTTCACTTTCACTTCTTAAGGATATTGTCACTGAATATAGAATTTTGAGATAAGAGACCTTTCCATTATTTAAAAAATGTGCCACTTTCTTCATGTGGGGCTTCCATGGTTTCTAATGAGTAATCTGCAGTGATTTAAATTATTGTTCCCTGTTAGGAAATGAGTGCCCCACCCTCTTGGAGCCACAGCTCCACCAACTGGGTAAGAAGACTCCTTACCCTCAGGAGTCTGGCTGCTGCAAGCTTCTGTTACTGCTGAATGCTGCTACCATACCACTGTGGCATTGCTTGGATCCTGGGGCAAAGGAAAACAGAGAAAAGAAACCAAAAAAAAATCGATGAATTATTATATTCCCTATGAGAATTAAATGCTCGCTTTCTCACTCTCTAAGACAAAACTAGAAGGTTTTTCCCAGAGCTTCCTCTATCTGTTCTCTACTACCCAATTCTAGTGAATTGAATTTAGCCAAGAGGGTACTCGAGGAAAAAAAACACTAACCTCACTGCCAGTTCAGTGGTATTTTGAATTCTGGCCTCCTACTCCAAATTTGCCCACTTCTATTTACTTTTCTAAGACCTCAAATATCTGCTCCATGCATTTTGTCTAAATTTTGCAGCTATACTCAGTGGAAGAAAGATGGAGTGTGCTTACTCCGTCTTACTCAGAACTAGAGCTAGGGCATTTTTATGGTAATTTTGTTCTTTTTCGAGTCAGAGAGCTTTTGTTCTCCTCCTGTAAAGTGACTGTTTGCATTCTGATCCTATATTCACTGCTATTGTGATTTCACATTCAAAGGAAACTTTATTCTCTAAGTTACCATTGGACACCTTACTGATTCTACATGCAACAACTACCATATTTAACAAAATTTATGCTGTTTTCTATTTTCTAATGCACTGTTGCAGCTGTTAGCTTATATACAACAACTTTGTCATTCACTTTATATTCTGTACCTGTATTTCCAAAGTTAAAATAAAATGACTTACATATGTTGGTTTGGGAAATAAGCATTTAATAGATAGATGGATGGATGGATGGATGGATGGATGGATGAGTGGGGGGTACAAATCAATAGAAAAATAAATATACACACTGATTTCTAAAGGGAGCAATGTTTGGCCTTTTTCTACTCAAGAGTAGATGATCATGTGGATGGAGACTTTTTATTCCCTTCTTCAGTCTTACAAGGGTCATAAGTGTGATATTCTTTAGGGAAAAGGATGCCCCCAAAATACTCTTGTAGCTTTTAAAAAGATCTGATTAGCGAATACTGGAAAAGCTAATAGTTTGCTTTTCTGGGCCTTTTATTTTCCACTCCACTAAATTATTCTGCAATATACAAAACTAAACACTTTGTGGTAAAGACTCAAATGTTCAGGTAATACCTCAGAGGTGGAATAAGCTAGATATTTAGAAAGGCCTGGATATTGTCTTGGCCACAAGGAGACAGTTGGGGGCATTGTAGCAGAGTGGGCTTCTGGAGGAATTTCCGCTAATCCCTTATTCCTTGTAAGCAGCACTGGAGTATGCCACATTTTTCACTGAAATTTTGAGGTTTGGGGAAAGGATAAAATGTAATATAATAGGCATTTATCTTTAAATCCTTCCTACTCTTAGCATATCTCTGAGGAACAGTAACAGTTCTAGAATTTAATGTGAGAAATGGTTGAGGGTAAAGTTAAATGATTTACAGAATTATTTATTGCTTTGAAATACTCAATTATAAGTCAACGAAAAGGTCTCCTAGAAACTCGATAGAAATGTTGGGTCACCCAAAATGTGATTTGTGCCCACAAGTTTCAGAATCAGCCAGAGCCATTTCCTGTTTACTAGGTAAATGCCTCCGGAAAAGTTAATTAAAAAAATCAAAGTCTCAACTGCTCTATTGCAAAATGAAAATAATAATGTTAACGTTTTGTTTTGTTTTTCTGAGACAGAGTCTCCCTCTGTTGCCCAGGCTGTATTGCAGTGGTGCAGTCTTGGCTCAGGGCAATCTGAGCTTCCTGGGCTCAAGCAATTCTCCCCTCTCAACTTCCCAAGTACCTGGGACTCAGATGCGCACCACTACGTCCAGCTAACTTCCGTATTTTTTAATAGAGATGGGAGTTTCACCTTATTGGCCAGGCTGGTCTCAAACTCTCAGCCTCAAGTGATCCACCCGCCTTGGACTCCCAAATTGCTGGGATTACAGGCACGAGCCACTGCACCTGGCCAATAATACTGTGAACTTTGTCAGCTGATGTAAAAACTCAATGACAAAATGGTTGGAAGTGCTGTATTAGTTTTATATGCTAGCTGTGGAAAATTGACACAAATTTTTGGCTTAAAACAACAGAACATTTCTTATCTTAAAGTTCTATAAGCAGGAATTGATGTGGATCTTACAGGGTGAGATCAAGGTGTTGGCACAGTGCTTTCCTTTTGGAGGGCTTTAGGAAAGAATGCATGTTTTGCCTTCCCCAGCTTCTATAAACCACCCACCTTCCTTATCTCATGGCCTCCTTCTTCCATCTTCAAATTCAGCAATTTAAAACCAAGTCCTGCTCATCATGGGAGCTCTTCGGTTCTCTCTTTAGAGTTTTCGCACTTATTATTACATTGGACACAACTGGATAATTTAGACTACTCTTGGCCAGGTGTGGTGGCTCAAGCCTGTAATCCCAGCACTTTAAGAGGCCGAGGAGAGCAGATCACCTGAGATCAGGAGTTCCACTGCACTCCTGGGGTGATAGAGCAAGACTCCGTCTCAAAAATAAAAGTAAAAAGTCATTTGATTAGCAACCTTAATTTTATCTGCAACCTTAATTTTTCTTTGCCAGGTAACCTAATATATTCATATGTTCTGGGGATTAGGATGTGAAGATTTTTGGGTGGGGGGGCATTATTTTGCCTACTTGAAGTGCTATTAATGGCAGATTCTTTGGTTTCTATTTTTAATCTGTGGAGACAACAGTAGTATCAATTTCATAGTGTATTTGTGATAATTAAACTAGTGGAAACAAAACATCAAAAAGCTCTTTTAATAAATGGTAGCTATTACTTAGTAGTTAGAATCTAGTTTTTCACGCCAGTAAAATCCTAATTGATATATTAAGAAATTTAACATTGTAAAATTTAGAGAATGTATGTATAGTTCCTAACACTTCTCGGTTGTATAAACTCAACCTAGTTACTTAACATTCTAGTCCTTATATTTCTCATCTGTAGAATATGATGGCCAATAGCTGTGTAGACCTTATAGAATTTTTGAAAAGATTAAATTTAAAAATGTACATAGAGCTTTTAGCGTATTATCTGCTACCTAATAAGTGCTCAATAGCAAGTTAGTCATTATTAAAATTTGTAATAATAATACAAATTTTATTATCAGTTTTTGAGACAAGGCCTCACTCTGTTACCCAGGCTATAGTGTATTAGCTTAATCATGGCTTACTGCCGCCTCTACCTCCCAGACTCAAGTGATCCTCCTCCCTCAGCTTCCCAACAGCTGGGACTATAGCCATGTGGCAATACACCTGGCTAATTTATTTATTTATTTATTTATTTTTGTAGAAACAGAGTCTCACTTTATTGCCCTGGCTATAATAATACAAAGTATTAATCATCTCTACGTGTTCTGTGATCTACAGCTCTTTCTACAATAACTCCCTCTTAAAAGATTTCTCATTTTTCTTGGCATAATCAGTGTTCTATGGGAGAACTGGGAAAGTGTTTGTCATGGACAGATGGATTCAATCTCTCCAGCCAAACCAGATTACTCCCCACCTGCAGAATCTCTCTCTTTTCCAGAGACCTATTGAGGCTTCGTGAAAAGCAAAGATATATGGGCATTCTTAGGCTGACCATAAGCCAAGAGAAGAGAAGGCATATCCATGCCAAATTCACGTGTACTAGATGTGATGCACAGCCGGATGGTGCAAGCCGTGGAGTTCTGACAGTCTACAGAATGTCCTAAGAAGCATCTGGTTATTTAAAGACTTCTGAGACCATTCCTATTCATCAGCCTCTGTCACTGGTCTGAGGTTATTATTTGAGATGCTATCATTTGGGGCACATTTCTTAACAGTGAGTGTATCTTTGTCCATCTGTTCATAAATTATCTATTAAAATACAACCCGAGTCCAAGCTTTTTTTAATGGGATGGGATCTGACCCCTCTTCCCATCTTTGCTTTCTTCCATCGAATGTCATTTTGTATGTGCCAAGGCCAGGAAATGTATTGTTTTTTAGCAATACACATGCTATCTTCTTAGGCCTTTTTGTTTGTACATATCTTCTGTTCCTTCTACCAAGAATGCTCTTAGCCCCCTTATACACTTAGAAAACCTCCATTGAACATTCAAAAGCTGTCTCAGATACCACCTCCCTCTCCACATCTCTTTGCCAACTGTCCGACAACTATCAATTTCTAAGCTACCTCCAAGCTTCGTATTGGTCCTTTCATTCCACTTGGAATATAGCATTATGATTTGTTGCTTTACTGTCTTGTCCACCAACTATACAATGATCTGCCTGAAGCGGGAAATATGTCTTTTCTATCTCAATGTCCCAGATGGCACCACAGTACCTAGTACACTGCTGAATATGTGGCAAATTTTTGACAAAGGAAGCAATGAACTCAAGAATATTTGAGTTCCAAGAATCATTGGCTTAAGAGAAAATAATTTATGAAAAAGATATGAAAGTATTAATGAAACTGAGGGTTGGAAAGGGGAGCTAGGGCTCCAACGAGCAGTTGTCAGTAACATGACTGATTTTCTCTCTCACTGTTAAAAAATGCTTGGTCTCTGTCACACTGGACACATCTATTTCACTTTTTCCTTTCTTCAGCCCAGTGTCTCTGCATCTCAATCAAAAGAGGCAAGAAGATAGGCACCCCAAAATGGCCACCTTACTCTCCCCCTGTATTAGTCAGGGTTCTCTAGAGGACAGAACTATATATATATCCTATTAGTTATTAGTTATATATAACTAATATATATCTATATGTAACCATAAATACTATACTATATAGTTATAACTGTATGGTATTACATATATATGAATTGCTCCTTTGACTTACTTTTTCGGGTATGTGTTGCCTGGGTGCATTATTGTTTATGAAAGGAAAACAAGACATTTTAGATTAAGCAGGTTATAGTTTGTATAGTATAGTATCTATATATTAGTTATATATAGACTATATTATTATATATATTGGTTTTTTTATGTATACTATATAGTATATATACTATATCAGTATATATATTGGTTTTTTATATACACTATATAGTATATATATGATATCCTATAAATATTAGTTATATATATAAGATATAGTATATATACTATATTCTATACTATATATGCAATACTATAATATGTGCCTATATAACTAATATATCTCCTAATATATATATATCCTATTAATTATATGTAACTAATAGTTTGTGTGTATATATATATATATGTATATAAACTCCTATATACATAGGAGTTTATTAAATATTAACTCACATTAACACAAGGTCCCACCATAGGCCATCTGCAAGCCGAAGAAGAAGGAGAGCCAGTCTGAGTCCCAACACTGAAGAACTTGGGGTCTGATCTTCGAGGACAGGAAGCATCAAGCCTGGGAGAAATTGTAGGCTGGGAGGCTAGGCCAGTCTAGTCTTTTCGTGTTTTTCTGCCTGTTTTATATTCTAGCCATGCTGGCAGCCGACTAAATGATCCCCACCCAGATTAAGGGTGGGTCTGCCTTTCCCACTGACTCAAATGTTCATCTCCTGTGGCAACACCCTCACAGACATATCCAGGATCGATACTTTGCATCCTTCAGTCCAATCAAGTTGACACTTAGTATCAGCCATCACATCCCCAGAAGGAAATGTCTTTTCCATTCAGTCATGTTATGAAGAACAACTAGGCTTCTTGAACCTTAATAACAGTTTGTCAGAGAGAGAATTTGATTGGTCCTCTTAGGGTTAGATGATTCTCATCAACCAATTAACAACGGTCAGGAACTTGGGGCCTTGAGGTAGAATTATTGCTAAGGAGGTACTATGGGGCTTTCCAGATAAGAAGAGGAGAGAATGCTGAATGGGGCAATATAAGCAAGAGAAGTAATTGAATTCTTACATCTCAGAAGAAATGATTTTACTGAATTACATTTTCCTTGAGCAAACTGCCTAAGGTCATGTGAGTTGCACTGATTGCTTTGGCAAAAGAGCTTCCCGGACATCATGTCATTGGGAAAAGCCACACTTGTATCTCAGTTCTTCCAAGTTGAGCCTACCTTCTTCTACCACCCAGAAACTTCAGGGACTTTGCTGGTGCCTTCTACACACACAGTCACCCTTAGGGGCTGCTGTGTATTTATTAAACACCACCAGCACTCGTTATGGATGTGTTAAAAATTCACATCCTTAGAGAACACAGTAGATCGAAGTATTGACTCCTGTTTCACTTTCCCCATCTGTCCAGACATCAATAACAACAGTGTATGGGAGGCTGGAAGCACTGGGCTAATGTACCTCCTTCGATCATAATTCCAGAGTCCGCCTTAATTAAGATTGATTTTTGCCCCTATGTTGTACATCTCTTAACTAACAGAAAAGTCACAAGGGCACAGTTTAAGCATTAAGAATGTGAGATTGAGGAGGAGGGAGTGGAATCATATCTTGTGCTCATGGAGTCTAGAAACTGCATGGCTGGTATACTTAAAATAAATCCTCAAGCAGATTCCTAAGGCATTGAAGGAGTCACATAAGGGCACTGGAAAACTGAATTGCTCTTCTGACTCCCTTTCTTGCATATGTGCTGCCTGGGTACGTTATTGTTGATGAAATGAAAAAAAAAGACACTTTAGATTAAGCAGGTGAAGGCCACAGCAGGCCAGGGTTGTCTCCTTTTTTCTTAGACATTTTCAGAAACATCACTGTCATCAACAAAATTCTATTGAGTGCTTACAATACTGCAGGCTCTTTGAAAATACTTGTGCTCCACAAAGGGAAAGTGCAGCCTCTGCCCTCAAGCAAATTACAATCTAGAGAAGAAAGCAGACATGACATTAAGAAACAGAGAAAGTGAAACCATTCAAGGCACAGAATGAAAAACACTACATAAAGGGATTTTGATTAGTTGTGACTCTGCACCTTCATCTAGCTACTGAAAGAGAGGCTTCTTCGGGAAAATAACTTTAAAGACATTGGTTTTTGTTTCTGTTTTTAAGGAAGGATCTGAACAGGGGCCTGCTGGAGTAGAAGAAAGAGACCGTTCTAAAGATTGTGAATATTTTTTCCCAGGGTTTCTAGCTTTCTGTTTATTGAAGCAAATAGTGAGGCTAAAAGGTCATGGAACAGTGTGTGTGGTGTGTGTGTGTGTGTGTGTGTATGTGTGTGTGTGTGTGTGTGTGTGTGCTGTGTGTTTATGCGTGTTGTATGTGTATAGGTGTGTGTTGTGTGTGTTTGTGTGTTATGTGTGTATGTGTCTGTGTTGTGTATGTGTGAGTGTGTTGTGTGTGTCTGTTGTGTGTGTGTATAGTATACAGAATACTGTACTTCTAAGAAACTTACATTCTAATTGTTACCATCTCACACAGCAGTTACTCTATTACAAACTAATACACCAAGCTTCAAATGTTTATTTTTATAAATATTTAAACAAAAAACTTGTAGTAACTGCTGTTTCTCTGGTTTTCCTTTTATCTTTTCCCTGAATTGGCTGTGGAAAACATATACAATAGTACCCTCTTATTCATCGGGGATGCATTCTAAGATACCTATTGGATGCCTAAAACAACAGATAGTACTGAACACTGTCTACACCACGTTTTTTTCTATACATGCATACCTATGATAAAGTTTAATTTATGAAATAGGTATAGTAAGATATTGACAACAATAACTAATAATAAAATGAAATGGTAGTGACAATTGCTCTGATAACCAAGATGGCTACTAAGTATCTAATGGGTGGGTATGGCATGGATATGTTGGACAAAGAGATGATTTGTGTCTGGGGCTGGAGGCAGGACAATGCAAGATTTCATGGCTACACGCAGAATGGTGCATAATTTAAAACATCTAAGTTGTTTATTTCTGGGATTTTCCATTTAATGTTTTCAGAATGTGGTTGACCTAGGGTAACTAAAACTGCAAAAGTGAAAGCTATAAGAAAGGGTTTAACTAGTATGTTGCATATTTGTGTGACATAAATTTGGAATAGGTTTGAGGAACATCTGGAAGAGTCTGTTAGGCTATGGTGGCAAGACTAGGAAATCCTCATGCTGGTTGTAATAGAAAAGTTGCTATATGTTGATTCATGTCCTCCCATAGTTATGTAAGTCCTAACTGCCGATGAGGTCGTGAGGGTGGGGCCTTCCTGGCGAGATTAGTACCCTCATAGGAGACACCAAAGAGCTTGCTTTCTCCTCCCTCCTCCACTCACAACACCATTTCAGTTTCACAGCAAGAAGGTAGTGCCCGTAAGCTAGAAAGAACACCCATATCAGAATCCAACTGTGCTGGCACCCTGATTTCAAACTTCCAGCCTCCAGAACAGCAAGAAAATGAAATTCTGTTGTTTAAGCCAGCCAGCGTGTAGTATTTTGTTGTGGCAGCCTGTGCCGCATAGCACAGAGGTTGTTAGGATTCAGAGCCAAGAACTGCAGTTGCTATTGAATCCTGGCAAATACTTTCTCAGTGTCTTTCTAAGGCCATTCAGTCTTTTGTCTCTGTCCTCCTCAGACAGCTCTCCATTCTCCTTCATGCAGACAAACGAAGAAGAAAAGTGAAGGGAAGAAGACAAAGAGAAAGGGAATATATTATGTATCTAAAAAGCATGTGTGGGGTCCTGCTAGGTAGCCAGAAATGGGATTGGGAGGGGAAGGAATATCTTATTACCACTTTCTTGATCTGTAGTAGGTGATGAAATACATGGTTCAAATCTTGGTTCATGACCAGCTTAGTAACAGCAAGAGCAGTAAAGTCTTCTAATACCCATTCATGAGCCCTAACTTGGAATCTGTATTTGTGAGAAGAGGGTAAGTTATCCTAAGGGAAAAAAATAAACCTTTCACTCAACAAAAGCTTAATTCCTGCTCACATTACATGTTTATTTGGGCTTGTGGAGGGCTCTGGTCAAGACCCAGCCTGATGGCATTCCGTCCTCTGCTCAATGAACCATTTGAAACTCAACATCTGATCTCCATGATTGCTTCTTTGACACTGAACAGAGAAGGTGAAAGCTGAAAGGTCATGCATTGGCTCTTAAATTATTTAGCCTGGAAATATAACACACCACTTCCTGTAACCCCATTGATTAGAAGTAATCACATGGACTCTTATCTCCCTTCCTGTATATGGTTTTCCAGTGAAACACAAAATCATTTCCTATTGGATCTGAAACTAAAAGGGTTTTTTTGAGGACACTATAATATAAGGTGCATCATGAAAATTCAAGTTAAGTCGTATTATCTAGGCCAGCATTTTGCAAAGTATAGTCTCTGAACTAATTGCATCATCTGGACACATGCTAGAAATACAAATTCTTGTGGCCAGGTGTGGTGGCTCACGCCTGTAATCCTAGCACTTTGGGAGGCCGAGACAGGTGGATCACCTGAGGTCAAGACTTTGGGACCAGTCTGGCCAACATGGTGAAACCCTGTCTCTACTAAAAGTACAAAAATTAATCGGGCGTGGTGGCATGTGCCTGTAATCCTAGCTACTCGGGAGGCTGAGGCAGAAGAATCCCTTGAACCTAGTGGGGGCGGAGATTGCAGTGAACTGAGATCGTGGCACTTCACGTCACTCCAGCCTGGGTGAAAGAGTGAAACTCGGTCTCAAAAAAAAAAAAAAAAAAGAAAGAAATGCAAATTCTTGGCCAGGCATAGTGGCTCACATCTGTAATACCAGTACTTTGGGAGGCTGAGGTGGGTGGATCATTTGAGGTCAGGAATTCGAGACCAGCCTGGCCAACAAGGTGAAATCCCGTCTCTAGGAAAAATACAAAAATTAGTTGAGTGGTAGTGGTGCATGCTACTCAGGAAGCTGAGGCAGGAGGATCCCTTGAGCCTGGGAGGTGGAGGTTGCCGCGAGCCAAGATTAGGCCACTGCACTCCAGTCTGGGTGAGAAGTGAGACCCTGTCTCAAAAAAATACAAATTCTTACTCCTGCCCCACTCTGAAGATAGGGCTCAGCCATCTGTTTAAACATGCCCTACAGTGTTTCTAGTGCAGGCTGAAGTTTAAGAAACATTGTTCTAGTGTGAGTGGGATCATAGAGCTATGAAAAGCCCTACAAATGCAAATAGAATATTAACTCGGAATCACTCTTGTCTGGTGTACTCATGATCATTCTTAGCTAGGTCTAATGGCAACAATCGTAATAGCTTATCCTGTGCTAGACATATGCTCGTTACCTGACATGGTACCATTCTCACAAAAATTTTATAACATAGGTCCTTTTGTTGTTTCTGCTTTACAGATTAATCTATCTAGGCTTTGAGAGGATAGATCCCTGAGTTTGTGAAAAAAGAAGCTGGTATATAAACCCCAGAAGTAAATCAGAGTAGGCATTTTAATAGACTCTACCTGGTCAATTTATTTCTCTTACTAAAACTTAATCCATCTTAAATCTTTTATTTTTTTCTTGCAAAATTTTTACAAACAGGGGCTGAGCTCTTTTCACTGGAAGGAAAAAAGGCCCAATTTTGCAAGCTTTGTTCCCTTTGCCTTTCTGGCTGGGCTACAGTCCTATCCCCCACAAATTGCATATTCCATGCATTTCATGACTGAGTCCTCCCACTGCTTTTACTGTAAGTCCTCCTTCTGGGTACATCCAGGGTCAGCCTCTCTGGTTGCATTTTGTCAAAACTATCTTCCCCGATTCTATAACTCACAGGTCACCATGAGCACACAACGAGAGGGGCTGATAGCACATCCCCTGAAAGCCTATCCTTGAGGACGGTCAAGCCTATTGTGTGGTGCTCTTAGGAGGATGGAATGTACTTCAACTCTTAGCAATTAAAATGGATCCTCTCTGCTCTAATTCCACCTCTTTTATTTTTAAATCCCAGTAGGTGTTTTGCTACAACTACGTTCCAGTGGTGTGGGCTTCCTGCATTCACCCTCTTGGTATAAGAAAAGTGGGCTGTATTGATTTCTTATTGCTACTGCAACAAATTGCCACACCCTCAGTGGCTAAAAACACAGAAATGTGTTATCTTAAAGACTGGATGTCGGAAATCTGACGCAGGTATCAGTGGGCTAAAATCAAGATGTTGGCAGGGCTACATTTCCTTCTGGAAAGTCTAGGAGAAGAGCTGTTTTCTTGCCCTTTCCAGCGTCTGTGGCTACTCACCATTCCTTGGCTCACTGCTCTTTTCTATCTTCAAAGCCAACAATTTCTTAAATCATGTTAATCTGACAATAACTTTTCTGCCTCTCTTTTCTCTTATGATTACATTGGACCCATCAGATAACCCCAAATAATCTAATTTTAGGGTGAGCTGATTAGCAAATCTAATTCCATCTTCGACCTTAATCCCTCTTTGTCATGTAACAAAACATAATCACAGGTTCTGGAGATTAGGATTCGAGCATTCTTTTGGGAAGCCATTATTCTGCCTACCACACTGACCAAATCATGACTTTAAACTGTATCCCTTTACAGCCCACAATGTCTGTTTTCAAAAGCAGAAACTATGTGAGTATGGAATTCCAGGCAAAGGGATCTCCTTTGTCAATCTCTTAAACAACCTACTTCCACAGTAAACATGGCTGGTATGTTTAGAAACCTCCCCAGATACCCTGTGATTTTTTTCCCTACCAATCTATGTAATGCTTCTGGTTCCAAAGCTTCTATCCTGTGAGATGTCCTTGACACCTTCACTCAACTTTACTTACTCCAGATTTCTCTATCTTTAACACCCTCTGCTTGGTATCTAGAACTTATCACATATTTCTTTCTGCCCAACAGCAACTATTTCATAGATTTCTTAATTTTCTCTGTGATATGGGCATTTTGCTAGTCTGTTATGTATTTTTTATTTTTCCCTGACTTCCTGTGCATGTTTAGCTTCTTTTAGTCTCTAATGCAAAGTTTTGTTCATTTTTGCCTAAATATTTTACTCATACTCATGTCACATGCAAATATTTGCTTTAAAAAAAGAAAGAAGTTCATCAGAGTACTTTATAATTCATTGAATAATCCAGAATCCTTGGTCAATTACCTCAGTTCTCATTATTTTCCCATCCTTTCTAAGTGAAGGAAGTCTTTCTTGAACAAAAAATTCAGCTCCTCGATCTAGCATTTACAAATTGCCAGGAGTCATCAAGAGCTTGCAATACTGTTTGTAACACTGTACTAAGAACTTGACATATCTTATTATGACCAGAAAATTCCAAATTATATATTCTTTTTTCTCCTCCCAACTTGCAGTCAGTTTGACTTTGAGTTGCAAAGAGTTCAGGTAACTTATTTGTGTTAACATAGCCAGTCAGGGTCAGAAGTGCTTGATCTGAGCTCCCGATTACAAACTCCAAGGTGGTTGACAATAAGGTATAGGTCTTGGCTCTCTCAGGTTCTCCCTTCAGTTGCTTAACCAGCTGTCTGAGGCACCATGCAAATCACATCTATTAAAACACAAACTGTCTTTTCAATTCAGTTCAATAAGTATTTATTGAATGTAGGCTGCATTCCAGGTGTCATTTACCTGTGATTCTGCAATGTTTATGCCAACTCAGCCTTAGAGCATTATACACTTTCTTCAGAAGAGGATGTGATCCGTGCTCAAATATAGAAATCATTAATGTCAAGGACATTCTTAAAATTGCTATCGATGCAAAAGCTTTCTGAACATACTGTATAGATGTTGATAAGAAGATAAAAAAGGTAAACTTGATTTGAATAAAAGAAAATCAGCAGCAGTTGTTTTGTCAGTTCTTTTCAGAAAGCAGTTGTACTTAACATGGAGCGATATGTCCCAGAGATGTTTGCACAGAGTGGAAATTAATACTGTAAAAGCTACTTGGCTCCTTGGTAATGGAAAGCTAAGATGTAAGTGGCCAGGCTCGGTGGCTCACGCCTGTAATCCCAACACTTTGGGAGGCCAAGGTGGGTGGATCACCTGAGGTCAGGAGTTCGAGACTAGCCTGGCCAACATAGAGAAAACCTGTCTCTACTAAAAATACAAAATTAGGTGGGTGTGGTGGTGCATGCCTATAATCCCAGCTGCTCAGGAGGCCGAGGCAGGAGAATCACTTGAACCCGGGAGGCAGAGGTTGCAGCGAGCCGATATCAAGCCATTGCACTCCATCCTGGGCAACAAGAGTGAATCTCTGTCTTAAAAAAAAAAAAAAAAAAAAAGATATAAGAAAGGGGTATAAGGGAGAAGGGGGAAGGAATCTATGTGAACAGTTATCTTGAGAGATGGTTAATTTTTTCGTCTGTGTGTGTCACACATAGACCCACACATAGCACTTATGTTCTGGGGCTTAAATTTTTTAGAGACACTGTCGCTTCTGCTTTCAAGGGATGGTGTAATATTAACTCAGTCCTTTGGCTTCTGGTCATGTCTCTTTAGAAAGACAGCAAAAGACAGACGGTGAATATAAACTAACTAACAAGGAATCCTCTGAAGCACTGAGCCCAGAGCTCCTGTTATGGACCTGAGAGGGCAGATGGGGTTAACTAGCTGGCCGAGGACTGGAGCCCACCGTTCAGCATCTGCCTTTCTATTGTATTGGCGCCTTAAGAAATCCTGGAGGCCAGTCAGACAAGGCTGAGTAAATTTGCCTGTGTTCACTTTTAGGAAAATTCCAAGAATTAGTTTTCATTTGTGAGTTCTATTAATTCCATCCTCTGACTCCTAACAGCATCCTCCACAAGCTATAAAAATCTCTAGAGGTCCTTGAAGTAATGAGAAAGCTGATGGTTTTTTTCCCCTCTCTAATAATTATACTTTGATTTCTCCACAACAGTCTTTAGTTTACAGCCAGTTGTTAGTACAACTTTTTGCAGCTTTAACCTCTCTGTGATGTATTCTGCCCTCTCGCCTGCAGATCCGTCCTCAGCGGGCAGCATCCCCTTTGCAATTTCCCCCTCGATGTGAATTTGTCCACTAGGTGGAGCTGTAACAACTTCTCTCACAGATCACAGTGAGAGAGATGAAATTCAGTGACCACTGCTCTGTACTCTGGGGAAGCAGGTTGCTATGGTCCAGAACTGCAAATCAAGTGCAGAGTCAGAAAACAGGACAACAAATCCCATAACAGGAACACAATTGGAGATAACAAATTCCATGGGACAAACGCACGCTGATTCCACAAGTGAGTCCTGTGTTAGGCCTTCTAAGAATCACTGGCCTAACTCCTGTTAGGTTTATAGTAAGTCAAAAGGCACCCTGCACCCAGGGGTCAGGAAGTGAGGGCTCTGTGACCAACTCTGCCACTCACCTTCTGTGGCCTCTCATCTTTCTGAGACTCCATGCTCATATCTGTAAAATGAAGGAGTTAAAGGAAACTATTTTGAAGGTCACTTCCAACTGTAACTCTGGATTTTACTATAAAATGGTAATCAGATTGTAACTTTTTTTTTTTTACAGAAGCAAGAGGGTGTGAGTTTAAATGCCTGCTCCTTAAATCTTGCTTCTGATTTAAAAAATTAATCTATGTCTATCCGTACCTACGTTGATACACAGGCTTAAAGGTGAGTGCTTTTCTCCACTTTTAACTAACTTTTTAAAACAAGGATCAAGTAAGGGATTCCCACTGTAAATGTGAGACGGGGATTTCAAAATTTTAAAGACAAAAGAGTGGCTTTCCAGGAGGAAATTTACTCACCAACTTCTCTCCTTCAAATAAGCTTTCCAAGCAAATTTAATTCATTTAGTTGTATGTCGTCAGCTGGGTGCAGTGGCTCATGCCTATAATCCCAGTGCTTTGAGAGGCAGAAGCAGGAGGATTGCTTGAGGCCAGGAGTTCAAGATCAACCTAGGCAACACAGCAAGACCCTACCTCCGCCCACACACACAAAATTAAAAATAATAATAATACACAGGTGGCTAAAGCTGGAGGATTACTTGAGCCCAGGAGTTCAAGGCTGCAGTGAGCTATGATTGCACCACTGCACTCCAGCCTCAGTGACAGAACAAGACTCTGTCTTTAAAAAAAAAGGAAAGTTTACACCTTTATTCATATAGGACTTTGCATGTCAACTTTTTTTCTATGGTGATGAATTAACACCATTGGATTGCTGATATGGTATAGTTTCCTTCTCATTGAGATGTGAATATCCCATTTGTAGTTCATTTGGGATTTACGTTGCTGCTTGTGCCTCAGTTTCACATCCTGAAACAAACTGCTTTATTTTTAAAGCATCCATCTTACTTTGGAGAAGAATTTTTCTATAACCAGAACGAATACATCTTTTGTCAGCAGAGATTAGAAATTGATACTTGCCTTCCTCTCCTGTCTAAAATCTTTTATTCCTCTCCCCAGCCCATGCCAGTGAAAACTGATCATTTTAATCTGCTCTTTGTAAAGCATTAATTGGACATACAGAAGCACAGAAAACCTAATAGGTATTTTTTTTATGATGGAAAGGGCATCAGAGATCATTCAGTTAAACCTTTTTATTACACCAGTGAGGAATTGAAGACCCAAAGGTTAAGTGGCTTACCCAAAGTTATTTAGTGAATAAGTGAAAATATTGTTCTAGAAGGAATCTCAGATGAACAAAAGGCAAGTTAAAGCTATTGTTTATTTCCTCTACCTATGTAATCTTAAAATGCTGACACAAGGATAACTTTGTGTCTCTAAATTGGGGTCACCTACTCTGAGGCTGGCAAGTAGAATCAATGAAGACCAATTTCTAAGGTGTGTCTGATTGTCTAATAAATGAACTAGGGCAATGTCTTGCAAAAATGTCTTCTGTGGCAACTGGTGCAAAGCAAACACCCACCAAAAGGGCTTCCCATCAAGTACATTTAAAAAGACTCTCTCCTGGCCAGGCACAGTGGCTCATGCCTGTAATCCCAGAACTTTGGGAGGCCAAGGCAGGCGGATCACGAGGTCAAGAGATGGAGACCATCCTGGCCAACATGGTGAAACCCTGTCTCTACTAAAAATACAAAAATTAGCTGGGTGTGGTGGGACACGCCTGTAGTCCCAGCTCCTCAGGAGGCTGAGGAAGGAGGATCACTTAAACTCGGGAAGTGGAGGTTGCAGTGAGCCGAGATCATGCCACTGCACTCTAGCCTGGTGACAGAGTGATACTCCGTCTGAAAAAAAAAAGACTCTCTCCTTGACCAAACTTCAGCTAGGCTTCTCTGAGCCCTCTTCTCTAGCAGGCCCGGACCTTGGTTCCACTCCTGTCTTCTGTCCACCTAGTTCAATTGTAGCAAGAATCCTGCTAAGTTGGTTTAGCAAGAATTCCAAGCCTGGGCAACATAGTAATAGTCTGTCTCTACAAAAAAAAAATAAATAAATAAAAATTAGCTAGGCATGATGGAATGCACTTATGGTCTCAGCTACTTGGGAGGATGAGGTGAGAAGATTGCTTCAGCCTGGGAGGTTGAGACTGCAGTGGGCAAGATAGCACCAGTGTGCTCCATTCTGGGTGTTAGAGTGAGACCCACTTTAAAAAAAAAAAAAAAAAAGAAGCAAAGAATTCCCCACATTTGCTATCTGATTACCCTGGCACTAGCCTGATTTCAGCAATAATCTTGCTAAGACGCTTGATGTCTCCTCTTCATGCTTTTTTATTCACTGAAACCTCTCACTCTGCTTGTTGGCTATAAATCCTAAGTTGCGTCTCCTAATTGAACTCAGTGTCAATTCCCTGTTGCAATGCCCCCATTGCGATACTCTATAATCTTGAATAATTCTTCCTTATCATTTTAACAGATGCCAGACTAACTTTTTCTTTAACAAAGTGTAATGAAATACTACATATTGTACTTTACAGAGAATCCATTACACGTGTAGCACATTGATGGCTCTAAGAAATTCTACGATAGAGAGAACTGTTTCCCACAGTTTAAACCACAGTTGCCAAATCATCTGCATTTCTGAAGGATTAGATATTAACCTGCAGGAGAGGTAGTTCTCATATAATTTATTTTGTAATCAAAACCAGCCCCAATTTCTTGTGTCACTATCATCAGCTTCTTGTTTTTTAAGTCTGCATACCCCAGTGGAGAACACAGATAGGAAGATGGAGGGAAGATGGCCAGGATTTCTCTCTGCTTGTGAGAAAGCATGATGCCCAGCTGCTTACATGTTCCCAAGGAAGCACGTGTCGTGACAGGAAATGAACGCGTAACTAGGAACCTAGGTATGTAAACTGAAGAGAGAAATAGCAATACACCACGTTGATTCAGAGACTTCTTGCATTCTCTGGCTTGTAGACCTGTACATTTTGAGGTCATGCAGATCAGAAGAAAGAGAGCAAATGTAGTGGAAAACGTGTGGTGTGGGCTGCATCCTTTCCGTTGTGTGATTGTGGTGTAGTCACATGCCTTATCTCAGGCTCCCTGACATCAGCAAGATGGGAACCCTGGGGTCTGATCGTCCTGCCACAGTATCTTTATGAATCAAAGGATGTAGAGGATAGGAAAGTTGCATGCAGCGTTTCACAAACACAAGCTTCTATGCTTATTGTGTAAGATAGATGGCACAATTATTGTTTCATTCTTTTTCAAATTTACTCTCAGGTGGAAATTTTGCCTTATGATATTTAGGCAGAATACTTACTATTAGATGCGTAGGGTTAGAAAGAATGCTTCCTTGTAATTGAACGAAATACAACAGTGGAAGCAGAGGAATATATACTAGACCTGATTCGCTAAATTAGAAGAGCTGCTAAGAGTTGTACAAAACCGTATTATCATCCCATTTTGTGGCTAAAAAATGTATTTAATATGCTATAGAAAACCATGCCAAAATAGAAATTTCATCCATGTGTAGCCTCAAAAAGACCTTAAAGAATACATTTTATAAAAGCTTAGGATTAAATAGTTGCTTTTCATCGAAGTCAGTGTAAACCAATCTGAGGCAAGTCTCAGTCAATTTAGGAAGTTTATTTTGACAAACTCAAGGACACGCCCATGACAGCCTTAGAAGGTCCTGAGGACATGTGCCACGGTGGTTGGGGCACAGCTTGGTTTCATACGGTTTAGGGTGACATGAGACATCAATCAATATATGTAACATGTACATTAGTTCAGTCCAGAAAGGCAAGACAACTCAAAGTTGGGACGTGGCTTCTAGGTCATAGGTAGATAAAAGAAAAATTGTTGCATTCTTTTGAGTTTCTGATTAGTTCACTGAATATGCAGTTTACAGGAAGAGTCACTTCCACCTTAGGCTGGCGTAGTGAAACAGTAGGGCAGAGGAAGCACTCAGGCATTTGTCTCCTGTGAGCAGAGGGCTGACTTTGAGTTCTGTCTGCCCTTTGTCCACAAGAAATTTCCTTGTGGGCAAATCGTGAGAAGGGTAGCTTCTTATCTTTGTAGCTATCTTGTTTAGGAATAAAACGGGAGGCAGATTTGCCTGATTTAGTTCCCAGCTTGACTTTTCCCTTGGCTTAATGCGTTGGTAATGCCCTCATGGGTGCTTTTTCCAACAGCGTGGCTTCACCACAGAGAGGTGCTGGTTTCCTCTATGAGAATAAAGAACACTCTCTATTGATTCAGAGGAAAAGAACACCTGTTATCTAACACCTGTGTTGGTGGGGGTAGGGGCAGGTGAGCATCAGGTTGATTAGCTCATTATTATCTCATATATACATTCAAAAGATGACAGCATGTGAAGGGAAAAAGCTAGCTTAGGAGTCAGGATCGGGGAGCGTTGTAATGCAGTGGACCTATTTTTATTGAGCCCTGTCTCTCTTCCTGGCTAGATTAATAATGAGAGACAGCAAAGATGTGGGCCCTTGCCTTAGGACACTTCCATTAGGTCGTAAGAGTGGAAAAGAGACGATTAATTCAAATACATTTACTCCAAGAATAGGAAGCTGTGATTGGCTGGGATTGGCCAAGATATGTAAGAAGAATGCTTTAAATACAACTACTTCTAATTTATCCCAGAGTGTGACAGAACACAACTGCAATCTTGTAAAAAAATCAAAATTCTTTTTTGGAGACTCCCTACATTGGGAAGTCATTCCAGGGCATACTGAAATATGACTCAAGGAGAACACTGAAGGTTGGCAACTAGACTTAACTTTGCCCCTGATGAGATTATAACCTGGATAAGTCCCTAGACTTATTTTTCATCAAAGATTGGACTAGACAGTATTTAAGCTCCAATCCACGTCTTATATTCCATGATCTGATGATTCTAATGACTATTAGTTGTTTCTGATATTTCATTCAAATTAGATGTTCACCTCTTTCTTCACTGGAATTCATTATAAAAAATGATTGATTATTAGAAGTTATTGATTGACATGATGAATTAAAATAGCTGGTGATTTGTCTTTGGAGAGAGATAAAAGTTTAATTTTATGATTATGATTTAATAGTGCTTCTGTCCTAAAAGGATACCTTCCACCATTCCTATGCTGGTTTCATATCATGCTCTGAGGTTAGTCCTGTGCAACAGCCTGCAAGTTACATTCATGAGCAGTGCTAAACAATTGCCTGTAGGACCAGGAGGTCTGCTTGTGACACCAAGTTTTGCTGCACAGCAATGGCATCTGAATATGTTTGTTTCTTCATCTACACAAGTGACTCAGCTTGCTTAAAAAAAAAAAATTCAAGGCATGATATTGTTTTTGCCTCAACTAATGAATGACTTGTGCTCTGCTTACTATAACTATTATATTGATATTTTAAACTAAATTTGTCAAGCACCAGTAATTAAGGCTGAGGCAGAGAGGTGCAGATTTTGATCTATTACTATAGAGAAACTGATGATTTCTGTTGAAGAAAGCCAGCCAGTATTGGGTGGAGGGGAGGTTTGGGGCTACCTGGAGATGCGGAGAATTATTGACAACTAAGAAAGACCAGCTCTTAGTGTTGTGTGTGGGTTTGCAATGTATAATGATTATTAGGCACTCCACAAGCAAAGTAATCTTTAATCCATAGATCTCCAAGCATCTTAAACACATTGATTTATTAAATGTGGCCTCTGTAATAGTAATGTCTTCAAAATTAAATCACTTAACCTCTTGATTCAATATTGTTACTGTTATCTGCTACTACATCTACATGACACTGAAACAAGAGGTAAAGGCAGTCAATTTGTTAAAAAAAAAATAAGTCAAACTTGTTAACTCCATGTGTCAAATTAGTTAATTGGCATTGTGTCCATCAAACAATGAACTTCCTGGCTGAATTATTCTTTTCTCAGCTGATTGATTGACATGACACAGAGTCTGCACGTAAGGGTCTCATTGTAATCTTTGTTTTATTTTTGTAAATTTTCTGGAACTGGGACAGACTCTTTTCTTTGTATTATCTATGTTTTACAATAATTAATAAAAATGGCCTTTTATACATCAAGGATAATGATAATTAGTGCTGAAAGCGTTGGGTGTTACAATGCATTAGTTAAAATTCTAGACCTAATTTAAGGTCTCAGAAGCCTAAATGATAAAAAAGGTAATGCTCCTTAACCTAGGATTTTATTTTGTAATTTAAGTGAAATTTACATTTGAATAAAGCAATCAAAAACTTTCAAACAAACTCTCAACATCAAGTTTTCAGGAGGCACTACAATTTCCCAGTAGACCTAAGAAACTTCTCTTATTAAGTCGCAGTTGAAATAATTGCATAAAAATTAAGGCCATATCACATTTCTGATTTTTTCCATCAGCAATAGTCCTTGTATATATGTGTTGCAGTTGAAATGACTGCATGAAAATTAAGGCCATACCACAATTCTAATTTTTCCATCAGCAACAGTCCTTGTATGTGTATATACACAAAATTTCAATCAACCTATGAAATCTTAATAGAAACAAAAAATAATCTGTGGCAATTGAACTTTGGGTAGAATGGTACCCTCTGGGAAGAATTTATTTTTTATCAAGTAAAAGCATAAATAACATACCCTGGGCTTTTGTTGAGGCCCTAGGAGCCCCAGGATGAAATTCTTTGCATTAAGTTAATATTAATAGAACTAATACTTAAAGAGGAGAGGCTTTGATATTGCCACCATCAATGATCCTTCTAAGTGAAGCTGTGAGCATATGCTATGTATCATGAGCTGACAGCCTTCAAAAAATAAACTTGCTAAAACATGCTTAATAGAACTAGAAGGGACCCCAGGTGGCATATAATTGTATATATTACATTTTAGATCAGGAAACTCAGATCTATAGAAATCATGATCTATAGATCTTATTATACTGCGATCACCAACTGTTTTTGTTATTTAAAACCTTCCTACATCCATCAATGATCTGAAGCACCTTAATATAAGTATGACCATAAAGTGAGGATAAAGTAAAAACTATGATCACAAAGTAAAGAGAAATGATCACATAATAGCAGTGATGCTGCTAATGGTGATGATGATGAAAATGACAATTTATATTTATGGAGAGTTTGCTGTATGTAATATGGCGTAGTGCTTAAATATGTAAATCCTAGGGTCAAGCTACCTTAGTTTAAATCTTGGGTTTACTATGACCCAAGTGGGAATCAAATGTTTTGCCTGTAAAAGAGATCTAGACAAAGTGCATACCTAATTTAGTTGTTGAGAGGATTAAATAACATAATGCATAGCTTTAGAAGAGTATCTTATATATAGAACACAGGATAAAACATTAATATTTATTTTTGTACCATGACTGTCAATTAATCAACAAAGTGGGTATCGTTATTTTCATTTTACAGTTAAGGAAACCGAGTGTCAGAGAGTTTAAGTAATTTGACCAAGGGCAAAGAGCAGGTAAGGGATGATGTGATTGTTATTCCAAACTGTAAAGTATGGCAATTATAGAGATCCTTCCAATGCATTGTTAGCATCTCTAATGTAACTACTGAGGCTTTGATGATAATATTTCTTAGGGCCCTTCTAAGAAATATAGTGAGGGATGGGTGAATAGAATGCATGGATTAATCCAACATTACTATTCTGCTAAACCTTTGGATTCTTTTCTGTACATTACAATGCATTCTAATTGTAGGCTAATACCGAGTTCATGTTTCAGTCTATCAACCAGGAAAACCATGAGGACCATGGCCGTCTGTTCATGCTAACACTTGAATTTAAAATCTCTGATATATGTGTAATTATTGGTGGAATTAGACAAATCCTAACATAGCACTCTTGGAATCTGTGATTGTGAGTGTATAATATATATAACACATGATGTTTAAAAATATGATGTGCTTGTGTGTTTTAAATTTTAAGTGTTTTAAGATGTTGAAGTCTCTCTTATGCATATGCTAGCTCTTTCTGGGTAGGTCTTTGAAGACATTTGCTAAAGTTCTTTTGGAATCTGATTCTAGTTAAGAGTCTAGAGGCAAAGCTGGGCACTAGAGTTGGATGTTGAAAAAAAAATTCCACCCCATTGAAAGAGCTCTGCCTCAAATTATGTCGTTATAGATATTCAAGGAAGGGATACATTGTCTCCTCAGATGGTGGATGCACTGGGGCTGCTGTTGAAGTTCGGTGAGATTTAGAGAGGCAAGATACTCACAGGCATTTGCATCTACCCAAATATTTCCATTCAATTCCCAGAGTTTCACCTTTTGCCAAAGAGTAGCCTAGCTTTTATATGAGACTTGGTGTGTCTATAAATTTAATTCATTATTTAACCTGAAGAATTAAATGTTGGCTTCATTTTTTCAAATATATCAGCCCTAGCTGTAAAAGGGAATACTTCTTTAGGTTAATCACAGAAGTTCTATGGTTTTCTGACAATATCGTGAGCTACAAATTGAAATCTCTGTTCTTGACATGCACTTCCTGAAGGCTCTCCAGTGCGGTTAGAATCAGCCATACTGCTTTGCTGCGAATGCATCACAGTCTACATATTATTGCACTGCAGAAGCTTCTTGATCTGCTTAATTTAAGGCTTCTACAATGTAATTAAAATAGTTGTTTGACATTGAATGCTTTGGAACATTAGTTTCCCATTTTCTGTTCTACAATGTTGTGGGCATGTCTTTCTCCTCTAACCATTCAGGATGAACTCCCTTTCATCAGCACTTTTGAAGGTCTTTTATCCCTGGAATTACTTCTGACAGCAAATACAATGTTTGTGTGTGATCAGAACAAAACTGTAAACATCTGTAGGTATTCCAAAGCAGGTGAAAGATAATAGAGAAAATTAGATGCTATAGATCCATTGGTAAGACTGAATAATCTAAGTTTGGGGAAACTCAATATCTCATATGTGCTACTAAACTTTATTTTTATTCAGAGAGTCAAGAAAGAGAATGATCACTGCAGTTTACAGCCTAGAATCAGGTGATTTTCTAGGAATTATTAATAGGTTCCCACAGGTTTTTCTTTTTTTTGCAAAATTTGAATCCATCAAACTGCCTATTTTTGTTATTGTAGCAAAACCATCACTTCTGACTGTCTTTACTTTTAATCCAATTTATGTGACTTTCATGGTAGAGAATAAGCCAAACACCTGCCAGCAAAGTACTGTGGAAATTGTAGTTCCTAGGTTTCCAGTCACCATGACATGATGAACAAAGTGTAATTTTTCTGGGATTTTATATCTTTTGGTACAGATTCAATTGCAAATGAAAACAATCAAATGTTAAAAGCTTTGAACTCTTTTAAGCAAAAAAAATAGAGGGAATTCCACTTGTAATTAACTTCAGAGTTGATCCTGGGAGTCAAGTATTGTGATGAGGACCTCTCTTGGCTCTGTCTTCTGCTAGATGGTCTTCATTCTGAGGCTCTCTGTGGTGGCCCCAATAGCTCCAGGTCACATAATCCTAAATAGTCTCAGAATCAGCAAAAAATAGAACGTGCATCTATTACAATAATTCTAGTCAAATTCACAGTCAATCTCAGTGGCTTTTATTGGGTCATTGGCCTCTTTCTGTACTATTCAATTTCACCAGTGTAATGCAATATTCTAGATTATCAAGCCTTGTCCAACATTCCCCCTTACCTCTCAGATATTGGGAGGTAAGGAGAGTGAGAGTCAAATCACGTCCGTCGAAAGTATGAAGTGAAGGTGAAGGGTCCAGGGGGATCCTATCTTATAGCATTTTATTACAAAGACAGGACTGGATATAAACTAGGAATCAACAATAATGGATTCCATCAATGGCTCCTTGGATGGAGTGACAGAGAACAAAACTTTTGCTCTTGCTTTCCCTTATGGCTCTTTGACATTACCTGAATTGTTGTCAGTCGTATATTTAAAAGGGGTAACCACCATCTTCTTAGAGCAGAAGAAACTCATCCCATTTGAGAGACAGATTAACATAGGTAAGAATCCTGCATAAATTTCTACTGTAAAGGGGATATTGATCATTTCCCAATAATACGACATTCTTCTTTGAAAATATCCATCACTTCCCTCATCCTTAAGTATTTTTTCTCTGATTTGGAAATGGAATCACAAGAAAGTGGGTCGGAACCCCAAGTTTCCAGGCAAATTGTCCATGATGCATGGCATCTGCCACGATGTGACTCTGGAAAAATAATTCTATATCTGTCAAGTTAAGGTAAAAATTACACCACCCACAAAGATTCTAAGTGGGATAATTTGTATTAATCATGTAGTCTTTAGCTTTTAATATATTGCCTGGTAATTGATAGATGCTCAGTAATGATTAGCTGTTGCTATTATAAATCCCTATCATCAATATCACACATAGGTATCTCTCTGACTATTGTAAGAGCATTTAACTACTGTAGTATAAGATTCAGTAAACAGATTGGTTAATTAAAGCCCCTCCTCTTGTAGTAATAGAGTCCTAACTCCCCTCAGGCTAAGAAATTTCCTTGTCTGATGGATCACTCTAATTTAATGCCATGCCCCTCTTTTATTTTCTATAGGAAAAAAAAAAGCCCCTTTAAACTGGTTTTCTAAAGATATACTCATGAAATAACTGCTACATATGCACACAATCACATTTAATTTCTCACAACACTATGAGGCAGATACTTCAAGTACCTCTGTTTTACAAGTAGATAAATTTTGAACAACGAGAATTGGGTAGCAGGCCCAAGCTCACAGTTATTTCCAGTACAACTACAGAGTCTCAATTCCTAACTGCTATCTGATTTGACTCTTGGGGCACAGGTAGGATTACATCACCAGACTCCTTCCATTAAATCTCATTTTCTCCCAGAACTCAGAAACCTAGAACTAACGCTCTCTCTTTGCCACTTCCAAATCTTTTCCTAGGCTCATTCCTAACTTTGTAGACTCTTCCCAAATCTGGGAAACTGATCTTTTACTTCTTCTTCTAATCCTTCAAACTTTCTTGTTTTATGAGATTCCCTGTTTATTATCTCCCAGCCAAAGACTATGATAACTACACTCTTACTTATCTATTTTCAATGTCTTCAACATAACTTCTGTTTACCATACAAAGTGACAACTATTAATATAATTCAGAACTATCCATAACTTAGAAGAAATTGCTCTTTTATAGGACTTCTTTGCACATTTTAAAGAAATGGCTGAGAGTTGCAGGTTACTATTATCTGTATAAGACAGAATCTGAACTTAAAAGTAGTAAAATAAAAATTTTTTGAAAATTGTATTTCATAACTCAGTCGTGCCAATTAATTAATTTAGATGGGCTTTTTTTCCAATTAACTGGGTCTTGATACCCAGTTAATTAATACTTAACTCTCTCAGTAGGAATTTATACACACACACACACACACACACACACGAACAGATTTCATATAGATACAATTGCTTATCACGTTTTTGTCTTTTTTACGGCTACATGCCCCATCCTTCCATTTAAAAATTGTGAAATTGCAACCACAGATCCTCTGTAGCTAGGCAATGTTGATTTAATTCAACAAATTAATTGGAGAAAGTCACCAACAATTAAGAAAACGGTACCCAATTATTTATGAAAGTTATTTCTCAAAAGCTATATTTTTTTCTTCTCTAGCTACCTTTAGATTTCCTCCCAAAGGATGGAGCTCAAATTAGTCAGCCCCAAAGGGTTAACACAGGCCCCATCAAGCCACTCCTTTACCTGGCAAATTATATCACTCTTCAGCATGTGTCACTTGCACAACTTTTCAGCTCCTTCCTTCCTAAGGTAATAGGCCTAGAAGCTGGATGCTGCTGTGCTTCGGCACCTGTCATTTTGACATTTCATGCTTTCTTTAGAAAAGAGAAGTTGGTAGAATGTGAGAAAAGTGGAACTTTGACAGGTTGTCAGAATATCTTGCAGCACAAACCAACCTGCCAGCCAGCCTGTTTTCTGGTATATTTCAAAGTCTCCTAGCAAACGAACTGCAGTTACTGACTGAAGAATTTCTTAAGTAGGAAGATTCCTTACTTTTTTCAAGATTGAAATTCAATAGTTTTCACCTGAAATTGGTTTAAATTTTAGTTGGCTTACTTACAGTTGCATATCAAATAAAATATAACTTGTTAAGCCCAAATTGATAAAAATATCTTAACCAATTGATTTTTTTTCATTTAATCATAATGCTTTTTGATTCAGGATGGCCATCTATGAGCACAAAACAGGTTCGTAAAATGACCTTGAGTTTCCAACAATGAATAGTGTCTGATTCACAAGTAAAAGGTGCTAGCATGCAGACAGTGACAAGAAAGTGGGGAAAAATAGTCCAGGAGCCATGGCTTAAGAATTCTACCTGGAAATGGAAGAAGATTGTAAGATAGTTGTGCTAGGCTATGGGAAATGGTCACCTGGACAAACAGCCTGTATACGATATGCTGGTGAGAGCAAGATCTCTGACCAGCTCCTCTCCAATTGTGAATATATTTCTAAATATACACTACCCCAAAAGGAAAAAACAAAGAGGGTTCTTTGTTTCTGAACAAACAATGGATTCAAAATATTGATTGGAAAAGTATCGTGTTTCTTTTCTCTAAACTTGATACCAAAATGAGCAAAAAGGAAAGAAGAAAATTTTATTTAACTCTCGTAGGATTCTTCGTACCATTTTTTCAGAATCAAGTCTAACTCTCCTAATATCACTTATTTTAAATCCCCCTCCCTGTCATGAGTTAGTAACTATAAATAAGCATGTCATTCATTCTAGTATGATGTATATGCCTTTTTATGTATACTTTTAAAAGAGCACTTTAAAAAGGAGAAAGTATGTGGTTTTGTTTAATTGAGATTTTAAGGCATTGGAAAAATAATTGCCAACAGTTAGTGTTCACCTAACTTCCATGATAACCCTTCAATCCATAACTATTTTTTGATGATACACATTGCAAAAATCATTGTGTTATATTTAATATGGTTTCCATATGTATGACACAATGCACTCCTCTGAATGTTATATTTCCTCTTTTACCCAACCCAAGGTTTAAGTAGCATGATAGCCACTCCCCACCCCATAGTCTGGCTTTTAAGGGACTCTTCTTGAAACATAACTGTTACTGTAAAAATGGCCATGTTCAACACTGTGTGACTTTCCCAACACATTTGCCTAGCAAATGTGCTAATTACTTGCATCAGCATAAACCATTCAATCCAAAGGCTAGCAAAAGATGCTAATATAAGAAATGAAAAAAAAAAAAAAACTATAAAAAGGCCGTGAGTTGGAGTTGGTGCCATGCAAACCAAAGCCAAATTTGCATGTGAAAGAGTAATAATGGCATAAAAGTTAAGGCAATTGATGGGAAGCTAGTTAGTTGGCAAATAGAGCGATAGTAAAAGAAGACATACCAGGACAAAAAGTCTGCTCTCCAGGGTCCTGACAAATTTTAAGACATGTTTATTCTTAGAGTACATTTTTTTCTGAAGCAATTTATGTGGATCTGTTTCTTAATATGATTAACCCTTTATGATAATAGAGCTTTTAAGCGAATTTGAGCCTATTCATAAGTATCATCATCCTTTCCATTTGAAGATTATGTTTCTGAGGATACTGCTGTTCACATGATGGCAAAATCTGACACATTCCCTAAGTCTTTTCAGTCCTGTTTATGTATATTAACCAGCCACCTGGACAGATGTTTTTCTTATTTCTTTTTTATTTTTGCATTAGCTATAGATTTTGCAATTGGTTTGTTTAGGTTGGTGGTTGTGCACTGTATTTTCTTTGTTAGGATAATTCACTCTATCTCTTGTATCTATATAACTTTTTTCTTTTTTTTTTTTTTCCTTCATGAGCAGTATATACATTTAAAAAAGCCCTAGGCTATGATTCACAGAATCCAGATTCTAAACCCTCTTACAAGTATGGAACTTGGGAAAAATCACTTCACTTTTCTGACTGCTAGTTTTCTCATCTATAAAACTGTAATAACAATACAGACTCAATTTTTTAATAAAATTTAAATGAAATTGTATGCATGAAACTTCTTAGCACAATGCCTCAAATCTTGCAAATGTCTAATAACATGTAAGAAATTTAAGTCTGAGAGATTTTATTCAATGTTTGAGATGAATCCTCAGAGAAACTTTATTCCTTTTATTTCTGCGGGTATGCTATGAACAAATATTAATTGTGTGCCAGCCATGAATTATTACACTCATTTTTACTTCTAAATTCTCCTGTTAAGTTGCTGTCTCTTACAACATGCTATTTCAAGGCTGGGAGTGATGGCTCATGCTTGTAATCCCAGCACTTTGGGAGGCAGAGGTGAGCAGATCATGAGGTCAGGAGTTCGAGACCAGCCTGGCCAACATGGTGAAACCTCATCTCTGCTAAAAATATAAAAATTAGCCAGGCTTGGTGGCAAGCACCTGTAGTCCCAGCTACTAGGGAGGCTGAGGCAGGAGAATTACTTTAGGGTGCAGTGATCCCAGATTGTGCCACTGCACTCCAGCCTGGGCAACAGAGCAAGATACCATCTCAAAAAATAATGCTATTTTATAAGTGATGATTTGTTTTTTTGTTTGTTTGTTTTGTTTTTTTTGAGACCGAGTTTCACTCTGTTACCAGGCTGGAGTGCAGTGGTGCGATCTTGGCTCACTGCAACTTCCGTTTTCCAGTTTCAAGCAATTCTTCTGCCTCAGCCTCCCGAGTAGCTGGGAGTACAGGCATGCACCACCACACCCAGCTAATTTTTTGTACTTTTAGTAGAGACGGGGTTTCACCATGTTGGCCAGGATGGTCTCGATCTCTTGACCTCGTGATCCACCCGCCTCGGCCTCCCAAAGTGCTGGGATTACAGGCATGAGCCACCGTGCCCGGCCAAGTGTTGATAATTAACTTACATTAAGCACTTCCTATAGGCTAGAAGCTTTACAAATAAGGAAACTGTAGCAATGAATGTTTCAGTAACTGACCCCACCGTGGATTTGATTCAAGAGCCTGCAACTTCACCCAGTAAGTTCCTTGCCTTTTTGTTATGCCACTCTGTACTTTACCCTTCCCCTGCTCTCCAAACCGAGTCTCACTTTCCGAGTTGTTTTCCAACAAGTACAGTCCTATGTTTTATGTTATTTGGTGTCTTATATGTTTTATGCATGTCTCTTTAAATAGATAATGCAGAACTTGAGGGAAGGGGTTATCTTTTGAATATCTATGTACCTAATTCAGTAGTATACCAATATCAAAAAACGTGACATGTGCTTGGAATTATAAATCAGTAGGTATTTCTGGAGCATGTTGTTCCTAGAGGAGTAATGTGGTATAAGGTAGGAATGTGTGATAAGGCTAATCAAGGAGAATGTTAAAGACTTCAAAGAAGCTCATTTTAGTAGAGATTTAAATGTCCCTGCTCTATGTTTATTGTATTGTTGGAATTATAGGATGGAAAGTAAATGACTGCTTTGCTGCAGCAATTGCTGTCATGTTTTGTCTCTGCATTCCATCTCCACACCCTGCTCCATTTCAGCCAGATGTGTATTTTGGGTCTGCTGGAGTCCTCTATAGCCTTTCCTCTGCTATTTGTCCCTATATACTTAGTAACTTTCCACATCTCAAGTGACTGTATGTGTGCATCAATGTGGGGCTCTTAGAACGGAATAAGGATTAGATAATCTGAACCAACTGTAAAAACAAGGCTTGGAAAATACACATAGCCTAACACCAGGTAAAATGTAGGCAGTTGTGATGTCTGGAGATTTAGTCTGGTGTATGAAAACTGGCAATGAATTTTTTTAGTATTTATCTCCATTGTGACACAGAAAGAGTGGTCGACCATGTAGAACCCTTAATCTGGTTCCACCAATAAAGCAAAGAAAACTAGTCTTCAGTGATTAAGAGCAAATATAAGAAGTTAGATAGGAAATCAGAGTCTCCAGCTACCTTAGAGCTTCAGAGAAGGGGAGTGTTTGGGGAAGGATCTTGGAGAAGAGTGATCGGGTGAAGCTGCAGAGTTACAGGGTCAAGGCAAGTGGACAAGAGCGATTCTGGAGTCGAATACAATATAGGATGCATTACTCATAGAGGGCAACAAAAATGGAGGGGATAATATATGAGAAATAGATGCTGTGTAAAGAAGAGTTATGAGAAGAAGAGTCATCCAGGAATCCACAGGTAGTCTCCTTTTATGGATCCTAGATCTAGAATACATGCTAATCTCATGTTTCTTAAAAGAGTGGGGTTGCAAAAGTACTTATATAATTCCTGCTTCTGAGAGGGTGAATAGCTCCTCATTCAAATGGGATCACCAGTGATGTAGCTTTGGGAATGTGAGGTACACAGAGCCAGAAGAAAGTAGCATGACAGCCCACATGGGAAAGTCCAACTGGAGCTCCAGAACATCTTGCAACCTCCAACACAGCTTTTATTCGAGGGAAACTTGGCTTTCTTTTCAGGTATTTACTATTGGTTTTTTTCTTTTCATAAATCAAGCTGATAAAATTGTGAACGATTTTTTATTAAATATTTTCAGCTACAAAATGCAGATTTGGAGCCAGGTGTGGTGGCTCACGTCTGTAATCCCAGCACCTTGGGAGGCTGAGGTGGACAGATCACTTGAGATCAGGAGTTCGAGACCAGCCTGGCCAACATGGTGAAACCCCATCTCTAAAACAAACAAACAAACAAACAAACAAAAAACCCCCGCAGATTTGGGAAAACTGCATATCTATATTCTACTGTATTCTGTGCCCATTATAAAATAAGATAATCAACTAAATTGCGTATTTGTCCAAAAGACTGGATACATGATTGATAAATAGATTCAAAATATTTTAAAGGGAGGGATTAAAATGAGTATCAAATCTATTTTAACTTCACAATTCTATGATCACAGCATTAAAAAGTTAAAGATTCTGAGTTGATTTCCCCGTCCTGCAAGCCATCACTCATCACTCTCCTCACTACCTCAAGTGCAAGCCTGATAGGCTCCTCCATTTGTTACTCCATTTCCACAGGATCTAAAACTCCCACTCATTCTTTCTCTGTTTCTTCTCCATTAGGAGACAAATGATAGATCTTGGGCTTAGTTTAAAAGTCACTTTGGCCAAATCATAGAAAATCTTTTACTTTCATTTAAAATCTTTGTATCTCATTGTGGCTATTGGCATCAGCACAAACAGTAAAACAAACAAACAAAAACCCACATATGTCCTAAAGTTTCTTTGGCTCTTTAATCCTTCTTAGCAACACATCTTTCCTCCATATTTTCTCATGATATGAAGCTTACTTGTTCCTATTCCTCTGTTTTCCAGGAGGAAGAGAGCAGGGATGGGAGGTGATCTGTTGGGAATCATTCCATTGCGCCTAAAGCGAGACCTGCCATAAAAATATTTTTCTCAGAAAACTGCAGTATTCAAATCAATTATCGCCTTCTCAGACCTCCTGGATGATTTTACTCTGTATTATAATTATCATGTTTGTCTCTAAAACTAACTTTGAACTTCTGAAGAGTTCAAAGCTAGCAATATATATACATATATATATATGACTAGCTCTCACTATATATGGAATTTATATATGAACATATATTAATATATTACTATATATACACACACATATATATGTGTATGGATAGATAGATAGATACAGAGAGAGAGAGAGAGAGAGAGAGAGAGAGAGTCTTGCTCTGTCACCAGGCTGGAGTGCAGTGGTGCAATCTTGACTCACTGCAACCTCCAACTCCTTGGTTCAAGTGATTCTCCTGCCTCAGCCTCCCAAGTAGCTGGGATTACAGGCACATGCCACCATGCCCAGCTAATTTTTTTTTTTTTTTTAATTTTTAGTAGAGACAGGGTTTCACCATGTTGGCCAGGATGGTCTCTATCTCCTGACCTCATGATCCGCCCACTTTGGCCTCCCAAAGTGCCGGGATTACAGGCATGAGCCACCGCGCCCAGCCACAGTATATTATTATTTTGTTTTTATCAGCTGACACCATGTTTGGCACCATGATGAGCACCCAATAAAATCTGATGGAATGAATGAACTGTGTTTTGGCCTAAAGGACTTATTCAGTTCCTGTGCAGCCCTCTGTTGCTGACTCAAGGAGATGCTGAGATATTTCTGGGTGTTGTCCCCACTTCTTTCAAATCTTGTTCCTTGTATCCCTGGTTTCACTTCTTTATTATCATCCTTCTAGCTTACCTCCTTCGGCCTTCATCCAATCTGTCAATTTTATCTAGACTCCAGCAGGCAGAAAGAACTTGTACTACCAGGACCAATACTTCTGTTTTTTATTTTGCCTTTCATGTAAACTTCTGCTTTTGGAACTCAGAAGTCAAAACATTGACTCTTCATTTCTTTGGGTTCATTGCCTGGTAATGGGTTCCACTTGACAAATTTCTTAGGAACAGGTCTCTAGGTGACAAGGAATGGCGAGTATTGGAAGGGAGGTGAGGGATAAAAATACATACAAAACCACTATATGATGAATGAATGAATGAAAATTTTCTATGATTTAAAAAATAAGAATGTATAATATACTGTTAAAGGGTTTATTTATATAAAGTCTTTGAAAATGTATTAGATATTGTGGCTAAATAAATTATCCACTTTCAGTGTTGAATCTCCATCCAAATTCATTTCGAAGTTTGGTAATCTGTAAAAGAAAAAAATAAAAAGTGCAGTCGTCCGGTGACTGTGCCTGGGTTTCCTGCCCTCCGTTTATTCATAGTGTCCTTTTCCACATCTTTCAGTGCCTTCAACTGGGTTATCTTCAGGGCAGGGAGTCCTCAGTGGTGGAATTTCCCCTGGTATCAGAGCTTGACTACAGACCTCCTATAGGAGAGATCAAGCTACCTTTCACCTGCCAAATGTGTTTGTTCCAGTCTGTGAGGGCTGAAGTCTGTGTGATGGGGACATCATTAAAAAGCACTGGGAAGTTAGAGTCAACTTTGGAGGCACTCATAGTAAGTCAAAACAGTTTTTTTGTTAATAAAGTTCATTTTATTCTGAAAGATTCTAGTGACCAAGCAAACGGCATGGACTTAGCAACAGTAAAATATTGGTATCTGAAGTAGTCTACCCTACCACATTAGGGAAGGAGGAAATTTAGGCCAAGGACACAGGGGTGGCCCCTATTCCTCTATAGTGCTGTGTAGTCTTTAATGTTCATACAGAATTTGCTTTCTAAGGCATTATCTGAAAGACACACACATTCTAAATTGTGCAACATTCAATTTATCTACCTTGGAAGGATGAATGGTCGAGTGAGTCCTGCTGAGATCTGAGTCTCTGCATCCAGGGATTCTGAATGTTTGAACCAGCTGCTGAGCTCACTAAGCCATCTCCACCCTCCAACAGGACAGCTTCTCTGAAAAGGAGTTTAACTTCACCAATGATTTTCTCTTCCACCCATGTAATTTTCCAGAAATTAAGCAGCAATCACTAGAAAAACATAAATAAGATACCGCCTCAGAATTTTCTATACATCAAAGTACTATTAAAATGTGTGTGCTACTTGCAGAAACATGACAGAGGCTGTGGAAGGGAGCTCAGGACTAAGTGAACACCACGGAGTTTATTTACAGATGAAGGAATGGAGGCTCAGGTTATTTATCAATGCCCAAATGCAAATCTTGTTGATTCTGCCTCAAAGTGCACCCAGATCAGTTTACTTTTCTCCATTTCTATTACCCCCAGGATAATGCAAACCACAGATGTATCTCAGTAAATTAAATTTCCTGGATTGTTTCCATCCTCTTTTTAAAACCTCATAATTTTTTTCTGTTTCGTTTAGAATAAAATCCAGATTCCTCTACATGCCCTCCAAGTTCCCATGTCACCTGTTCCCAGCCTGTTTCTCTAACCATATCTTCTGTTGCCCTCTCTACCCACTGTAACTGAACCACCACCCATTTCTCATATTTCTCAGACTCACTGAGCTTGTCTCCACTGCAAGACCCAAGCACTAGTAAATCCTTCTCCCTAGAAAATGCTCATCCCAATACTAAAAGACCGACTCTTTCTTCTCATCAAGTTCAGGTTCAATTCTCACCTCCTCCAGGGACCCTTTCCTAATCGTCCTATTGAGTGCTGTCCTCCCATTCCCTGTTACTTTTATCGCACAGTCGTGTTTGTTTGCTTGTTACTATTTGTCCTCTTTGGATATATTTCGCTTTCTTGTTTAGTGTCAGCCTTACCCACTGATATGAAATTTTCATGTACAGAGAAAGTCTGCCTTTCTCATTCAGTGCTATATCTGCAATGTGTAGAACAATTCTTAGCACCTGGAAGAAAGGAAAGTCAGAAGGGAGGATCATGAGTAAGTCTATGCTGTGTAGTAAGTTCTGCTAAAAAAAAAAAAGAAAAAGTATGCTATACGACTTTTCATGATAAATTGTTTAGTGAACAAAAGAGTTAAAAAAACGTGTATACTTTGGATGTTTATTTGTATGTGTGTATGTATGAATATATGGTGTTTTGTAAAAGCAAACAGAGAACATACTGAAAAAAACACATCAACGTTTTGATCTACATTTGGAGTAATTATTTTCTGTCCCAGTATTGATTTGATTTTCAACAGTAAGAGTATATTACTTCTGTTGCGAAAAGTTATTTGAGTATATAAAGTTATTTTAAGCATACTCAAATTGGCTTTGAGCAAATCAGTGTCCATGGGATTATACAATGGTTTTGCCAAAAGGCTTAAGGTATAGGCTGTTCACCTATTTGGTCAATTACCATGCATTCCAGGAAAAACTTTCTTCAAGAGATGGAGAACATGATTAACATGACTGCTAAAATGCCTCCAGATTTACATTTTCCTACTTAAAATGGAAATCGAAACTAAAATGGAGATGAAAAGGGAAATCTTTTCTCTAGTAACTACAAGACCCCTGCAAATCTGGAAATGGGTCTGGCTGGGCAGGCCTGGATTGTGTATCCATGTCTAAATAAATCACAGCACCCTTTACAGGTCCACATGCCCATCTCTAGGAGAGGGCTGCTGTGTATATTACCAGAAACAAAAGAAAAACTATAGCCAACAAATCTGTAACTAACTTAAACTACTTCTATAATTTGTAGTAACCTTATATAAAGAGGTGCCCTGGGTTGCTTTTGTTTTCCAACAAGGATAGAAATTAGAAAAATCAGTTCTGTCTTCTGGAATAGAAATTCTCTATGAAATTTGGAGAGGTCCCTAAACTCCCTGAAGGTTCTCCATGGATCCCTTAGGTGGGATTTCATAGGTTCATAAAGTTGAATCTTTAGATCCGACTTAGAAATAGGCACACAATTCAGAGACATGAAAATCAATGTATCAACCTTATAATTGGTAAGATTAGTAAACTAAAACTGAAAGATGTGGTCTAGGTGTGAGTTCATACAGGCATGATCATTTTCCCCTACATTAGACACATCTACCCAGCCCTTCACAGGCTGCAGCCTCGGGTTCCCTCACCAGCATGACAATCTGTCCTACCAAGAGTTTTCACAGATGACAGACAAACAAGAACATGTGTTTTTTGTTTTGTTTTGCTTTGTTTTTTGACAGTTTCACTCTTATTGCCCAGGCTGGAGTGCACTGGTGCAGTCTTGGGTCAATGCAACCTTTACCTCCCAGGTTCAAGGGATTCTCCTGCCTCAGCCTCCTGAGTAGCTGGGATTACAGGCATGCGCCACCAAGCCCAGCTAATTTTGTGTTTTCAGTAGAGACAGGGTTTCTTTGTGTTGGTCAGGTTGGTCTTGAGCTCCCGACCTCAGGTGATCCACCTGCCTCAGTCTCCCAAAGTGCTGGGATTACAGGCATGATTCACCGTTCCTGGCCAAACATGTGGTCTTTGCATCAAACATCTCTGAAAAGAGAACTGAAATGGGCTGAGACTTTCATGACCAATTTGTACTTCCAAGCAGAAGAAGCTTTTAATAAAAAAAAAAATCGTTTCAAGTTTGGTGTGCGTGTGTGTGTGTGCATGTGTGTGTGTGTGTGTGTGTGTGTGTGTGTATAAGAAATGAAATCAGAAAATTTACCTTGATGGCAGAGTCCTCATATAGAAATAGAAAGCTAGATATAAAAGTGTTTGCCTTTTTAATGCCCTCCCTATGTATTTTCAGAGCAGGACTCTCCATTATTGCTATATTTCTGATTATTTTTTCTGTATGTTATTTTGATGTATAATTTCTATCACATACTATCATCTTTCAAGAACATTGACTGAATTTTGAATCAGAAACTAAAATCGAATCAGTTTGAAATGTTCAAAGCCAGCTCCAATGGCACTCTTGGAGCTCCATATAATAAAATGAACACAGGAGCAATAGCCCTATTAAGCTGATGAAATCATTGATTTCTTCTATGTCTAATGGTCACATTAAAAGCTGAGATTTTAAACAGATATAATACTAAGTAACTCAGTACCTTATCAAATTAACAAAGAGCCTTTTAACCCTATGACCCTTAATAGAAAATGTTTATTGGAAAATGGCTGTGAATACAAATACTTTCAAAACGTGGTGGTTAAGTGTTCTATGCGGCTAATCAAAATAACATCACTGGCTTGGCTGCGTTTTCTGCTTTTCTTGCCTAGAAAAGGTAAGAAGACCTTATGCAGAAACAACAAGTCAATCAAATGCTTTCTGAGTTGTTCTATCTATCTAACTTTAAGATGGAAGTATGTTTAGAACATTATCCTCGAGCTGTAGTTCCCAAACACTGGTTCACAATCCTGCTGTATCAGAACTGCTTAGGGTGCTCAAAGTACAGACATTTAAATCCCAGGTCAGATGTATGGATTCATAAAGGACCCTTGGCTTACTTTTAGCAGAACCCCAGATGATTTGGATGGACACACCCATTTGGAAGCCCCTACAATAAAATTGGGCTTTAAGTATGAGATTGTTAGGGGCTGCCTTTTTCTCCTATCTACAGCTTTGTCTCCCTTTGATATGCGTTACTCTCCATCGTAATCATGAAATAGCAATGCAAGGAAGGCTTTCTAAAGTGATATCATCTAATCCCCTCATTCCTGAGGGGGAAACTGAGATTCAGGGAGATCGAGTCTGCTGGCTTGGACCCAGTGTACTTTACGCCCTCTCTGTTTTCCTCTGTCTTGATCCTTTCTTTGGAAATATTCTGACAAAAGGTAACTCTATTAATGCCAGAAGCATTTAATGTTTTGACACAATCAATGATGTTAGCTAAAGAAAAGACCATAGATTTGTAGAATGTTAACATGTGAGAGAAAAGAGGAAGCAGAAAAGGAGGAGGATATGTTAAAGAATAAACTCTTAAAACTCAAAGTTCATGTAGCTTATAGTTGTCCATTCCTTAGATCAACCCAATGTGCAGGATTTCAAGGCTGACCAAAAAATTGTCAGATAGAATTTTAAAAATAATAAACCACCTTAGTGTTGTAACCGAGCGAGCGCAAAATCACCACTGAGACAAAAACCAGGCCAAATTACAGTGTCTTTATTGCTGGCGGCCACAGGGGACTCGCGTCTGTCTCTCTAACCCGTGGCCCTGAAAGGAGAGTGTCAAGACCCATAAACCACCTCCTGGGCGGGGGTGAGGGTGAGGGGCTTCGTACATTCCGAGGGCCAGGGGACTTTGGACATTCCGATTGTTACAGAAGTGGTTCACAGAAGTCAAGATAAGCCTTAGTTTACACATTGTCTGGGTAGGGTAATTACAGACCTTAGTTACTTATTACAAGTCTTAGTTTTTCTTAGAATGGCTCAGGGGCCAAAATGGCGTGGGTTTGGACTGCTTGCCTGTCACATTAGGATTACAGAGAGCAGTTTCAACGGAAAGCCGAGGTATGGTCGAGATATGCAGTTTATGGGGCAAATACCATGTCACCTTAGTGCATATTTCTTTCAGGCTTTTTTTCATCTATACAAAGTGCAATAATGATACTCATATGGTTCTGGTAGCTCTTTTTTATTTCCATTCAAAATAAATCATCAGTGTATTTTAAGTCTATCAAGTAGTTTTAGGTAGGGCCGTAATATAAAAGGTACCATAATACATTTATTACATCCTCTATTGTTGCACATTTATTTTTCAGTAGTTTGCACAATAAACAATGCTGTGATATTCTTCAAGCAAAATCCTACCAGCTAGCCAGTGAGACTTTTGTTAAAATATATTTGTAAAAGTAGGAATTACTAGACACGTGTCTATACTCTGAATATAGAGAGAATCTGCTAAGTGGCATAAATATTCTAAATGAGTGTTTTGTAAAGAACAACAAATTTCAGATAATTTTGTATTTTAGAACAAAAGATAAATTGTGGAGATATATATTTATGTGGAAAATTTCATTTGGAATAAACATGAACATGCCAAATGTTTATAAATGACTAATATTTTAAAATTACAGCACTAATGGCAGCAGATTATACATTAACATTCCAGATTTTTATCTATCTATACATCAATCATCTATTTAACAATAATTCTGAAATGGAGTCTACAGAGCAGTGGTGATCTTCAGAAAATAAATACTTATTTTGGAAAAGGCACCTATATAAACTATAGACTCCCTCTTCATGGGAGAATAAATGTAAGTCTAGATTAGAGTGTAAAGAACTACAGAAAAGATCATTCACCTTATGGCTCCCTCTATAATATTTTTAATGTAATGTTCGGATTAAATTTGAGAAAAAAAAAACACACAAAACAAAACTGAAGAGGCTGGGCACAGTGGCTCATGCCTGTAATTCCAGCACTTTGGGAGGCTGAGGCAGGTGGATCACTTGAGGCCAGGAGTTCAAGACCAGCCTCACTAACATGGCAAAACCCCCTCTCTACTAAAAGTACAAAAATTAGCCGGGTATACTGGCACACGCCTGTAATCCCAGATATTGGGGAGGCTGAGGCAGGAGAGTTGCTTGAATCTTAAAGGCAGAGGTTGGAGTAAACTGAGATCTTGCCACTGCACTCTGGCCTGGACGATAGAGCAAGACTTCATCTCAAAACAAGCAGAGAAACAAAAAAAACTGAAGGTATGATAAGTGTAAAGGTTAGGATGAAAATACCTGGTGAGATATTTAGTTAGAAGAAATAAAAGAGGCTGGGCGTGGTGGCTCACGCCTGTAATCCCAGCACTTTGGGAGGCCAGGGCGGGCGGATCACGAGGTCAAGAGATCTAGATCATCCTGGCCTACATGGTGAAACCCCCTCTCTACTAAAAAATACAAAAATTAGCTGGGCGTGGTGGTGTGTGCCTGTAGTCCCAGCTACTCGGGAGGCTGAGGCAGGAGAATTACTTCAACCCAGGAAGCAGAGATTGCAGTGAGCCGAGGTTGCACCACTGCACTCCAGCCTGGCGCCTGGCAACAGAGCAAAACTGTGACTCCAAATAAATAAATAAATAAATAAATAAATAAATAAATAAATAAAAGAAGAAATGACAGAATTCTCTATTATCTGAAACGATGATTGGAAAGTAGACTGGATTGACTGGCACAGAAGATGTGATTCCATCTAAATTATCCAAGTAATTTAGAGCAAATGTTTTCTCCAAAAGCTATGTGGGTTGAAAATAAATTTTAAAACGGGTAATTGGTTAAACACTTAAGGAGATTTATAATTCCCCAAGGGAATCTGAAGACACAACTGAGACATTCTGCCACAGTCAAAGTCTCAGTGTTATATACTTGGACTTTCTAAAACCTGGACTTTGAAATTAGACACTAAGATGTAAGTATCGTGCTAGTGTAGAGAGGAAATTGGATGGCGAATAAGATTTGCTTGCAATCTTTGCTCTGCGGTTCTGTTAGCTTAGGGACCTTGGAAAAGTCGATTAATTTCTCAGGATACAGAGATCTCATTTGAATGGAAATAGTTAATGAACATTTAGTTTATAATTTACGACTGTAACTTAGTTCTCAGCACACAGTTTAGCATAGAGTAGGTGCTTGGTAAATTTTTTTTTTCTGAATCAAAATGATTTCAGTGAATATTATTTCCATCTTGGAATATGTAAGAAAATTTTTTTTCTCTCTTTCGTGTATTCTTGAGTTCCCGCCATTTCCCTCAATGCTATATTTGCTTAATAATTTGTCAGTTTTGCTGGGTGAAACGTAGAGCTGACCACATAAAAATAAAAAGTACTTTTAGAATGAGCCTATAGGGTTTTAGAGTCTCACATATGGATCTGTATTCAGGCTGAAACCCAGACACATACAAGATTGGAGATGGTATAGAATATTAAGGATGAAACTGGGAATGAGAGAAGCTATACAGAGTTTGTTTGAATGCTAATAAATCATGAAATCACTGTTTCCTGGCTACTGGGATTTACTGCATAAGAAGCCTGCAATTCAACAAAGAATGGAGTTCTCTGCAGAACTCTTTAGTCTGGCTGTAACCAATACACTCTAGGCTGAAAAAAAAGGCAGAGTAGATGTTAGGAAAGAAAGCCGAGGAGATTTCAGAAATGGAAAAGATCCCTTGTTCCAAAGTCTTACATATGTATAATTGTTATTTTAATACTAATCAAGACTCGGTGGCAGAATTGTGACGGCTTTGTGAACACGACTCCTAACCACACAGCTGGTTGTTAGTTAATTTACTTCTTTTAAGGGTCCCCTTGCTCTCATTTGATATTGTTTTCTGTGTGCAGCCTCCCTACTGTGTCTCTAGCTAAGTCAATCTACCTCTCCAAATTTAATGTACTCTGACATGGGCATGTTCAGGAGAGGAGAGGCTTGTACTCAGACATAGAAAGCAAGCTCCACATGAGACAGTGCCTTCATTGCTTTCCCCCTGCCAGGAGACTGTGGGAAAACCTCCCCAGAAAGAACTGATGAAGAGAGAAAGCCCACAGGCCACCTGGGCAGTATGTAAGAAGAAGTTGAATCCAGAAACAATTCTTCCTGAGCAAACATCTCTAGCTCTGCCTCCTCCCCACAAATCCTCACTGTGGAGTGAAACTAATTTAACAAGATATCCCCATTTCCTCTGAACAGTGGTGAAAATATTCCTACAGGACTTTATTAAGACAGACCCCAAAGTACTCATCAGGCCAGTGAAAGGGAAAAATCCTGCTGTGGCCTTTCTATCCACAACACTACTGCAATTAAAGAAGAAGCCAATATCAAAGCAGACAGGTAACTTTATAAGCACACCAGGCATCTGCCCATGCCCAAGGCCACATTTTTAAAAGAGAAAGCCATTATTTTTCCAATGGTACAGGAAAGGCGCTGCAGGACATGCAGGTTAAATTGAAAAGGCCTTACAAGTACCTTAGGAGGTTAACAGTATCACCTGAAGCCAGGTTCCTATCAGTTATAGATTCAATATTCTGTTGGAATTTGATGAGGTCTGTGGGGATGTTTGCAAAGAGGAAGTGTGATTGGCCCTCTAACTTGGCAGCTATTTGGCATCCCACGCAGAGATTGTAAGAAGTTCTTTATTTTCCATGTGGATCTGGCATTCCTAAAGCAATAGGTGCTCTGTGCCAATAGGAACTCAGATGTTAATCACAGCTTTTTCATTTCCGTAATGGGTTGAGTGGATAGATGACTGTGGAGGATGATGAGGGGGCTAGGTTATTATTAGAAAACACAAAATATGGATCTGATTTTCCATTTTTGTTTAAAAAGTGACAGTTTGGCATGCATTTTAGATTTGGAAAGCAGCAAAGTTTAGCAAATTATCGCCCTATATGTTTATGGACTGGAAAGGTAATTCTTTCCATGCCTGCTCTTAGACTCTCCACTTACTCCCCAGTCTTAACTCTTCTTTACAATAGTCCTGATGGAAACTCTCCTGAATGCTCATGTGTGTGTTTCATTTGTTAACCCCGATGAGGATTTGAGATTTAAGACTCTTCTTTTTTCTTTCTTTTTTTTTTTTTTTTAGACAGAGTTTCACTCTTATCTCCCAGGCTGGAGTGCAGTAGTATGATCTCAGCTCACTGCAACCTCCATCACCCAGGTGCAAGCTATTCTCCTGCTTCAGACTTCCAAGTAGCTGGGATTACAGTGCCTGCCACCGCACCTGGCTAATTTTTTGTATTTTTGGTAGAGACGGTGTTTCGCCATGTTGGGCAGGCTGGTCTCGAACTCCTGATCTCAGGTGATCCACCCGCCTCAACCTCCCAAAGTGCTGGGATTACAGGCATGGGTTACTGCGCCTAGCCTTAAGACTATTCTTGTTGTTCCAACAGGTTGGTTTCTCACACAAAAAAAGAAAAGGGACAGGTCACCTACAGTTCTCTCTGATCTTGGGAAGTGTTAAGACAAAAAGTTTCTCTGCTGCTCACAGTCCAATTTCACACTCTAAACAAGGCTATCTTAGTGCTTTGGGGTTCAGCAGATCAGTTTAGACTGTATTTTTTCTGTCTTTGTTTGCATTGTTATTTTATCTGGCTGCAAGACTGCTTTTCTTTTAGCAAAATGTCAAATGGTGGTGAATTTGTTCAATTAGCTTTGCAAATGTGTTTGACTTCCTAGGCGTTTTTCTCGTCCTTTCTTTGTTGCATATTTCTTATATTTCAAAGGGGGACATCAAATAAATCCTTCTTTTGAAAGAAATTAGCATTTTAATTCATAGGTGATAGTCTGCAGTTGTGTTTCTGTTTATGTTTTTAATTAAAGGCCGAACACACATGCAATCTTTTTCCATTTGATTCAGTTATTTTGCAGGTGAAGAAAATTCTTAAATCCCAGCTGCACTGAAGGTAATATTTTGACGTAAACAACTTTATCACATAAAGTAGCTTAATCAATGGATTGCATGTGGCCTGCAAACTACAAAACAACTCTTTTTCCATGTTGTTTGCATAAGCCTCTATAATTTTAGTTACAGGATCTGAAAATACACAAAAATGAATTAAAAAGGAAAGAAAAAGTTAAATCTTTGAGTCTAACAGGGATTGGAAAGGTACATTTGTTCGCTAATAAGATTAAACCAACAAAGCAATTATTTAAATAGTTGATAGGAATTTGAGATTCTACGTAAAAAAAATAAAAGAAAAGAGAGAGGCTGGGATCAGAGTAATGGAGGTGAAATAGTGAAATGTTTGATGATATGCATCCCTAGTCACTCTTTTCTCTCATGGAGTCTTTATTTAAGTTTTGCCAACCGCAAACAATAGTTTATTATCCTCATGAATACCTTAGCAGTCCTCTTAGCTCTTATATTTAATGCAGGTAAAAAAAAAAAACTTTCATCTTTGCCCCCTTTTCTCTTTCCCCAAATAAAAAGAGGTGGATAGAGCACATGAAATACAATTAAAGGTCTTCAAAGGGCCACTGGGCCGCTGAAGCTAAGCGCCTCTCATCTGCATCAGGATTCCAGTTTCTTTGAAGTTAATTCACAGATTATACTTCACGCCTTTAAACAGTTTTTAAATACGAATGCATATTATAGCTTTCTTCAAAATCCTCTGGAACATCAGATTGAAATGAAACAGAGTGTTCCACTAGTTTATGTTTCAACCATGGGGCAGGGGAAGAATCAAAGCTTTTGAGGTTCCTCCCTCCGTTACTTCTCCACAGGATGGGGAACCATCAAAAACAAAAAAAAGAAAGGTAGTCTTCTCTTTTCCTTTTTTCTCTTCATTAGCCTTCAATTTTTCTTCAGCTGAAATTTTTTTAAATCACAACATGGCTTGTAAAGTTATAAAATACACCTGATGTGCATCAGTTAATTGTCAATTCGCTACATAACTAGTTGATGTAGCTCCAGATGTAGCTAACTGACAATTGACTATTATCGCCAGGTTTTATATATCAGGTGATTGTGAGGCCTTGCTAATAAAGGGGTTTTCCCCAGTTTCAGAAGAAAGGTGCTGGGCACAAGTGAGGAGACAGACTGACCGCTGAAGGTAAGTTCATTCAAGCTTAGCAGTATGTCTGGTAACTTTCGTTTGGGAGGACATCAATTTTCCTGTATAAAGTAGTATGTTCCCTAAAGTAGAGAGATTGGTGCTGAGAGCAAAAGTATTTGACAAACTAATGCATTGAGCATGCTGGCATGACCAGGCGTTATGCATTCAGGCAACGTAGAGAGAGAGTCGGAATATACTCGACAGAAATTGGAATAGAACAACCTTGTGTATTTTTCTCTAGAAAGTCAATAACCTGTTGAGGAATGTGTGAAAAAACATCATTCTCTGAGTAGTAAGTTCAATGTATAACAGCAGGTAAACAGGCCTGAAATCTGGGGGCTGAGTTACAAGGTTTTATGGTGACTTTTTCGATTAACTAGAATCTTGTGTGAAATTACAAATTTTTTTTGGAAAAGTAATTTAACACCATTAAAATCCTCTACATGGAGAAAATATTTTGAATTACACTTAACTCAGATTTAATGAGAGTTTTATTTTGAACTAAATATAAGATTGGAGGAGTGATGATGTTGTAGGAAAACTCCAGCCGAAGAACTAAAACTTCAGTTCTTTCCAGTGGAAACGGAAGATAACTTTAATTTGGGCGCTTGGGCAGCTGCAGGCTCACACCTAAAATGGCGGCCGACGCCAACAAAGAAGGCAGTTTAGCTTATGCGCGGTTTGAGGCAGGAAACCGGTTTCAGACAAAGACGGTTAAGTTTCACAATCTTGGGCTTCCTGGTCATTTAACTCTACAAACCGGAAGCTTAGGTAGGGAGTCGGAAGGTTGGGAAGGACACCCAAGGAGATCAGAACCGGAAATGCAGAAGTATGTGTGGGCTGCAGACCTAAGGATACGCCCTGGTGCTGTTATGTGGGTAGAGAGATGGTGGTACCAGGTCTGCTTTGCCATTAGTTCCTCTGAATACAGCTTACAACCTAGGCAGAAATGCAAGGTAAGCTTCACTAGGGAGAGGTTACTTACATTCCGTAGCATTTGTACAACTCTTAAACGACCCTTACCAAAAGTTAACTACTACCTATGTTCTACTTATTATATAAACCTTAGTTTGTTCCATTTATTTATTTTCCTTCAACATTCAGACCATCATTTTTCATTTATTGGGGCCTTTGCATATTTTCAAGTCTCCTTGTGTGAGACATTCATAATTTAATGTGGATATTATTGTAACAAAGTGTGTCACACAAAAGAGTTTCCACTTAAGTCATTCGCATTATAAAACGATGGTCTAAGAATGACTAGGTATCCATTTTTATCTTGAAGGACAAACAATGCCTAAATTAATTAAAGATAATTAAGTGTCAAAATTCACACCCAAGAGTGCTTTAATTTATCAGCGCAAGCCTTCCCTGCTGATTTCTTACTGTGACTATAGAGCTGTAAGATGTAATTTTGCTTATTTTCCTTAAACTATTTGGTAACTCATATAACAACTGGAGAGACCTCTTATAGAAAACATGATTTTTAAAATTTTAATTTATATCCTCTTTTAATACTTAAGATAGCTATTTTTTTCTGCCCTATGGAAACTGAAAATTTCTGCCAGCAATTAAAAGGACACAATTGACCATTAAAACAAACATGGATATTGTCAAGTATTACTATGCTATGTGTTTACTTCAAAAAGTATTAGTCTCACTCATTTAGAACATTCAATTATCAAGTGTACTAATGACAACAGCAAATAGGCAAACATGTAAAAATGTATCCAAATATATTTATTGAGTTCCTACTATGTAGTGGGTTCTGATCTAGATACTGTGAATATGGAAGGTTATAAAACGGGTAAAGATGTCTGCTCCCCTTGAATATATATTATGGGGATAGGGAGACAATGATAAGCTATGAATGTAAAAAGTAAATCACATGGTATTTTAGGAGTTGATAATTGCTGTGAGGAAGAAAGTGGAGTGCAGAAGAGAATTTGAGAGTTCCAGAGGATGGGGAGAGGCTGGAGGGGAAGTTAAAGTATAAAATACAAAACAGGTGAGGGTAGACCTCACTGAGCGAATGAGAGCTGAGCAAAAAGCTGGTGCAGGGAGGCAGGTAGCCAGTCATGTAGTCCAGGAGAAGAGAATTCCTGAGAAAGAAAATGTCTCGTGCAAAAGCCCTAAAGGAAGAGTGCTGGGCATGATCATGGAAAACCAGAGAGGCCAGTGTGGCCCAAGCAACCTGAGAAAAGTAGGGGTATACATTTGATAGGGCCAGGCTCCTGAACACAATTGGACTTTTATTTGCAGAAACAGAGAGTCTGTTGCCAGAATAGACCAAAGAGTGAAATGACTTAAGTTTTAAAAACAATAGGTGGTTGGTGGGTAGGGAAGGGAGGAATGGTGGGAGACAGGGAAGCTATGTAGAATATGGTGGATGGCTGTGGAGAATGAAGTAGACTTTGTGATGAAGGTGAAATGTCCAATTCTGTATATATCTTAAAGTTAGAGGCAATGAAATCTTCTGATAAGTTGGATGTATGGTGTAACAATGAGAGAGAAGAGAAGGACCGTATGAGCAGCTGAAAGGACATGTCTCCTGAGATGGGGATGGCTATGACTAGGACAGGCTGTGATGTAAATGCAGTAATTTTACTTTGATATTGATAGATTAATGTCTATGGATAGATAATGCTGAAATCTGGGCAAGAGGTCTAAGCTGGAGTAGTAAATATAGCAGTTGTGGCCATATTGATGGTATTAAAAACCTTAAGAAAATGGATTAAGGTTTTTAAATCGCCAAGAAAGCAAATGTAGATGGAAAACTCCAGTGACCAAGTCCTGGAGCTGTCCAGTGCTAACAGGTTGGTGGGGAAAGAAACAGTAAGCCAAATGAAGTAATGCCTGAGGAAGAAGGAAAATGGAGATATCTTGGTGTTCTAAAAGACAGGCAAGTAAATTCTACTCTGTAGAAGTGAGCGATCATCTATGCCAAATGCTTCAATTGTTCAAATACGATCAATGTTCTAAATGTAAACATGACTGAAAAAATTTAGAGAGGCCATGAAAAAGAATGGTCTTTGAAAATGGGATCAAAGAAATGGGGTCTGCATGAGTTTCAAATTGCTGCTGTTACAGATTGCCACAAATTTAGTGACTTAAAATGGCAAAATTTAATATCTTCGTGTTTTGGGGGTCAGAAGTCCAAAGTGAGTCTCACTGGACTGAAAGTGTCAGCAAGACTGCATTTTTTTTCTGGAGGCCGACTGCTTGCATTCATTGGCTTGTGATCCTTCTCCTCTGTCTTCAAAGCCAGCATTGTTACATTGGGTCCTTTTCATGCTCTTACCTCTTTCCTTCTAGCTCCCTCTTCTTTTTTTAAGGACACATGTAACTGCATTGTGCCCAGCCATACTATCCAGGGAAATCTCTCCCTGGATAGTCAGCTGATTAGCAATCTTAATTTGATCTGCAAGTTTAATTACCCTTTGCCATGTAACCTAATATATTTATAGGTCCTAGGAATCAGGATATGGATCTTTGGGGATAGGGAAGTTAGGTTTTTTTCTGACTACTGCAGGATGATAGCTGAAAGAAAAAGAAGAGAAACTTTTTTTCTTAATATAGTGCAAATAACAGCATGTTTGTATGCTGGGGGGAATAATCAAATGGATACGAGAAAAATCAGCGTAGGAGAAAAATGACTTCTTGGAATGAATAGGCCTAAGCAGATGGCATCTGTACCTGAGTACAGAAGTTGATTCTAGTAAGGAATATAGCTATTTTATCTATGACAACAGGCAAGAAAGGAGAATATAAGGGTGCAGATGCAAGTAGATCGGTGAATGTGGTGGTGACAGTCTGTGGAAGTCCTCTTCACATTGCTCTAATATTTGTGAAATATTGAGCAAGGCCACTGGTGGGGAACAGATCATAGAGATTTAAGGAAGGAATATAGAAAATAGTCTTAAGTGAGAGAAGGAGAATGAATGGACTGAGAAGGTATCATATGCTTGCCTGGCACCATCGAGAAATTTTATTTGAAATTCCTGGATATGAATTCTTAGTGAAACAAATTAAGAACATGGAACTTTTCTGTAGGCATTTTCAGCTTCAAATTTTACCAGGATGTGGTTTGTCAAGCTTAGCAACCTTGGAGAAAGGCAAAGAATAGAAGGGAATATGCAAGGGAGAAGTGATACTTGACCTTGACCTCTCTTAACTGGGAAGATGGGAAGTGAGGTCAGCTAGTGGATGACGGGGCATGAATAGTTGGTATTATCAAAGGACTTGAAGCCCCCTGAGGTCGGGAATAAAATAATTTTGAAGTTGAGGAACAACAGGCTAAGACCAAATTTAGATAGCACATATGGAGTCAATGTCATGTGACTGCTTACATTGTCTATGAGATTTCTAGTATGTTTTCAACTGAGCCTCACAAATATGTGTGCAGAAGAACTTGGTGCCATTCTTTTAGAAGACTGATGCAATAGGTTCAAACTTCCCCCAGGTAGCTAGGAAATTCAAAATCCTCAGCTCAGTTTCACTTACTCATCTTTAATCCCTCAAAGTGCTTTATATATTTGGGTCTAAAGGAGTGTCTCTACCTTATAACGCCTCTAGTCTTATGATTTCTATTAACTTTTAATATTGACTTCACTTGAGGGATTGCTACTTATTTTATCATACATAAAATGTGATTTTTTGTTTTTGTTTTAACTCATCAGGAATTTTATGAGGATAAAGTTAGTTAGGAAATTAATATATTTAGGAAATATTCATATACTTTCATTGGATCTTATATAATGTCATGCCATAAACACAATAGTGTCATTCTGTTAGAAACCAACAAAATCCATTCAGATAAATTATCTGGAAAAAGACATGTTGAGACATTTGGGGAATAATTCAAAACTTTGGGTAATAAAACTTTGGTATTACCCAAATAAAACTTTGGGTAATAATTCAAAACTTTGGGTAATAATTCAAAACTTTGGATATAAATAAGTTATAATTTTTTGTGTTAGTTTCTTTAGAATATTTTGGTTTAATTTTTAAGTCTTTCAGAAATATAATATTAACTACAGGTGAAATTATAAGATGTTTGAATTTTGTTTTGTGCACTTCAGCAAGAAGCTAACAAAGGGCCGTGAGTGGTGGCTCATGCCTGTAATCCCAGCACTTTGGCAGGTGAAGGTGGGCAGATCACCTCAGGTCAGGAGTTTGAGATCAGCCTGGCCAACGTGGTGAAACCCATCTCTACTAAAAATATAAAAATTAGCTGGTCGTAATGGTGGGTGCCTGTAATTCTATCTACTCGGGAGGCTGAGGCAGGAGAATCACTTGAACCTGAGAGGTGGAAGTTGCAGTGAGCTGAGATTGTACCACTGCACTCCAGCTTGGGCGACAGAGACAAAAAAAAAAAAACAGCAAACAAAGGTTGCAGTGTGTGTATGTGGAGGGGTGCTGGTGATCAGGGAGGGGATGGTGAATGGAGGGATAAGCAGAAGGGCAGAAAATTAATGTTTGCCGAAATTGGGTGTGCATAGGGGTTCTAATTTGTCTATAAATATGTTTAAATTTTTTCATAATCAAAAGCTAAAAGCAGCTCTCAAACTATTTCACATAGATGTGTTCATTTTCATTAATTCCCCATCTATAGGGATGCCCTAATTTTAAAACTTTCTTTCCCTAGTAAATGATGCTAGAGGCTGAACGTGGTCAGGAAATTGTTCAGGTGTAAATACCATAGACACCCTCTACTGACTATGAAAAGATAATTACTTACTACAAATATAACAATTTTATATGACACAAACTCATGAATGCATTTTCTTCCTTGTTTTTATTCCCTTTGAAATGTTTGAAGAACAGCTCCAAGAGTCCCTCAGTCTATCAGTAATTCTCTGTCATTTTCGTGCTAAAACTTAAAAATATATCACCTTTGAAGGAGATGAAGAATTGTATCTCAAGATGGATGCCATCATTTGGACTGTGATTGATTTTTTAAAATAACAGTCATCACTTTTGGTGCTCCTTTAATTTGATGGTGGATTAATAATGTTTGACCAGATCATAGTAGCCATCAATCTACTTTGCCTCCTATGATTGAAATGTTTTCTCACCTCTAGTAGTTTGGGGTCAATACTACACCTACATAATGAGACCCAGGTTATTAAGCTAAACAATAGTTCCAATTAAAAAATTATTTGGCTTGGGGGGAGAAAGAAGAAAACCTGTAAATAAGCCTTCTGAGTCAGTGTTCCATTTGTTCTAAGTATGAATTCCATGAACTTAATAGCCAATCATCGTAGTTAAAAGCCTGAGAAAGCAGCTTATTGATTTGGAAATTAAACATCTGCCAATAACTTGAATGTACTTTATGTAACAAAATGATAAAAATATGTTTTATTCATTTAATTTGAATCACACGTCAAGTGTATATTACTCATTGTGTAAATTTTAATCTACTCGATAAAAATCACAAATTAAATGAGTTCTGTAGGACTTTTTTTTTTTTTTTTTTAAAGCAGGCTTACAAACACATTTATCTCTATTTCTTGTGAACATGATTTCAAAGGTCAGGAAATATGGCTTATCTAGTGTTATATTTTATAAATACAGAATGCAATCTATGCCAATAAATTACTAGAACTCATTAATATCTTTTATAAACCATCACAATTATAAACACGTAAATTTCTAACAGTGACCCATTAAAGTTGAGTACATATTCGTCCTTGTAGCTGAGGATATGGTGATCAGGGATGAACAAATACTTCTATGACAAGGAGAGGTGCTTTGACTAAAGTCTAAAGATACCCACTAGGATGCAGTCAGTGACAGACAGAATGAGAATTTTGAAAGTAGCATTTGTGATTCTCTATTCCACTTTCATTTTCGGTGATGCATATAAAAATACTAAGTTAATGTAAATCCAAGAAAGTTCATCATCTCAAAGCACCTGAGAATCTATAATCACTGAAAAAATAATTGTTGGGTGCATTGGGTTATTTTTTTCTTTTTTCATTCTCCCATCACTCTCTTTCTCGAATTGGAAGTTATCTATGTATAATTACATCTTTAATGAAAAGTAATTGTAATTCTTATCATTGGTTTCTAAAAATGAGCTTTTTTCTCTAATAAATAGTATTTTTTACATCTAGCCACTCTGGGTATAGCAAGAAGGAAATCAAAGCAAGATTTTAAACTTTAACATAATAAAGTAGAAAAAAATAAAATTAGTAAACATTAGAAGCTATGAAAGAAATACAAGGATCATTATCCAAATTCAGAAAAGCAAGAATTCTGAAACTACTTTTAGTCAGAACAGAGCAGAAATGGGAAACATAATTTTAGAATTCTTTATATATTCTCTCTCCCTGTTTCTTACTGTCTTCATTTCTCTCTTCTCTCTTATTCCCATCAAAGGCTTTGTTAACTTATGATAACCTTTAAATCTATTATTTACTCATCAAATAAAAGCGTTAAGATTTATCATCACTGGATGACTCGGTAACTTGTCAGTATCCTTGTAATGTTTCTAAAATATACCTGTGTAGTGCTCACAAATGATAAATGAGAAAACAGAAGGAAAATATTTTTTAGAAGACACTTGCCTGAGATATATACATTGTTCAGAGTATTCCCAGTGAACAAAGACTGCTTGAAACTGTTCAAAAATCTTTGAAATAAAGCCATTAACTCTAGCTGCGTTCAGTGTATGGGTAGACATTGGACCTGCAGTGGAATTGTGGAATTAGCCTTTACTGCTAGTTGACATCTTTTATACCAGAGACACCATCATGGGCCCTTTATCATGGGAAATAGCAACATTCAATGACAGGTAGCTATTCAATGTACCTTTGAGGAAAACTGAGCAACTCAGGATTGTGTTGTAGGCCCTGGTCATACTTTATATATACAGACGTTTATCTTCTAAAGAAAATTTAAGCTATGACCCTTTTCATATCTAAAATGAAAGGAATGAAAGGAATTAACGATTGGCTTACTCAGGGCCAAGTTTGGTTGTGTTTGAGAAAAGCATATTGTGTTTAATTTTCTGTCATGAGAAAACTGAAATTTTAAAAATTATACTGCTAAAGTTAGTATACTTTAGTGGTTAAGAGTTTAGATCTGGGTGTGAATTGTAGAAATGTTCCCTCATTATGTGACCTTGGGCAAAATACTGAATCTCTGACAACTTTTGTTCTCTCATCCTCAAAATGATTATAATGATGATACAATAATGATTATAACCAATTCATTGAGTTACTGGGAGGATTTAATGGGACAAACTTGTATAGCACAATTCCTAGATCATGGAAATGCTGGGAAAATACATAAATTACTATTTTTAACTCAAGGAATATCCAAGTTTTCAGCCTTTTAGGGTCATTACTAATTTTCCTTTCCCTATTGAGTCATTGGAATCATGATACTGTATGACTTCTAGAAATGTGGCTGCCTCTTGAGTATTCGGAGGGCATTGGGATGGTACTAGAAATGGTATTCCAGCAGGGAGCTCCTGAAAGCTGCTTGAACATTTTGAACTCTTACAGCTCCCTGTACCCCACTTTGCCCTCAAATGTATTCACAGCTCCTGCTCTTCTACCCCAAGGCTAGCTAAGACAAAGCTGACTCTAATGTGACTGATGGAAACTTTATTCAAAGGTTGAATATACAAGAAGAGAGTAACACAGAAAGGCAAACTTAAATTTGGGTATTAAACATCTTTGTTCTCAAAAAGGTTTGTAGTTCACTGCCTCTCACCCCACCCCAGCATGTCACATGCCATGAGAACTTCTCCTTATCAGCTACATAGTAGTTTCTTCCTTCACCCAAATCCCTATTCCTGCTTCGTGATTAAAAACTATGTGCATTTGGCCGTTTGCATCTGTGTATTCCACATCCATAGATTCGACCAACTGTGAATTGAAAATATTGGGGGAAAAGAGAGTGGTTGAATCTGTACTGACTATTTTTTTCTTGCTACGTTAGGGAATAATAACTATTTACATATCATTTACATTGTATTAGGTAGTATAGGACTCTAGAGATAATTAAAAGTATACTGGAGGATGTGTGTAGGCTATATGCTGACACACCATTTTCTATAAAGGGACTTTAGCATCCTTGGATTTGGGTATCCACCAAGGGTCCTGGAACCATTTCTCCATGGATACTGAGGGACGATTATATCTGCAGAGATTTAGCCTAAACCCTTAATTGGTTACTCTGAAATATTTGCTATTAGAAAATATGATCCTGGGTGTTCCTGATATCCTAAGATGGTATTTGTGCAAATGAAAGTTTATGCTTCCTAAATTAAGCATCTACCCAAAGTGATTTCCTATTATCTTCACTAAAAACTGCAAACAATTCACTTTTTTCTCCTACAAAGATTTCTGCGTCACCTGGGATCCCAATATTCTTAGTAGCAGATACAATATTAATCACTTTTCTTATAAGTTTATTTTTATGTTACAATCTGTCAAGAATTTACAAAAGAAAGACTGTATGTAGCAGGTAGCACTTGCCCTGGAGGGTAGATACACCCCCACCCTTACCACTTCCAACCCACAAATCAAAGCCACATTCAGAGAAATAACTTTTGAGATCTAGAAAAACGAATGGGTTTGGAGTAGCAAATGAGTATCAGCTATATACATTTCAGAAAGAGCAGATGGCAGCCCTCCAGCAATTCTGGCTTGCCCTACACGGAGTAGCCCCTTACTCAAAATTAGAAACTCTTTCACCACAGCTGCCTGAATTTCTCTCTTCCGTTTTTTGGATAACCAGACTCCTCTTTTGGAAGAGATAGTCTGATGGAATATCTGCCATCGTAACTGAGTGTGAATTATGGGAAAAATAGATCATCTGTCTCAACAGATGATGGCTTGTGCTGGGTTGGAAAAGTAGATCATGTAGATTGCTTTGGGGAAGGACAAGATGGCTGGGCACTAGAGAGAGGAAGGAGAATTGTTTTTTTCTAGCTATAGGATTGGTTGCTAGCAAAATTGCGAAGTAGGTGAGATTTGGTTTTGGGGTATCCACTCATCAGCATTCAGCTTTCAGTGCCTCCGTTTGCCATATCATTTACCTCTAGTATCTCTCTCCTCTCATTCTCATCACATATCTACTTTCTAACTTAATGTTTGGAATCTAAATAACTCAGAATCCTTAGTAGAATCATTTCTAGGAAGTACCTCATTTCTACTGGGCTTGCAGACTTCCGAGTTAGCACTAATGTCCACGTTGAAGGGAGTCTATGCTTTTTAGGCAATCTTCTTTCTCTTTATCATGCTAAGTAAACCTCATTTCTACTTGTAGGCCAGAGGTAGTAGTATATACCCTTGGATGGACAAGAAACTGGACTTATCCCAGGCACACAGGCAGAAAATGATGTCATCAGACCCTTGCACTGCTTCCTCCTTTTTGTTCTCATTCTGTGGCTCTTTGTTCCCATATTAATGTCAGGTCAGAAATAGGGCTACTTAAATTTTAGTACCTTGAGAGTCTGTTCTTTCAAGCAGAAATTTGCATAACAAAAATTACCACAATGGGTTTCTTATATTTATAAATCATTCAAAATAGAGATGCTGACTCCTTTAGAACAGTAAAGTGCATACTAGACATACTCAATATAATTAAAACAAGTAAAATCCATAGAATCAGGATCTAAACCAGTCCCCTTGACAAGTCACTTTCATTTAAAGCCTTCCCATTTAATGTCATTCTTTTAAGAAAAATGTATTAGTGAGAAATGTGGGAGGAAAAAAAAGCCACAATCAAGAGCAAAAGCAGTGAAATGATTGAAGATGCATTCTTCAATCTGCAGGGTTTACTGGGATTACTTAGGCTAGAGAAAAATCCATGAAGGTCATAATGACATTTTTATCATTTTAGACTCATGTATGCCATTTTTATATTGTCTTTGCAATACACATTAAATTTTTAAAGAGTGAGCTGTTACTTTAAAAAGGAATGATTTAAAAATTTATCAGTTCTACCTTTCTGTAGTTTAACAAGAATTTTTGCCACCATCATTTAGGAATCAACCAAGAATTTATTTTTAAAACCGCTAATGTGCTTTCTACAGGTGAAAAAACAGGTTTGTACCAGTGTATTTTTAGCTTATAAGAATGTACAGCTAATCAGCAATAAATGAAGAGTATCAGGCTGATGTGACATATACAACATGTCAAGTAAGCTAAACATTCTGTGTTTTTCAGAAGCTATGGTAACGTTTGCTTGGAAAACTGATAAACAATCTTGAGCAATAATAAAATAATCAGCCTTTATTGGGTGCTTATTATGTGCCAAGCACTGGACCCAGTACCTTACATATCTCATGCCAGTTAGCAGGGTGTGGTGGCTCGTGCCTGTAATCCCAGCACATAGGAAGGCTGAGGTGGAAGGATCACTTGAGGCCAGGAGTTGAAGACCAAAGAGCCAACATGGTGAAACCCTGTGTCTACTAAAAATACACACACATACACATAAAGCCAGGCTTGGTAGCATGGACCTGGAGTCCCAGCTACTTGAGTGACTGAGGCACGATAATAGCTTGAACCTGGGAGGCAGAGGTTGCTGTGAGCTGAGATTCCATGATTGCACTCCAGCCTGGGTGACAGAGTGAGACTGTCTCCCCCAAAAAGTAAATTAATAAAATAAACTTCACATCCAGCTTGCTGGCTTGTCAGTAAGTGGCACTAAGTAAATCATTTTTGAAGAAAAGGCAGTATGTAGGCTAGTCAGGGGATCTCAAGGAAATATTTACGGTACAGATTAAGATTTATCATATTAGTTTTATAAATTCAGAAAAGCTTGTAGAAGAAAAAAACTGCCCAAAGTGGCCAAACTATAAGTGATAAAGATGGGATTTATCTGCAAATCTGTCCAAGGTCTAAGTCTACGCTCTTTTGACTAGATACTCCATACTTTCCTCTTTACACTTATGTTAGCACATCTTTAGAAAATAGGGAGCTTCAGGGAAGATTCAGCCCAGAACTATTACAGCACACTAAATCTCATACATTAAAATGCTAATACTGATGTATACAATAGGAGAACACATTTTAAGTGAAATTGGGATTATGAAATACATGAAAATGGATCACATTTAAAGACTGCTACAAAGGCCATTTGTAACTCGTCACTGATAGTGCTTAAATACACATTGGTGGCTGTTATCAGGGGAGAAATCAAGACCATAGACAACTGAGGGGTAGGGAGATTTTTTTTTTTCTTTTTTCCCCCTATTATTAATTTATTTTTCAACCGTGTCTTGCTCCGTCACCCAGGCTGGAGTACAGTGGTGTGATCTCGGCTCACTGCAACCTCTGCTGCTTGGGTTCAAGCAATTCCCTGCCTCAGCCTACCAAGTAGCTGGGATTACAGATGTTTGCTACCATGCCCAGCTAATTTTTGTATTTTTAGTAGACATGGGGTTTCGCCATCTTGACCAGGCTAGTCTTGAACTCCTGACCTCGTGATCCACCCGCCTCAGCCTCCCAAAGTGCTGGGAACCCGGCCTCTCCCTTTTCTTTAAGTCTACATTAAGAATCGGTGCAGAGCCACATTCAAGAAAAACATTGCGCGTTAGTTGGTTGGGGTTTTGTTTTGTTTTGTTTTTGGAAAAGGTATAGGTAATCATCTTTCCCCCACCAAAATAGAACTTGGGAACGTGAATGTGTTCTTTTAAAAAAGGAAAACAGTTCCTAGCTAGCGTGTGTGATTGGAGGGAGAGAAACGAAGAGAAATCAGAACTGGGTGGTTGGAAAAGGAACAAACACGAGAGGAAAGGGAGGCAGGAGGAAGGGCTTAGAAGTCGCTGGGTCAGTTGGCTCACCACGGAGAGGATGGTTGGACTTAACCCTCGACCCCACTTCTTGGCCATTGCAGGGTCCTGGAGGTCCTCGTCCAGCACCAGGCTGCACTAGGACCAGGGCCAGATCTCTGGGAGGCCTCCTAAAGGGTGAGAGCTTCTCTAATTGTTACAAGCTCCAAGAAAATTGCTCACTTAACCTTTGATCTCACAAAACATCACTCTCACCCTTTTTCTACCATCACCCCTTATCTGTTCTTCACTTGTCCCTTTGTCTATAATGCTCCTTCCTGTATAACTTTTAACCCAAAGCATTAAACTTCCATTCAAAGACTCCCCTGACTTCCCGCTCATAACACCAAAGTCTGGTGAATTCTCTCCTCCCTTTTTCACAAAGCCCCCATGCGGCTGTCTTCTAGGGCCTAGTCGCTATGTTTTATAATTATGTATAGACTTGTCTATCTCAACGAATAAACAGGATGGGCATGGATCATGTCTGTTTCTTCATTCTTGTCCCTCTGAAGTATCTTCCTCATCATACAATTGGTGGTCAGAAAATATTGATTAAATATAAAAGAATTACAAATTTAACATGAGCTGGGGAAGGGGGAGAAAGGCCAAGAAATAGTCACTGTTAGACTGGCTGCTATTCACGGACTCCCTGTCGTCCTGTATCCCTTTCTCTCTCATGCTCCTTCCCAGACTCTGGTGCTCGTGTCTTGTTAAAAGATATCATCCTTGTGTTCATGTTTAATCTACTAAGCCCACTCTCAAAGACTTAAATGATCGTGATTTTATCTTCTCTTACTCATCTCTAGTTACTCTATTCCCTCCAACCTGTATTCCTCTTTTCTTTAAGAGATGGGGTTTTGCTCTGTCACCCAGGCTGGAGTGCCATGATGGCGATCACAGCTCACTGCATCCTTGACTTCCCAGGCTCCCGAGTAGCTGGTACTACAGGTGTGTCACAACACCCAGCTAATTTTTAAAATATTTGTAGATACAAGGTCTCCCTATGTTGCCAAGGCTGGTCATAAACTCCTGAGCTAAGGCGATCCATCCTCCTTGACCTCCCAAAATGCTGGAATTACAGGCGTGAGCCACTGCGCCTGGCCTAACCAGCACCCATGGCTCCATTCATCATGAACTCCTTAAGAGTTCCTAGAATAGGGCTGTGTACACTGTGCCTGGATCCCCTGGCTTTTCATATTCTGTTTGCTTAAAATACTTGTATTGTTCTTTCCTCTCATTCTTTTACCTTCCAGCAACTACTTAATCTTCAATCCTTCCATCTGATTTCCTCTGCCACCTAGACGATCATTAGAGCTATCAGTGTGTAGGTATCATTGGTTTGTATATTGTCTCTCTAACCAAGCTGAGTAGTGCATGGGCAGAACTATAATCTTCCTCTTCCCACTCAGAATAGCCCCAGCACTCCCAGTTGATATTCTAATTGCTTGTTGAATACAGGAATGCCTTTCTCCTATTTTTTGGTAGAAAGTTCTTCCAATATCTGAATGAATCTGCCATCCCTGGAGCACAAGTCTAGAGAGATCATTTAGAGATGCGCGTTCAACTATGTATTTGTTCATTTTAATTAACAGCCCTGGGATGTCAGCAAGAGGGCTTGTGCATCTGGACAGGAGGGCGAAGTCAAGGGAGGGTCTAGTCATCTATTTATAGTAAGATTGCCATTTCAGGAATGGAATTAAAGACTGGGTGCCTACAGGCCAGATGTGCTAAAGATTAGTTACAATCTCTGTAGGTTTTTGTTAAAAGTTCCCAATGAGACATGGAATTCAGACTGGAGCAAGCTGTGTTTAGTTCACCCTGGAGCTGGAACTTGAAAGATAAAAACTGCAATATGAAAAAGAAACAAGAAAATATACAAAAATGCTATTATATCCACTCCATAGTTCTATATTATTTAATTTTTCCCTTTCTATAACATTTTGTATTTCTATGTTTTACTTGTTTTATGTCTTTTTTACAAGACACAATTAGAGATTTCTTTTTTTTTTTTTAACTTAGTCATTTTTTCATTTATTTTTTTAAACAAAACTTATTAAGTCATATAGGAAGTTCTGGTTCTAGAGCTACTGCGTGAATAAAATAGCTTCTGTAACTTGCAATTAGAGATTTCAAACTCGAAATTTTGCATGTTGAATCTAGATCTGTATTTTTTCTTCAGAAAAAAAAATCTTTGGAAACTTCAAGAGGCTTATAAAAACTTTACATAAAGAATTCAGTGATTAATTGCATGTAATGATAATTAGAAATCCAGACTTGTAATTTATGGGTTTGGCGTTTTGGAAATTAGACTTTATACTGTTTCACTCTTATAACTATAAGCTTGCACAGATGCCGCAAAATACAGGATGCCACGAATGGCACCAGACCTTGACCGGGTGCCCAGAAGGTCTTGGCTGAATGTGAATTAGCTAGCTTTTTAAAGGATGACTATTTACATGTACTACAACCTTTAATTTCTTCAATTGGTAGAATTCTGCTAAATGAATAAGCCCCTAAGATACCTTCAGTATTTTAGAAAGGTACAAATAGCTTGAACCAAAGAAAAAATTGGGGAAAAATACCAGTTATCAGAGAAATGAACATATTGCATTTTAAAATGTAAAGCTAGCGTTGTCCCTTGTTTGAGTGGGGCATTGATGAGGAGAAGAAGCCAGTGGGAGCAAGACTATTGAGCATATACCAGTATATTAGCTGACAGATGCTCTGGAAAGTATGTTTACGTGTTTTCTCATTTGATCCATGTAAGCCGGTGGGGTAGGTGTCGGTGTGCCTATTGGCAGATTGGAAGACGAGTATTTATATGTTAGCACAAGTGTGTATATACATACATGCCTGTACTTACATATATGAGCATGTTTCTCTTCACCTATGTACTCTATTCTTTAAAGACAGATTATACATTATAGTTATCAGAATAGTGGGAGCCAGGATCTGACAGAATCTTAATCAATATTTATTCAATGAACAAATGGTTAAATGGATGATATACTGATAACTTGTTGGCTTTGTAAACTAGCTTTATCTCAAAGGACAAAATCACATTTCTATGAGTGTCTTTTTAATTGAGGTAAAATTTACATAACATGAAATTCACTATTTTTGAAGTCAACCTTTAAATAGCATTTAGTACGTATGTTCCCAGTGTTTTGCACCCACCACATCTATTTAGTTCTAACACATTTCCGTCACCCCAAAAGGAAAGTCTGTACCCATTAAGCAGTTGTTCCCCACTGTTCCCTGCCCCTGCTAGCAACAAATCTGCATTCTGTTTTCCCATTGATTTATCTATTCTGGATATTCTAGACGAAAATGGAATTATGCAATACGTGACTTTTTGTGTCTGGCTGCTTTTACTCAGCATAATGTTTCTGAGTTTTATCCACATTGTAGCATGTATCAGTTCTTTACTCTCTGTATAACATCTGAATACACGCTGAATAATACCTAATTGCATGTATTTACTACAGTTTGCTTACTCATTCATCCATTAATGTGTATTTGAGCTATTTTCAGCTTTGCTCTTGTGAATAGTGCTGCTATCAATGTGTGTGTACATGTATTTGTTTTAGTACCTGTTTTTTGTTTGTTTTTTTTAATGTTGGGTATATACCTAAAAGTGGAATTACTAGGTAATAAGGTAATCCTATGTTTAACTTTTTGAGAAACCACCAAACTGTTTTCCACAGTGGCTGAAGCATTTTATTTTCCCACTGGGAATGTATGAAGGTTCTGGTTTCTCCATGTTCTTGCCAATACGTAAGTGTTTCTTTGTCTTTTTTAAAATTTTAGCTTCCTTGATGGTGTGAAGTGATACATTATTGTGGTTTAGATTTGCATTTGCCTAATGGCCAATCATCTTGAACATGTTTTCAAGTGGTGGCTGGCCATTTCCATGAGATTTTATAGAGACATTAGAAGTCATCAATAAAACTCACAGAACAATTTTTTTTTTCTATACTGAACTTTAGAGCTATTTTAGAAAATGTCATTGCTACAGGTCTCATACTTGAACCAGAATCTTGAACCAGTTATTTGGACATTTTCTTCTCCATTCCCACCATCCAGACAAGCAACAAGTCGTGTTACAATGTCATTATCTTAAATAACTATACTTTTATTTTTATATTTCTACGATCGCCACCCTAATCTAGTCCAACATGATCTGTCTCTCTAACTGTTGCTTTGCATTTCATTATTTGCCTTATTTAATCCTTACCCCACACAACAGCTAGAATTTTAATGAATTCGACCGTGAGAGTCCACTGCTTAAAACTCATCACTTTCCTCATTTTGCACTTAGAAGAAAAAAGAAAGCTCCATGCCACAGCTTATAGGTGATACATATCATCTACCATCCCAGCCACATGTAAAACCACTCTTTTCATGGGTACTGCTTTCCATCAAGTCTGGCCTTTTTTCAGTTTCTAGAACATAACCTAGAGCATTTTCAGATACTGTTACATTGGCCTGTAAAATACCTCCCAAATATCACATGACTTACATCCTTTTATTTTCGCTTAAATGTTACCATCTTAGACAAGCTCCCGCTGGCCAGGCTATCTAAGATGAGTTATTCTCTATTGCAACAACACATTTATCATCTAAAGAGTATTTTTCTCCCTGTCAAATCGTAATTAACTATGTATATACTTATTTTCTGCCTTTGCATATTAGACATATGTTCATTTATGGTGAGGATGATTTCTCTTTTTTGACCATGCCCTGCCTATAGTTGATAACCATGTTATGTTTAATGAGTGTGTGTGTATTCCTGATAAATACAGGGGTACTTGGAGTTCAGTGGGGTTATGTATAAATGCCTATATTTTCTTCAGAGGAAATTATTGAAGAAAAAGTTCGTAACATTGCATCAGTAAAGAGTCATACTATATTCTGAGTGCTGTGTTTCTACAGAAGAACATGAGCCTCCTATTTCCTTGTCAACAATAAAATAATCCTCTTTGCAACCTTATGGGCTATACTGAGTGGCAGTGATGTGCCAAGTAGACAGAGAGGAGGATAAAGGAGAGGAACAGAACTGGTAAAGCAGAGAATGCAAGCTCATTCTCTTATCATGGTCTTTGCACAGCTTGTGTCTTGCCGTTCAAGAGCCAGCACTTTATTTCCACCTCTGTATCTGGTGAGCAGCCTCTAGACCCGTTGACATGAAAATCATCCATACAGCTGTGGAAGAAACATGATTAAATTGTGTTAGAATAGCTCAGCCTCTTTCTGACTAATAGAAAAGAAATAATCTGGAGGCCATCATGGATCCCTGAAATGCCTATAATTGGAATGCTGCACTGCTGCAATGAAGGAGGAAAACCAAGTTTATGCAAGCAAATAGAACTCAGTATTTCATGGTGTCAAAATAAATGTGTTCACTAGCTGAAAAATCTAGACTTTTTTCTACTATGTGATGAAAGTATTGCTTGAACTATAGTCACTTCATCCTTAAATACTACCATATGTATATTATAAAATCAGGGGTCTTACTCCACTGCTCCCCTTCATAATAATGGCTACTTAGAGAATGTGAAAAACGTATTTTTAGTTTTTAATAGTAAGCTTACTACATTGCCGTGTCACCTACTGATTCCATACTTCAACAAACTGAAATAATTCCTTCTTTCCCAAATACTTTCAAGTCCCTCATGTCAGTTAATGCTCTCAACCATAACTCTGGGGTATAGGTTGGGAAAGTTTAAATTAGAATGGTAGGATTTTCAGTTTTAAATTGGCATTAAAGCATAGATATTGCAGAGTCTATTACATGAAGAAACTGCAGAGAACAAAAGGCTTGACTTATGTGTGTAAGTCAATTAAACTGTAGACATAGAAAACTAAAATCTAAGCAGACCTCTGGAAGAGAATTTTCAGAAAACTTGTGTGTACACATATATACAGAAACACATACTAAAGATTTTTGAGAAACAATTTATCTTTTTAGAACCTGAAAATACATATATACATATACATAGATATTTAGAGAGGTAGTTTTCTAGGGTTTGGGTTAAATGTTAGCGTCTTGGTTACTATAGTCTACTAAGAAAATATTTATACATTTTAATATCAGAAATTAAATATTTCTATGCCTTTAAATGGCTCCATAATTAGACTTCTATTTTCTTGACATTCTGTTTGCCCTTAGAAGAACCTAACTCTGTAAACTTCCAAAGGTGCAATATCATTACCAGACTAAGTGATGTGATTTCAATCTTAAGAAATCATGCTGAAAGAGATGTCTTTAGGTGTGATCACACCTTTCTTAAAGATATTTTTTTCTTCTCAAGATTTTACACAGGTTGCTTAGTCTCAGAAGTGATTTTAGGTTGTATAGTCAGAATAGAAGGCTTATAGGAACACAAGTGAATCTTATAGATCTTTGAATCCCTTAAATCCTTCATAACGTAAGTGGTTTGTTGACCTTCTTTTTATACTTGATTGCTTATTTTTCTACCATTTCAGGCTAATTTGTACATCATTAAGACCATTTATTTTTTAATAGTGTTGTATTTTAGCCTTTTGTTTTGATGTGATTTCAGTTTTAGAAAACAGTTGCAAATAGAAATATATTCCATATGCCTTTACAGGGATTCCCCAAATTTTAACATTTTATGTAACTACTACACAACTAAATTATCAAAACTAGGAAATTAATATCAAAAATATTCTATTAATCTCTAGGCCTTACCCAAATTTCACAAATTGTCCCAGTAATGTCCTTTTTCTGTTCTAATTTAAAATCCAGAATCCCACACTGGATTTTGTTTTCATGTCTTTTTAGTTTCTTCTAATCTAGGGCAGTCCTTCAGCCTCTTTTTCTTGAGCCTTACAATTTTGAAATGTGTTCACTAGTTAATTTATAGAATGTTCCTAATTTGTAGTTGTCTAGTATTATGATTGAAAGAAGATAATGTAACCTTGGGTAAGAATGTCATAGAAGTGATGCCGTGTCATCTGTTTCCCTAACTCGTTTCTCCAACAGCAAGTATCTGGATTACATTAACCACATACTTATTTTATTTTTATATATTTAGTATTTTAAAATAAGTCCTCTGAGTTTTCGTATAAATTTTTTGAGGGGAAAGAGGTGCTGGGGTTTTAAACAACATTATTGAGATATAATTTATATGTCATATATTAACTAGATTTAAGTAGACAGTTTACTGATTTTTTTTTTTTTAGTACATTCACAGAGTTGTGCAGCCGTAATATAATTTAACTCTAGAACTTTGGTTATACCAAAAAGAAATCCCCACCTACTACTATGAGTCCCCATTCCCATCACCTCCTCCAATCCTCAGCCCCATACAATAACTGATTACTCTCTATTAAAATAGATTTCCCCATTTTGAACACTTCATACAGAGGAAAATGTATGGTCTTTGGATTCTTTCAATTAGAATAATTTCAACATTTACTTATGTCATATAGCATGTTTCAGTACTTTATTCCTTTTTATTGCTGAATAATATTCCATCGTGTTGCTATACCACATTTTGTTTATTCCTCAATTGATACATAGGATGTTTCAACTTTTTGACGTTATGAATAATGCTTCTATGAGAGTTCATATAAAAGGTATTCCTTTTTCCCCATTTTTTCTTGTGATAAAATATACAAAACATAAAACTTACTATCTTAACCATTTTTAAGTTCAGTCTGCTCTCCATATCCACAAGTTTATGATTTAAAATATTTTAAAATAAAAAATTTAAAAATACATATTAAAATGTAGAAACTATTTACATGGTATTCACATTATATTAGGTACTGTAAGTAATCTGGATATGATTTAAAGTATACAGGAAGACAGGTGTAGATTATATGGAAATATGCCATTTTATATAAGGTGCGTGAGCATTTATAAATTTTAGTATCTTTTGGGGTCCTGGAGCCAATCCCCCACAAATACCAAGGGGCAACTATACACATTTCAGGGATATGAAGTACAGTTCTTTTGTTGTGAAACTATTTTCACCATCCAGCTCTAGAACTCTTTTAATCTTGTGAAACTGAAATGTGACACCCATTAAACATTTTACCAATCCCCCTTCATCCCAACCCCTAGTAACTATCATACTTTCTGTCTCTCTGATTTCTGATTATTCTAAGTAATTCATTTAAGTGGAATCATATGGTATTTGTGTTTTTTTGAAAAGCTTATTCTACCTTAGCATAATTTCTGCAAGTATCATCCATGTTATAACAGCATTTCCTCTCTTAAGGCTGAGTAATAATTCATTATATGTGTATACTACTGCTTATCCATTCCTCTGTCAATGGAAACTTGAGTTGTGTCCATATTTTAGCTATTGAGAATAATGCTGCTATCAACATGTATTTTGAGGCTCTGCTTTCAGTTCTTTTGTGGATATACCCAGAAATGGAATTGATGAATCATATAGTAATCCTACTTTTAAGATTTTGAGTAATTGCCTTTCCCTGCTCTATTTTGGCTACTGTTTGCTTGGTATTTTTGTTTGTTTGTTTGTTTCAATCTTTTCCTGGTCTACCTATGTGTGTCTTTGAATTAAAGTGAGTTGCCTGTAAGCAGCATATAGCTGGATGGTAATACTTAAAAAGCCCATTCTGCCAACCTCTCTCTTTTGATTAGATAATTTAATATGTTTGCATTTAAAATAATTACTGATATGGAAAGATTTACTTCATTTTGATATTTGTGTTTTATATTTTAAAGTATTTTTGCGACTTCTTTCTTTACTGATGTATTTTGTGGGGTTTCTTTTTTTTTTCTTTTTGTAGTGAAACACTTAAATTACTTTCTCATTTCCTTTTATGTATATTTGCTGTTTTCTTTCTGGTTAACATAGAGATTTCACTTAATATCCTAAAGTTATAACACAGTTGGAATTTTTACCAGCTTAACTTTAATAACATGAAACAAAACTCTGATAAAACTCTGCTCTTTCAACAACTTCATCCCCACTCCTTTTAGTTGTCATCACAAAATTGCATTGTTGTACATTGCGTGCCCAAAAACATCAATTGATATTTTTAATGCGTCAGTTGCTTAAATTTCATATGAAACAAAATGTGGCATTACAAATCAAAGTTGTAATAATACTTTTAGACTAATGGTTGTTTTATTCTTAAAGATTTATTAGCATCTTTGCAATCTATGCAAAAAGCTAGAAGTGGAATTGCATACCATCATTATGGTAATATTAAATTTTATATTTGCCCATGTATTTACTTTTACTGATACCTTTATTTTATCAGATAGCTTTGAGTTACTTCTAGTATCCCTTTTTTTCATCCTGCATAAGTCCCCTTAGTGTTATTTTGCGGAGTAAGTCTAGAGGTATCACATTTTGTTTGTTTGTGTAAATCTCTTAATATCTTTCTTACTTTTAAAAGACAATTTTTGCTGGATATAGAATTCTTGGAAAATAGTTTTTTTTCTTTTAGCATTTTGAATGAGTTTATCACCTCACTGCCTTCTGATGTCCAAAGTTCTGATGAGAACGCTGCTGATAATCTCATTGAAGACCCCTTGTATGTGAGGAATATCTTACTTTTTGCTACTTTCGAAATTCTTTTTGTCTTTGTCATTCAGTTTAGATGTCTGAATTCATCCTGCTTGGAGTTTGTTGAGGTTCTTAGCTGTTTCTATAACTTTCGTCAGATTTACTAAGTTTTTAGCCCTTATTTCTTCATATATTCTGTCTCTTTCTTTGCTTTTACTTCTGGGACTTCCCCAGTACATATGTTGATCATTTGATGGTATAACCTTAGGTTTCTTCCACTCTGTTAATTTTTCTTCAGTGTTTTTTCTCTTTATATTTCTTGAATGATAATTTCCTACTGTCCTGTCTTCAAGTTCACTGACTCTTCTGCCTGGTTTAGTCTTGGGAGGGTGTATGTGTCCAGGAATTTATCAATTTTTTCTAGATTTTCTAGTTTATTTGCATAGAAGTATTTATATTATTCTGATAGTTTGTATTTCTGTGGGATCAGTGGCGATACCCGTTTATCATTTTTTATTGTGTCTGTTCGATTCTTCTCTCTTTTCTTCTTTATTAGTCTGGATAGCAGTCTATTTTGTTAATCTTTTCAAAATATCAGCTCCTGGAATCATTGATTTTTTTTTTTTTTGAAGAGTTTTTTTTGTCTGTCTCTTTCGGTTGTGCTCTGATTTAGTTGTTTCTTAACTTCTGCTAGGTTTTTGAATTTGTTTGCTCTTGCTTCTCTTGTTGTTTTAATTGTGATGTAGGGTGTCAATTTTAGATCTTTCCCGGTTCCTCTCATGGCCATTTAGTGCTATAAACACTGCTTTAGCTGTGTTTCCCTTTAAACACTGCCTTGGCTGTTTCCCAGAGATTCTGGTACGTTGTGTCTTTGTTCTCATTGTTTTAAATAACTTCTTTATTTCTGCCGTAATTTCCTTGTTTTACCCAGTAGTCATCCAGGAGCAGTTTGTTCAGTTTCCATGTAGTTGTGGGGTTTTGAGTGCGTTTCTTAATCTTGAGTTCTAATTTGAGTGCACTGTGGTCTGAGAGACTGTTTGTTATGATTTCCGTTCTTTTGCATTTACTGAGATGTGTTTTACATCCAATTATGTTGTTAATTTTAGAATAAGTGTGATGTGGTGCTGGGAAGAATGTATATTCCGCTGATTTTGGGTGGAGAGTTCTATAGATGTCTGTTAGGTCTGCTTGCTCCAGAGTTGAGTTCAAGTCATGAATAACCTTGTTAATTTGCTTGTTAGTAAATGATTTTATTTCTCCTTTACTTCTGAAGCTTGGTTTGGCTGGATATGAAATTCTGGGTTTAAAATTCTTTAACAATGTTGAATGTTGGCTCCCACTCTCTTCTGGTTTGTAGGGTGTCTGCAGAGAGATCTGCTGTTAGTCTGATGGGCTTCCCTTTGTGAGTATCCTGACCTTTCTCTCTGGCTGTCCTTAACATTTTTTCCTTTATTTCAGCCTTGGTGAATCTGATGATGATGCTGTGTCTTGGTGTTAACCTTCTCAAGGAGTATCTTTGTGATGTTATCTGTATTTGCTGAAATTGAATGTTGACTTATCTTTGTAGGCTGGGGAAAGGTCTCCTGGATAATATTCCTGAGGTGTGTTTTCCAACTTGGTTCCATTCTCCCCATCACTTTCAGATACACCAAGCAAATGTAGGTTTGGCCTTTTCACATAGCCCCATATTTTCCTGGAGGCTTTGTTCATTCCTTTTCATTCTTTTTTCTCTAATCTTGTCTTTGCGCTTTATTTCATTAAGTTGATTTTCAATCCCGAATATCCTTTCTTCCATTTGATCAATTTGGCTTTTGATACTTGTGTATGCTTCAGGAAGTTCCCATGCTGTGTTTTTCAGCTCCATCAGATCAGTTATATTCTTCTCTAAACTGGTTATTCTGGTTAACAGTTCCTCTAACCCTTTATCAAGGTTCTTGATACCATTGACATTCTTCACAGAATTGGAAAATAGTATTTTAAAATTAATTATTTTAAAATTAACTATTTTCAATAATAGTATTTAAAATTCACGTGGACCCCAAAAAAGAGCCTGACTAGTCAACAGCATCCTAACCAAAAAGAACAAAGCTGGAGGCATCATGTTACCTGACTTGAAACTTTACTACAAAGCTAGAGTAACCAAAGCAGCATGGTTCTTATATAAGAATAGATACTTAGACCAATGGAACAGAATAGAGAACCCAGAAATAAGACCACACACCTACAATCATCTGATCTTTGACAGACCTGACAAAAACAAGCAATGGGGGCGGAAATGATACCCTATTTAATAAATGGTCCTAGGAGAACTGGCTAGCCATATGCAGAAATTGAAACTAGACCTCTTCCTATACCATGTACAAAAATCAATTCAAGATGGATTAAAGACTTACATTATATAAAACCCAAAACTATAAAAACCCTAGAAGAAAATCTAGCCAATGCTATTCAGGATATAGGCACAAGCAAAGATTTTATGACCAAAACATCAAAAGCAATTAAAACAAAAGCAAATATTGATAAATGGAATCTAAAGAGTTTCTGCACAGCAAAATAAACTGTCATCAGAAGTGAACAGACAACCTACAGTGTAGGAGATAATTTTTGCAATCTGTCCACCTGACAAAGGTCTAATATCCAGCATCTACTGGAACTTAAATTTATAAGAAAAAATCCCATTAAAAAGTGGCCAAAAGACATGAACACACTTTTGAAAAGGAAACATACTTGTGGCCAAGAAACATAGAAAAAATCTCAACATCACTGAACAATAGAGAAATGCAAATTAAAACCACAATGAGATACCATCTCACACCAGTCATAATGTCTCTTATTAAAAAGTTAAAAAAAAAAAAAAAGGCAGATGTACTAGTAAGGTTTTAGAGAAAAAGGAACACTTTTACACTGTTGGTAGGAGTGTAAATTAGTTCAACCATTATAGGAGACAGTGTGGCAATTACTCAAAACCTAGAGGCAAAAATGCTATTGGGCCCAGCAATCTGGTTACGCAAAGGAACATAAATTATTCTATTATAAAGAGGCATGCATGCACATATTCATCACAGCACTATTCAGAATAGCAAAGACAGGGAATCTACCTAAATGCCCATCAATGATGAACTGGATAAAGCAATGTGGTATACATACACTGTGGAATACTATGCAGCCATAATAAGGAACAAGATAATGTCGTTTGGAGGGAACATGGATGTTGTTGGAAGGCTTTATCCTCAGCAAATGAATGCAGGAACAGAAAACCAAATACCACGTGTTCTCACTTATAAGTGGGAGGTGAAGAAGGAGAACACATGGACATTTGAAGGGGAGCACCACGCACTAGGGTCTGTAAGAGGGTGGAGGGTGGGAGGAGGGAGAGAATCAGGAAGAATAGCTAATGGATGCTGGGAGCTTAATACCTAGGTGATGAGATGATCTGTGCAGCAAACCCCTGTGGTACACGTTTACCTATGTAACAAACCTGCACATCTGGCACATGTATCCCTGAAATTAAAAGTTGGAAATTAAAAAAAAAAAAGAAAACCTTAATGATCATACTGTTTAGGTTCTACCTCTTATTCTTGCTGTTATATCCTTTCCTGTTAACTTGACTTGTCTTGGACTGAGAGTGGTATATGAAAGTCTCCTTTTCTTCTACTGTTAATATGTTACTACTCCCTCCCATCAACGTCTGTTATTTCCCTTCATAACGGCTACTAAATTTCATAAGTATGGTATCGCCATTATAAACTGTGACTTATATCTAATTTTGTTTTGTCTCATATCAGAATCAGCACCTCTTCTTTTTCTTGAAATATGGGAGAGTTTATCAATATCTTAATATTTCATATATATTTAAGATAAAAATGTATTTATTTAAATATGTATTTAAAAAGTAATATATAGATAACAAATGTTTCCTTTTTATATAGATTTATGCTGTGATGTCATCATAAAGTTAATGTAACTAGTAGGGAAACAGGAATAGATCCAGCTAAAAAATGTAGGATATCTTTAAAAGGTGAAATTACAAACCGTGTATCAAATGAGAGGCATGTGTGCTCCAACATGGAGGTACAGACTTCCCAGATCAAGGAGAAGCAAGGATGAAAGTGGGCTTAGGAGGCTATACTTTGTCATTCATAAGGAATAACGAGTTAAACCTATCACTGTTCTGGAGAATCTACCTACATGATAGTCAGCTCTTCTGTTGCAAGTAACTGTTATGTAACATTCCCAGAAAATCTTTTATTTACCACAAGAGTGAGTGAATGGGACACAACCTACCTAAGTTCACTCTCTCCATACCTGGACTTGTTTGCGATCTTTTTCAAATATATAGATGAAAAAGCATATAAAAATTAGAGAACATAAAAGTTAAGCATGCTACGGATTAGTACTATAAAATTAACATATGTTTAAATGAACATCCTCTAGGTATAATTTAAAAAAAAAACCTATGAATATGAAACACAATGGAACACAGTTTACATTCTGTCTGAAAATGTTTTTAGGTGATATGAAGTAAATCTTATACATAAGTATACTTTGCGAACTTTATTTTCCGCTGAAAAATGCATCCCATATTCTAAAAAGAGGCTAAAATGTTAAGAGTTTTGAGGTGAATCTAAAAGATGTCTGTGGTAGTTACTATTAAATATTTATGAGCCCACTAGTAAGGACAAATCATTTTCTTAATCTATTTCACTAATAGAAATTATTTATAAGTACATCATTAATTATTTACATTATCCTGGTATTGTTTGCATTAATAATTTAAAAATATATAATTATCTATTAAATCATCTAAATATGATTTAACTTCATTTATCTTTCATTACACAAATAGCAAGTTGATCATTAACTATGGTCATACAAAACAAGGTATGCCACTATAATAAATACTAAATACTTTAGAAAGAGTAGTGACAATAGCTTACATATCTGTCTTTTTCCTCAATATTTGTTGTAATTAATATTTTTAAGAAAGTTTTTGGTTTCTGACCTGTAAGTCCACTAGTTAGTTACTATATACCCTTGAGGTCCCTGGCATATAGAAAGCTAGTTTCTTTCTACAGGTTGCCAATTAACTTCATGCCCTCAGAGTCAAATGCCTTTCATTATCTAGCAGGTAAAGACTTTTTATTTATTCTTGTTCTCTGGGCCACATTAAACATGCTCACTGAAAAAAGATTTCCTCCTGAATAAAATGTTTATAAGAACTTTGTCCTCTCTCAGATCTGTCAACGTATCACCAAGAGCTCCTAGAGTTACGCAGTCCTGTAGTTACATCTGGAGTTATAACCAGAAGAGTATGATAACAATAACTTGGCGTACAAGAAATTTTTCCCTTGAGAAAAGATGCTCAGAAAAGATGTTTAGGGTACTAGGGAAAGGCCAAGTTATCAGCTGATTCTTTTTTTTAGAAAAACACTTTATATATTATGTATTTGATAATGAGTCAAGGTACAGGCAAAAATAACATGAATTTTAAAAATCGTCAGTGTAAAAATATTTGTGCTCCAATCTCTGATTACTGTCCTCCTTTTATAGACTGTTATGTGCTTAATTAATTATATCCTTCCCAAATTCATATGTTAATGTCTTAACCTCCATACCACAGCCTGTGACTGTATTTAGGGTATGTAGGCCATGGCTCATGCCTGTAATCCAAGTACTTTGGAAGATCAAAGCGAGTGGATGACCTGTGGTTGGGAGTTCGAGACCAACCTGACCAACATGGCAAAACCCTGTTTCTACTGAAAATAGAAAAATTAGCCATGTGTGGTGGTATATGCTTGTAATCCCAGCTACTTGGGAGGCTGAGGTGGGAGAATTGCTTGAATTTGGGAGGCGGAGGTTGCAGTGAGGTGAGATCACACCAGATGTCGTGCCATTGCGCTCTAGCCTGGGCAGCAAGAGCAAAACTCCATCTCAAAAAAAAAAAAATAAGTGTTTAAGGTTAAATCAGGTCATAAGCATGGGTGCTAATCCAATGTGACTAGTATTCTTAAAAGAGATTAGGACACAGACACACACACACACAGGGAAGACCATGTGAAGACATAGAAGGAAGGCAGCCATCTGTAATGGTTTCAGAAGAAGCCATCTCTGTTGACACCTTGATCTCAGACTTTTAGGCTCCAGAACTGTGAAAATCAATTCAATTCCTGTTGTTTAAGCTGTCCAGTACTTTGTTTCGGCAGCTTTAGCAAACTAATACATGGAACTTTCCCTCATACACAAATTCCCAGTTCATATTCTGGGCTTGTAATTCCAATTGTTCAGATCCAGTGTCCTCATATGGGACACTTGAAGCAAGACTTGAAGACAGTGATTTTTCCTTGTTTACAGAGTAGTAGCAGAGGGAGTTTAGAGTCCAAACTTTAATTGCTTACCATTTTGGCTTTGAGTAACAATATCATTTGTAATGCTTAGGTTAAGGAAGACAGTTTATGCAAATAACCTTATTGAATGCTTTATTAACAGAGTCTTTCTCCAACCTTTCCTGACAGCCTGGATACCACTGGGTGTTCAAGCTAATCTGAAGGTTAAGCCTCCCTGTAGGGCTCTAACAGAAAGCTTTGACATGGCCCCAAACTCAGAATCTTAGGGAAAGAAACTGCTATTTTTATATTTTCAGAAACTTGGCCTGATGCAAGAGATCTACATATCTGTTTCTACATTTATATCTGTAATAATTCTATAAATAAGCTCATGGACTATCCCAAGTAATAGAGACCTCAGTTTTGTTAATTTAGTGGCTTTTTCTCTGATAATCTTGACCTTGATGCTTCTCTAATTTTTGAACCTGTAATTAAACATGCTAAGTATGCAAAGCTATTTACTGATTTCCAGTTATGCTGTTTCAGGTTACAGATGTGAAAAAAAAATTAACTGCTTCCATAGCAAGATGACCCAAGGGGCCACTTTAGCACAATGGGAGCTACGGTGCATAAGAAATAGGGCTGATGGCAACATGTATATCTTTTTAATTTGAGGATTATGTTGAAAATGAAACATAATCTCCAAGGTGAACAAGTGCTTTTGCTAGAGTACTTAACCCTAACTATGAAACTAGCATAAATTACTTGATTGTTATTAACTGGTGTTTAACTTCTCTGCACTTTTAACACTTATATTGGGAAGTATGTTCTTTTTAAAAAAAAAAAACTTACTCATGGGTGATTAGACTGTCCTTTTCTTTTATATTTACTGTTTTAAAATCATGTACGTTGAGTACCCACCAACATATCAATTATTTAGTCATTACAAAAGTGGGTGAGGAGTCATTACCGCAGTAATTAGGACGCAGTCCAACAAGTGTAAAAGGAAGTTCCCTAAATTGCAGCCATGCACTATGGAAATGATATTAAATTGTTGATTTCAAAAAAATTTCATAGCGATTCCCTAAACTGGACGGCAATACGGAATATGCAACAGCAGCAAATACTTACACTCACAGAGAGCTATGGCATTTGGGAAATCATACTGTTGTATCAATAGGAAATCGTTCTGTGAACTCTCTTCCAATTTTTGAATAATTAATGACTGAATGCTATTTAATTGGGAAAAGTTCTTCATAGGAAAGTAATGACCCAAATTTCTGAAAGAAGAAAATGTTTCACTCCTTCAAGAAGTTGTTTCTAGATAGAACTCTTAAGAGCATAGCATAATGAAGGTGGGATACTGTGTAAGTCTCTGGATTTGCTTAGGTAATATCACAAATGTAATGAAACAAGTCCTCTGTCCAGGAAAAAAAAAACCTATTTTATTTAAAAACCTAAAGTTGCTATGAACATTTCCAAGTCTCATTAATATTTTTCCAGAAAAAAAATAATCATAACCTAATACATGGGTAAATTAATATGACAGTATTGTATTGTCTGTATAAACAATGGAACATTTTCACTGCAGTCAGTCTGGGCCACTGAGATAAGAGGCAGTGACATTAGCATGCAACCAAATAACATCCTTCAAACAATATTTTTTTCAATTTTTTATTAAAAATTATTTCCAGAATTGTTAGCAGATAGTGGCGGAGTAAGTGGGGGAAGCAGCAGTCACAGAATGTGGCCACGAAGAAGTATCCCAGCCAGGCACAGTGGTACCTACTTTGAATCCTAGCTACTCGAAGGCTAAGGAGGAAAGATTGCTTGAGCCCAAGAGTTTGGGTTCATCACCTGCCTAATTTTTTATTTTAATTTTTGTAAAGACAGAGTCTCACCGTATCGACCAGTCTGGTCTCCAACTCATGGCCTTAAGCAACCCTCCTGTCTCGGCCTCAAAAAGTGCTGGGATTTCGAATGTGAACCATTGCACCCAGATAATACCTACTTTTAAGACACAAATCTATTTTTATGTAAAAGCCAGAAATTAAGATTTTAATGTCAATTTCCCAATTTGTAAGAGTTGGCAACTCATCGTAATTATTTAGTGTATAATGGCAAAGCCAACACTGTGGTAGCCAAATAAAACATCCAAAAGCCGTATCTGGTCTATGAGCTACCATTGAAGACCTCTGATTTACACTAATGTGATACAGACATTTCCATAAAGATGACTAAATGTAATTTATAAGTATTAGAGAGAGAGAGTAAGTGTGTGTGTGTGTGTGTGTGTGTGTGTGTGTGTGTGTGTGTGTGTTTGTGGTGGAGGGTTGAAGAGAGAGAGCTATCTTCTAAATTATATAAAATCAAGGTGAATTATAATCAGAATAGTTTCCAAATAATGTAGTGATAACGTGTCCATCTGCAAGTACAGGTATATCTTAGGAGAACAAATAGCAACAATCCAGGGTTTGAGATTTTATATCTATATCATCGGTATGGAATTGATTAAAAGTTTCCATATAGTATACTACCTTCAGTAATGAGAAAAATAATTTTGAAAAGTCAGCTTTCATTTTGATACTACTACTTGATCACCACTGTCTCTGTTACTTGTTATCAATTATCACACTAGGTGTCTGTCATTGTTCTCAGTGTTTAACAGGCATTATTTATTTATTTATATTTTATTGCATTTTAGGTTTTGGGGTACATGTGAAGAACATGCAGGATTGTTGCATAGGTACATACATGGCAGTGTGGTTTGCTGCCTTTCTCCCCATCATGTATTTTGGCATTTCTCCCCATGTTATCCCTCTCCAACTCCCCACCCCCTGCTGTCCCACCCCTAACTCCTCCAAACAGACCCCAGTGTGTGATGCTCTCCTCCCTGTGTCCATATTTTCTCATTGTTCACCACCCACCTATGAGTGAGAACATGTGGTGTTTGAATTTCTGTTCTTGTGTCAGTTTGCTGAGAATGATGGTTTCCAGGTTCATCCATGTCCCTACAAAGGACACAAACTCGTCGTTTTTTATGGCCACATGGTATTCCATGGTGTATATGTGCCACATTTTCCCTGTCCAGTCTATCATCGATGGGTATTTGGGTTGGTTCCAAGTGTTTGCTATTGTAAACAGTGCTGCAATGAACATTCGTGTACATGTGTCCTTTTAATAGAACGATTTATAATGCATTATATAATTTAATCCTAATGACAACTCAGTCAAGAATAGGCACTATTTTATCCCATTTTAAAGTTCAGGAAAATAAGGCTTAGAGAGTTTAGGTCATTTACCAACAAAGGCAACTATTTCACCATTTTTCCTTGAGAACTGGTGGCTTGTGGGAGCAGTATCCTGATTCAGTTAGTCATTAGACGATCTTAAAAAGCTGAGTTTTTTGGGTAACATTTGAATAGTCACATACTTCCCAGGTCTTCATTATCCACACATCCCTTGTGTTACATCTAGTGGCATCACACATCAGTGTTACATGAGCTTCAGACTCCTTTTCTTGCCTCTTTCTAATCTCCTCCAAAAATGTGCCAGAAAATTAAATGATATGAAATAGCAAAAGCATCTAATCTGTACATGGCATCTGATATAGATAACTTTGCTTCCCTTCTTGTGATATAATTTATTCCCTCCAAATCTCATGTTGAAATATGATCCCTAATGTTGGAGGTGGGGCCTAGTGGGAAGTGTTTGGGTCCAGGGGGCAAATTCCTCCTGAATGGCTTGGTGCCCTCCCTGTGGTAATGTGTGAGTTCTCACTCTGTTAGTTCACAAGAGAGCTGATTGCTTAAAAGAGCATGACATCTCTCTTGCTCCCTCTCGTGCTGTGTGACACACTGGCTCGCCTGTCTTCTGCCATGATTGGATGCTCCCTGAAGCCTCACCAGAGCATATGCTGGCACCATCCTTCATGTTTATCCTGCAGAACCATGAGCCACACAAACCTCTTTTTTAAAATATAAATTATCCAGTCTCAGGTACTCTTTTGTAGCAACAGAAAACAGATGAATACATCTCAAAATCATGATACTTCTGGACACTGTTACTCTTTGGGTAATACTGGGGACTAGCCTTCAACTCTCTTAAGACCTTTTTCTTTTAAATCAGAGACTTGGCCAGGAGTGTTGGCTCACGCCTGTAATCCCAGCCATTTGGGAGGCCAAGGTGGGCGGATCCCCTGAGGTCGGGAGTTCGAGACCAGCCTGATCAATATGGATAAACCCCGTCTCTACTAAAAATACAAAAATTAGCTGGGTGTGGTGGCACATGCCTGTGATCCCAGCTACTTGTGAGGCTGAGGCAGAAGAACTGCTTGAACTCAGGAAGCAGAGGTTGTAGTGAGCCGAGATCGTGCCATTGCACTCCAGCCTGGGCAACAAGAGTGAAACTGTCTCAAAGAAAAAAAAAAAAAAGAGAGAGACTTGGAGATAGGCAATCCTGTACAAGTTTCTAAAGAAGAAAAATGATCTCATTACTAATATAGTAAAATGCATTTAGCTAGTTGAATTTGAATATAGTGATGTGCATTTGGCTGAACTTGAGTTTAAAGCTATCATAGGTTTTATACTACGATCTTTACAGCTTTATCTTTTCAAAGCGAAATGGCTGTGTATATGTATGCTAATATAGTTTATGTTTATGCAAACATGCCTTATATAGGTGCTTACAGATAACCTTCTGATGGCACAATCAACATGTGCCCCTACATTTCAGACTGGAGACATGGGGGTCTTAGAAGCCCATTGTGAGTTGGTACCAGTTTGGAGAATTAGGAAGAACATAAAGATTTCTTATCCTTAAATTTTCCCTTGCTTTGACTTTGGAACTGATGAGAAATAAGTTAATTTCCAGACAGAGGGATGAAAGTAAGAGTTTTCTATTGCTGTGTAACAAATCACCACTGGTTTAAAGACTTAAAAGAACACTGATTTATTATACATTTTTGTAGACTAGACGTCTGAGTATGGACTAACTGGACCTCTCTGCTCAGCGTTTCATCAGACTGCAATAAATGTGCTGATCATGGGTGCATTTTAATCTGTGGTTCAGAATTCCCATGCAGTCTCATTGGGTGTTGGCAGTAGTCATGTCCTTCCAGCTGTATTTTTAACAACCTCGTTTGCTTAGTGGTTGTTCACAGCTCCTAGATGCAACCTAGTCTGTGGTTCTGTGCCACGTGACCCTCTCCACAATGCAGTACTTAGTACCTCTTAGGCCAATAAGACAGCATCCACCGCAGCTTCTAATTTCTGACTGGTCTCCTCTTTGACCTCCAGCCCTTCATGTAAAAGAACTCACCTTATTATATCAGGCCCACCCTTACTCAAAGAAGGAATCATACAGGGTGTGAACACCAAAGGGCCAGGAACTTGGAGCCATCTAAGAATTCTACCCATGAAGGCAGGGGAATTAAGAATCTTGCCATAGGAGCCCCACTAATAATTGTTAGTGCTGTTTTTCAAGGTACTTTTGCCAGGAATAAAATGAAATAATGTGTGTGAATTTGATTGCTCTGTGGTGCCATGAGACTCATTCATGCTAATTAGAAAATCTAAAATTGTCACTGTTGTATAGATCTACTTATATAGACTTAAAAAAAAAAACATAAAATAGAACTTTAAAATAACATTGTATAAAATAACTTTTGCCATGTCCAGAATGTCTCCTTAATACAGCCATTTTTCTCTTCAATTCATATCTAAATTTGATTAGACTTGACCCACATAACTTTCTGGGTGGTAATATACATTCCACATAGGCTTAAACTTAAATATTTTATCTAATAAGCTAATTATATTTTACATGACACTTTGAATAACCACAATTGATTCTTGATTACATTAATATCTATATGCTGCCATAAACAATATTTATGGCACCGTAATTGATAACACTATTAGTGTTACCTACTTGTAGGACCTGCAATTATATTGCTATAAAGGTAACTTACAGTTACAATAATAGTATCTAACTTGCATCTTAAATCCATAAAGTAATATTTTTTTTTACCAAAAGTGGTGGCTAAAGTAATTATTTTAAATGCTTTATTAATTGGCAAGAACAATAACTGAAATTTTTTTTCCTCTTAGGCCCTAGCTAACTTATAATTTTTGTTACCTATTTCCTCCTTTGTTTTCAAGATTGTCCTGGTATGAGTTGGTAAAAAAGTGATACTAGTGGATTTTCTTTAGCAAATCTGTGATTTGGGTGTTTTTGAATTTTTACCTGGTAAATAGCTAATAAGTATTTAATATTGTAATTATTATTTAATTGTAATGTTTTAGAATTTCTCCTTGGTTTATGTATAATGTAATTGAATGGAAGGTCTGCTTTTGATTTGATATTCAGAAGCTTATTTTTCTTTTTAGCTTTTTTTTTTTGAGTTTGGAATGTTATTTCTATCGAATAACTTATCAACAAAGAATAATAATTTTTTTTTAAAAAGTGCCTTCCTCAGTGTGTAAGAGCCATTTTAGCCTGCATGAAAATCGTAGTTTGATCCTGAGAAAATACATGCTTGAATAAGGTAAATAAAACTTCAGAGCCTTCTTTTCTTTAAAGGATAATTGTCTCATCATATTTTTCTCTTACAAGACACACTCTTTGAAATTTTTCCTCCTCTCACAAATGATTGTTTGACCTAAAGGAAAAATTCTGAATTTTCTTTCCAAGAGGCATTTGAGTATTTTACACTGCAATGTGTTTATTAAATAACTGTAAGTATGAAAGTGTACCTTTCCCCCACCCAAAAAACCCCACCTACTTTCCTCTTTTGAACGAAGATATTCTAATAGTATGCCTGTTAATTTTCATCTTAAGCAAGAAATCACAGACCAAAATAATGAGATCTTAAAACTATGAGATTATTAAAACTTCACACATATTAAACTGTAGTTTGGTAGTTTCATTGGTTGGTTATTCAGTAGTTGATCATTTTGAGCAAATACTTTTGCTGATTTGGAATATAGATTTTCCTGATCTCAAAATGAATTTATGCACATAAATTTAAAAGCATACATCATTTAAAAAATTTTAAATGCTTTTCATCCCACTTTAGTTTGATAATAAATATTATACTTGAGAGTAGATTTTAAATCAATTGTTTCTTTTTGTTTTTAGACTTGTTTTTAACAGTCTTAGGGCAATAGCAAAAAAATTGGAGAGATCAAGAAAGAATTTTAGCCAACATTTAACTAGTGTAAAAATCACATTTTGCTTTGATTTCATTCTTTAAACTCTAACTTGTCAATTTCCAGGAAAAGCAGAAATGTACAGTAAATAACATGCTCACAACCAAGTCTAATCTCTGCATAAAACTTACTGTCAGCATGAATAAAAGCTCGTGCTATAAAAATATATGAATATCTATTGCCAACTCTGAGAGTTTTCACAAATTATCACAAAATGCAAGAAAGAACCTAAAGGAAAGTTGAATGTTTATTTTCTGTAATACAAAACAAATAGCTTGGTAGCAAGATTAGAGGATACAATAAATAAGAACTTAAATGAAATTAACATTTCCAAGAGATATAAAAGGAATCAGTGAGGTTAAGTGCCTGGAACTGTCTGTTACCCCAAATTTATGTAGCAAGGTTCATTAACTTCAAATGAGGGGATTCATACTCTATTTAATAAGATCTCACATGGAGTTCCTTTCCATTTACAGTATGTTCCTAAAGGTGAAAACAGCAGGAAAACGAAATTACTTCATTTACTGGAATTACAACTTCTTTTGTATAAAACTTTAATCATTTTATATATGACAACCTTATGCTTAATGTTTTTAGAATATTCTTCATAAAACATTATTTAGCAAAAGCATACTCTCCCACTGAGCACATTGTTGCTTTCAATGGCTGTGCTAATCTAGTTTGAATATATGCGGCATTTAATCTTAATTATGATGCTGAAGTCTGTACAACGTTAATTATTCATTTCACATGCTCCCTCCACTTTACTGGAACTCCTAATTTGCTTAACAAAATGTAGCTTTTAATTAGAACTGTGGATTTGTTGGGGCAAGGTGCTGCTCTGAGTGTGCATGCGGGTGTGTGTGAGAGTATGCATGATTTCCATTGGGTTGGAAATGCATAAGGGGCGAATCGTAGTGTAGAAGTAATGGAAGTTAACTTTGTAATTCAAAAGATAAAATCTTTAGTAGTTGTACTTTCCTTCTTAGATAACCATTTCTTGATTTCTTAGAGTTGAAAAGGGAAAATAGACATACTTGGTTGCCATTTTAATAATGGACAATAGTTGGGCTGTAGTTAGTGTGTATATCTCTTTAAATATTGGCATGACAAATCACACACACACACAAAAACACATGCCAAGAAAATTAGCTGATCAGGTCTTTTTTTATCCTTGTCATCAAGAATATCTGACTGAAGTACTGTATTAATAATGTTTGTGTGTTTATTAAGCTCATGACACAAATTATATAACACAAGATAGTTTGTAAGAGAACTTCAAAAAGTTCAATATTTAGAGTCTAAATGCTTGATATTTTTCAATGTTTCCCTAATTTGTTGTTTTGTGGATTTTAATATTAATATACTTTAATTTTTTTAAATTAAGGTTTAAAATTTAAAATCATAAATGAGTAAAACTTTATATTTCTGCTCTAAAAAGAAATCATTATATTAAAATAAACTGAAAATTACTGAAGTTTTTTCATTCACGGTTTATCACCATACAGTCACCAAAGGACCCATTCTACACCTATTTAAATTGTGTGCACACCAACTTAGAGTTCTAGGAATGAAGCCAAATACCTTTAAAATTATGCCCTGGGTAAGCTGTACATAAAGACAAGGGATTATAATGTTTTATATATATTTACTATAAATTTTGAGACAGGTCATTTAAATATACAGTAAAAAAGCCCTTAAAATCATAATGATCCCTGTTGGTAATTTTGTATACTAATATATCGTGTACAAAAATGATGCTATGGTTGTGAAATAAAATATTAAACTTACTTATTGTATATAGCTATTGTCTTCCATATAGATAGTTATGTATTTCCTCAAAAAAAAAAAAAAAAGCTAGATTGGCTTATGGATAGCTGAAGATACAGAATATCCTAACTTTCTGATAGTATTCCTTCCTAATAAGTATGTTTGGCAAGTGAATTAGCAAAAGGAACAATTGGACTTAAGGCATGAAATTAAAAACCGCATGTTTCTGATTTTAGTGGTCATATCAACTCCTAGTGTAGTCTTACATTTCTTACAGAACACTACTTTACTCATTAAGTTCCTTTTGAAAAAAGCCAAGTGTAATTAATATTTGTTTCATTTCTAATGCATGTAATAACAGCTACAATTTATTGAGCTGTCCTTTAATTTTTATGATTAACCGTAAGTTAGCTACCACTATTATTCCCACTTTACAGATGAAGAAATTAGAAGTTTAGGAGAAATTAGTGACATCTAAGATCATCTAAGATTTCAACCCAAGTCTGACTCCAGAGCCTGTGCTCTCAACTGTGTCCTCTCTGCCTTCATTTGGTTATAACCCAAGTTCTGTGTTCACTAACATTCAGTGCAACCAAACTGTTTCCAAAGGCGGGACTCTTTGATCTAGATCCCCAGTCTCCTTGGACCCCTATACTCACTTATACAGGAGTTAAATCTTCATCTTGTTTCAAAAGAATAGCTGGGTTAAAGTAAGTGACTATGAATGATTGTGAATATTGGTACTGTTTGGTGAAAATTCTAACAATGAAAAAAATTCATCTGAGAGGAGAGAAGGGGTAAATATACCCTAATTTAAGACTACTATGTGTATTCACATATTAAGATTTTGTTTCTAATCAGCAAACACTTTTCTCCTCTGTTACCTTCTGCTTCACAAAATAAGATATGACACTGTATGATATTTATATGGTGAAGTGCATACCTTCTGCAGTCAGGCTCTGTGTGTTTAAACTTCATCTCTGCTGCTGACTAGCCTAGAAAGCTCCAGGAGTTGATACAACCTCTTTTGTGCCTCACTTTCTTTATCTGTAAAATGTGTGTGATATTTCTTACATCATAGAATGGCTGAGGATAAAATGTTTTACTATATGCCAAATGTCATAAATAGTAACTGAAACATTGTCCTTTGTGTATGTGTTTGCTTTTACTCACAGAATCTAAGAAGCCCATGTTTAAGGAATGTTTAGATTTTAAGAGACATTAGAATGTTAAAAATTCTTAGATTTTCTGAAATACACTATTTTTAAGTTACAAACTAACAGGAGTCCGCATACAATATCTCTTCTCTATTTTAAGACTTAGAACTCTAAGACCATACTTCTTGTTGCAAAAAAGATCTACTTTTATTTATTATGTCTGTTTTAAATATGTTAACAATATTTATCAAATTGTTTAGATAAAACTTCTACTTTCAAGAAACAAAAACATAAAGAAATGGCTAATAATTTTGAGGGGCATTATTTGAGCCAATTTTTATATATACCCAAATCCCCTGGATAATTACAAAGCATCCATTTATGTTTTTTCTTCATAAATCACATAAGCCTAGCATCACATAAAATTAAAGATTCCTGGAAACAAAGCACAAAAGATAATAACTTCTCTTATTTTTATTTCCATCCTCCATGTGCTATTCACCTCATAACCTTGTATTAAGAAAATAGAGGGGGATTCTTTCAAATTCTGCTTATAATCTCATCTTAAGTATTTCCCATTGTATTCACTCATAAGCTTTTCTATCTCCTTAATAACTATTTAGTTTTGCTTCTAATTCTTTCACTCTGCCCGGTCCAAGAGACTATCTAACTAATCTTGTGATGTGCACTTAGTGCTGAGTACTGTAAGCCAATTTTCTTTTATTGAACTTTTACACCCTGGGGAATTCCCAAAGATTGTGAAGCTCTATGGAGCTTTTCAGAAACATAAGCCTGCCTACCCCTTCTGTCCCTCTCTTTGAAAAGCCCTAGCTTTTTGGTCTGAATTTAGTTCTATTCACTATCACACCATCACACTAAGCCGCTTCTGAAGTTTGCCCCCCATGTAGTTGTAAGTTCTAAAGCCACGTGGTTACTGTCTTTTCTGAGCTGCTTTTCCTGCCTCCCCTTTGGTGTCTCTCGGTTTTGCCATTCTGTTTAGGTATCACCCAGGATGCCGTGTTCTCTCTGATGTTTTCTCAGTTGACCTCCAAGTCTGGGAGGGCCTTGCAACATGTTACTTCTTCTTCTCTGTTTTGTTACCAGGGATGATTTGGTAGAGAGATGTGCAATTGTTTGAAATAGAATGCTTTGCTGTGTTGCAGCATGTCGGAGAAACGCAGGAAAATTATGTCTGAAAAGTTTTAAATGTTTATTATCCCAGGTCATTTTTCCTATCTCTATATGTAATCGTAATTACTCCCCATTTTTGCCAGTGAAGCGAAGTAATTTACTTGTCGTCACACGTTATTTGACAGAGCTCGGGTTTGAACATCATCCTCTGAAATTTCAACGCCTGATTTTCTGTTCTGTGATGTAGTATTGCTTCTTGAATATTCTCCTACTTGATTTGTCCTTCATTTAATATAGCAGTTTCTGATGAGGGTTTTGGTTATTGTCTCGTAGTGTGTATTGTGCTGTTTCTAAGTATTTAGCTAAGGAACTCGAGAAAAAAAATAACTATACATGAGTTAATGAGTGCATATAAGAATTATACTAACTTTGTTTGTTTTAAGATATAGGATCTTGCTCTGTCACTCAGGTTGGAATTCAGTGGTGCAATCATAGCTCACTATAGCCTCAAGTCCTGGGTTTTAGTAATCTGCCCTCTTCAGCCTCCCAAGTAGCTGGGATTACAGACACATATCGCCATGCCCAGTTAATTTCTTTATTTTTATTTTTGTAAAGACAGCGTCTCAGTATGTTTTTCGGACAGGTTTCAAACTCCTGGTCTCAAGCAATCCTCCCACCTTGGTCTCCCAAAAATGCTTGAATTATGGGCATGAGCCACCATGCCCAGCCAAGATTATAGCAACTTTAAATCTAAGTAGAGATAGTCCTTGATATTTTGAGATCTAGATAACTATTTATTTATTTAACATGTACATATTGGATGTTTGCCCTCTTCTGGACTCCAAGGCTATAGCAGTGACTCAAAGTCCCTGTTCTAGTGGACCTTACATTCTAGTGGAGGAGACGATAAATTGACCAGTGAGTGTCTCTACAGGGCTATCTCTGTAGGGCTGTCAATTACCGTGTTTTGAAAAGCAGGCAACAGGATGTGTGGTTGACATTTGAAGCAGAGTGATGGAAATATTGCTGGCCAGTTTTATGCCAACTATGTGAGACTAAAATATGTGAAATAATGTTGTGCATAATGTAAAAATATCTAGAAGATTATTAACATAGAGAATGGCTCTATGTTCTGAAAAGGCTTCTGCAGGTTACTGAATGATGGTAGTGTAGTTAGGAATGCAGATCTTGGCCTCAGACAATCCTTTTCTATCACTTTGTAGCTGCGTATTCTTGGGCACATTACTTAACTCTATGGGCCTCATTTTCCTCACTAATTAAATGGGCTAACAGTGCCCCGCCAAGCGTGCTATACAAATTGAGAGTGACTACAGGTGAAGTGCTGGCATAGTTCTTGGCGCACTGTGAGTACCACTGGAGTAGCAATGTTAGTGGCAGAAGTAGTAATTATAGTAGAAATTATTGTTATTGTCAATATAGCTTGGAAACCCACTATTTCTTTGTTTTTGTTTTTTTTTGTTTTGTTTTGTTTTTTTGAGATGGAGTTTCACTCTTGTTGCCCAGGCTGAGTGCAATGGCACGATCTCGGCTCACTGCAACCTCTGTCTCCCAGGTTCAAGCCGTTCTCCTGCCTCAGCCTCCTTAGCAGCTGGGATTACAGGTGCCTGCCACCACACCCAGCTAACTTTGTGTTGTATTTTTAGTGGAGATGGGGTTTCTCCATGTTGGTCAGCTTGGTCTCAAAATCCTGACCTCAGGTGATCCACCCACCTAGGCCTCCCAAAGTGCTGGGATTACAGGCATGAGCCACCACGCCCAGCCAGAGATCCACTAAGTATTTCTGTGCTTTAGATTTTTCACGTGTTTCTTCTTCCCCACCAACTCCTCATAGATGTAGGAAGTGTAAATAATATATGTGAAGCATTTTCTATGAAGACGGGTTTTCCCATTGTTATCTGAGGTGTCAGAAATAAAACCTAATTCTGGAGGTTTTCTAAGAGCAGAATTTCCATTTTACTATTCAGTGGGAGTTCTTGCTTAGAGATATTTTGCAAAGTCAGTCCTAACATATTGAACTTGGCATTTGAATAGCTGCCAGAGACCAGCTGAAGAGAAGAACCACATCTTATAGCGCCTGGAGCTCCAGGAGGTGCTTAGGCCTTGCCACCCAAGTGGGGCTGTCACCTAGTGCAGAGATGATATAAACACCCACGAGTCAATTCCCTCTTGTCTCAACAAAGCAATAATGGGTAGCTCTCTATTGTGCTGAATGACTCCACACATACAGGCACCTCTCCCGTGCCCATAGGTTTGCTGGAAGCTTTTGGTTAACTTTTGTACAGGCGTAATATGCCGTTTTTTTAATGACTAAGTTAAAAATCTCATTTTTAATTATCTTCCACCTGTGCCTGTTTGGTTTACCCCAAAACTCCTTAAGGGAGGTTTTAATTATTTTTTAAACATAGCTCACCCCTAGGTGCCTGGTCTGTTCCTCACACACTAGAAATTCCATTATTGTACATGGTTAACTAACTGCTTGCCTAACTAGGTACTCTATAACTTTGTATTGTTGACTACAATTAACTGACTAATTAGAACACAACTTGTGATGCTAACTCCTCTCATGATTATAGTAAAAACAATATTACCTTCATTAGGCTTTTACCAAAAAGACTTTTTTTTTGTAATAAGTTTTTGAAATTTTTTTCTAATAAGTTTTTCCCTACACTCTGGTTAAAATAAATATAGAAGTTAAAAATGTAAAAGCACATTAAAATATGTTGGAGCTAACAAAAATAAAACAGCTAGTTTTTTAACCCTCTCTCGCTCCTACTTCCTCTCTCCCTTACCCCATTATAAAAATGTTTTACTTTAAAGCAGATAGTTTTAAATATATTCAGAAAATATAATCTTTGGAAATCTGTTGCTTTGTTAAAAAAAATGAATGGAGCTTCTCTTACTCCAACAGAAAAGTAAAAGGAAATACACACAGACCTGATTCAAATTCTGTGTTGGTTTGGTTTGGTTTTGTTGAGGTGTGTTATTTCTTTGTTGTTGTTGTTTAAGCAAAATGTTAACTAGAATACACTCCAGGACTCACAGTCCTCCCATACTACTGGACCCAGTGGTGGCTTTCTTGGTGGCGATACATCGTGTTACTTCACAGGGGGTGAGGGTAGGGGATGAGGTTTCAAGTCAGTTTTAGAGACAGCTCTGCACTGTTTAAAAATAGAAACACTGTATAAGTGATATGCTCATTAACTTTGGAGGGACCAATGCTAGCAAGCGTAAGGACAGAGACTGTGACTAACTAGAATGAAAAAAGTTTCAAGAAGCCACCCAGTTGAAAAGCATTTTCTGGTTTTTTTATGTGTCATAGAAGGAAAATATGATGGGAACAATAATTTTTACATATTTTGCTAACATATCAACATATCAACATATCAAACATAATTTTACGTATTTTTATTATAATTCAAGAATTTCATGTGAGAGGGAGTCTCGCTCAGTTGCCCAGGCTGGAGTGCAGTGGCGGGATCTCGGCTCACTACAGCCTCTGCCTCCCGGGTTCAAGCAGTTCTCCTGCCTTAGCCTCCCAAGTAGCTGGGATTACAGGCTTGTGCCACCAAGCCCAGCTAATTTTTGTATTTTTAGTAGAGATGGGGTTTCACCATGTTGGTTAAACTGCTCTCAATCTCCTGACCTCATGATCTGCCTGCCTGCACCTCCCAAAGTGCTGGGGTTACAGGCATGAGCCACCACGCCCAGCTATTAGTTAAGTCTTTTATACAGTTAGAGATGTTGGAAAAGGGCACATAGTGCAAAAGGATGGATGTCTTCATCAGTGATTTTTGGGATTCAAGTCACAGAAACCTACTGGCACTTACATACCCAAAAATAAGGAATTTGTTGTTAAATACAAGGCTAGCTCATGGAATTGCAGGGGAAGAAAGACACTTTCTCCTTAGGAGAAACAGAAGGAGACCTAGAAAGCAGTCCAATTCTATGACTCTCAGACTCCTTTAAGTTGCACAGTCTTATATCTTTGTTTCATCTGTTCTTTGCTCTTTGCACTGCGCTTGAGCAGCAAAACTCCACCCCATAGCTCGAAGTAACGTATCTTTAGTTCACGGGCACAGCAAAACTTGACCTGCCTTTATATGTCCAATTCCAGCTCAGAAAGAGCAAGCATGATTGTTCTCTCCTGGGGCAGGTATCCATCCCTAGTCCAATTGAGGATCTTCAGGGAGCAGAACCGTGGAGTAAAAAATACGGTTGTTGGAGTCTATCTTATACATGGGGTATAATTCTCACTGAGAAAGGAGGCTTTGTCTGGGAGTGCACTCCAAAGATACCTACTACAAAAGAGACTAATTGGTACATGAGATAATGGTGAGAAGGAGAACATGAGTGAGCTTTCATTTTTTAAATAGTCATAGAATTAATAGAGAGACGGAGGTCTGTTGGATGCTATTGTGTTAAAAGTGAAGATTTAAAATGTCTTCTGTTTAAAATTTGATTTAAAGACCCTGTCAAACCCTTTGAGATGACTTATAAATATCTAATAAGGTTGTTCTTTCCCTCAACTGTATAAATGACAAGAAACCTGTGGTATGGACATTTCTAAGAAGTGTAATTACTGTTACCACTGTGATATGTGTTGTAAGGTTAATGATTGCTACTTGGGATTTACTATCCCTGACTATACCATTGAACTATCATTTTTCTTCCCACTAATTTATAGAAAATTGCTTAAAGTTTGAAACCAAAATGTCTAATTAAAAAAAAATGATTAGTCAGCTCATATAAAATATACACTACATAATAATGGAAATGGCTAACAATGTAAGTACTAATTTTTATTTAACCACCTATAAGAAATACTTATAAGAAATACCTATATTTATATAGGTATATTTATAAGAAATACCTATATTTATAAGTATAAGAAATACCTATATTTATAAGAAATACCTATATTTCTTATTTTTTATGAAATGAAAACTGAAGAAAAATAAGGAAACACTCTGAGTGGTTTGGGAAAATAATTGAATTCTCCAAAATTTAAAATTTAAATGTATCACTTGAAATCTCTTTGTTCATCAATTTCCCAGTGAACTTATTCCATGTTATTAATGATGACATCTAATTGAATTCCATCTCCTGAATGTTATTTACTCATGCTTTCTCATATTTTCTCACTTTAAAAGACTTGAATTGAGAGAGGGATATATTATTGATTTCTACAGTGAATTTTTAAATACACTATTCAGAAGTCCCAGATAAATATTTTCCTAATGAATCAGAATTCAACTTGCAAAACAGAAAATAAGTGGTTAAGGATAGCCCATATATTTGTTCTCATAGTTGATAGCATACTCATTTTAATTTTCAAATGGTATAAATATCTCAGTCTACCCTTTGTACAAATGAATGATAAGAGCTATAACAAATTAGCAATTGTACCAATGACTTTGGAAGCTATGAGTAGAAGACATTAAATAGTTATCAATTTCTAGTTATCACATTTTTGTTTTAAATCTAGTTTTAGGGTGCCATGAACAACTGTTTGTTTAAAAATTATACTTTAGAAGAGCACATTTTCAAGAGTTACAAGAATTTTTTTTCTTTAAAATACTCTGGTTAATGTCGAATTAAATACAATATTTCAAGTTGCTCAAATATTTTCCAAACTTTTAAATTGTCAGAGTTTTAAAAGGTAATGTTGTTCAGGCTTATCTAATGGTTATCTTAATTAAAGGAGAAGGAAAATCTTAAATTAATGTCATGAAAAGGCCAGTGGTTATAAGTTAAATAATTCATTTTTTTTTTTGCAAATATGAGGTCTCTGTGTTCACAAAATCTGTCTCAGATTGACTTTTTCCTTGACAATAGAGAACTGAGCAATGATGCTGATTAGCAGATAAAAGACAGTTGCTGAAATCTTGAGGTATGTCTTTAAAAATAAAGTTTTTAAAATGTATTTGAAAGTTTTTCAAAAATAGTTTATTTCTACTCTTATCGAGTACCTCATTAGATACTCAAAATTTAACTAGTGTTTGCCCCACAGAATATCCTCTTGAAATAAATTTAAAGTAGCATGAATGTTCTTCTTATATAATAATGGCTCAAGAAATGAAAAATTAATTGCTTTAGACTTCATATGATATTGTGACTGAATTGTCACAATTGTTTGAGAAAATTACTGTAACTGACCTTCCTTATTTTCAGTAAAAATATAGTTGTTTTCTAGATGTATGAACTCTGAGGGAAAAATTATTTCTAGAAAAACACTGTCAATGATAGAAATAGATAAGTATGTATTAATGTTTATAAAGAAATAATTTTGTAACTGGCAAACAGTTTGGGGAATAAAAATAGAAGACCAGTAATAGAAATTTATTTAAAGAATTAATCTCCTCTGCAATGCTTTATTTTGCAAAATGGCTTCCAAAATTATTATGTCAAAGATGATCACATTCTGTGTAATTCATCAGCAATTGACCTATTAAACAACTCTAATTGTGCTTCTCAATTAATGATATTAATGCAAAGCTGAGTTAGATATACTAGAATATATTACGACTTTAACCATATCTAAGCAAAAAGCTAGGGGAATAAAAATGTGCTATGTGTAATTGTTCTGCACAAAGAATGGCCAGATTCTATTGATTTAGTACCTTTGCCAGATTTTCTGGATACAAAGTCAAAAATCCTCAGCCTTATAATTTATAAATAAAATGTTTGATATAATGTAGACAAAACATTCAGGTGAATGATCACAATTTTCACTTCACTTTCAGAACTTGAGCATTTTGTAGACAAAATCTCTAAGTTTGGAGAGTAGAAAATTTTTACTAGAGGTAATATTTTTTATGTATTGTATTACCAAACTTAATCATCCTGCCATTTACAAAACTAGATGTACTCTAATATTACCTATAATGATCTAAAAAAAAAATGCACCCTTAAATTTTGGACTATGCCTGATTTTTGTCTTAGTATAATAGATTGTAATGTTTTCAAATATGTCTTCTGTCGAATGGCTCATTCATATTTGAACTGCCTGCTTATGAGAGGGAAGTTAGGAACACAAGTACCTGAGTAGATAATGGCCAACATATTGGATTTGACACCAGCATATCACAGGCTCCTTTTCTGTAGCAGTGGCAACACTACTGACTCAACATGGAAGTTCAGACAGAATATATAAGTGTTTGTTTCTCTTGTCAAAGAGAGAGATATTAAATTTTACCAAATCTAATACCCTTCACAGAAAAATTACTTGAGTAGTTTCTATGCTATCCAGTCATTCATTCATTCATTGGCCACACTTAAAATGTGGCTATATAGTACCTACCACAGAGTTAACAGCATAAATTTGGTAGTTAGACTGTCTTGAGATTGGATCTCAGCTTGACTTCTTGCTGTGGCATCTCTGTTCCTCCATTTCCTTAGCTGTAAAGTTAAGGATATAATAGTGCCTGTCTGTATTAGTTTGTTCTCACACAGCTATAAAGATGCTACCTAAGTATGGGTAATTTGTAATGAAAAGAAGTTTAATTGACTTACAGTGCTGCATGGCTGGGGAGGAAGAAAACTTAAAATCATGGTGGTAGGCAAAAGGGAAACAAAGACCTTCTTCATATGGAGTCAAAAAAGACAGAGTTAGCTAGAGCAGGGAAAATTGACTTCTGTAAATTTCAGATCTTGTGAGAACTCACTCATTGTCACGAGAACAGCATGGGGGAAGCCTTCCCCATAATTCAATCACTTCCCACCAGGTTGCTCCCTAAGAACCTGGGGATTACAATGCATGATGAGATTTGGGTGGGGACACAAAGCCTAACCATATTGCTATGTTATAGATATATAGCCCTTCAGACTGGGCCTGGCCAATAATAAGTACTATGTAAGTGTGTTACTGTTATTTTTGTTACTCTAACTATAGATGTTTAGGTGTTAATGGGTCAGTGTTTTAGGAGGCAAAAAAATCTCTATTTATGAAAGATGTTGTAATGGAAATAACTAGGATAGTGAGCAGAATGCCAGGGTGATCTCAAAGCAAGGCCTTTTTATAGAATCAACCAGAAAGATGACACTGATAGAATTGTTGAGACCACAAAGATACTGTCATTCGTGAGACAGACCAAGAAGGAACTTCTAGAAAGAGGGACTAGAGGTAACGGGCCTTCCTATGGGGGGGAAAAAACAAGTTTCAAAAAGGTAAGGAGGGCAGACAGTGGGACTGAAGACAAGTGGATGGTGATGAGAGCTGGTTAGAGAAGGCGGAAAACGAGGCCAGTCCCATCGTGCAAGCCTTCGTAAGGATTTGAATTTTATTCTACTCAAAGATTGTGTTCCATGGAAAACAGATTCTGAGACTGAGTTTTGCAGGCAGGAAGTTTGTTGCTGAGTTCTGTAAAGAACAACACTTAAGTCAGAGTAAGGAAAATACCACTGGTGGAAAAAAGGAACTGAACTGTGATGTGGTCACCACAAATGTCTTGCTCTGCTGTTCCCAAGGGGGGCTGTGGTGCTGGGATGGCTCTGCAAGTTTCCTTGCATTTAGGCAATGGGAAGGGGCCTTTATATCCCCGCATCAACCAGTCATAGCATCCTAGCTATCCGTAGGTATCCTGTCCCTAGCTGTCCCTGGGAGGAGAGCATAATCTTGGGGATAGGATATCTTCTGCCCTGTGTAATTCCTGGAGTGGGATACTGAGAGCTTTTTGTTGTCTGAAGACTGTAGGATGAGCTCTTCCGTCCTGAAGGGTGACCTGGGGAGAGTAGCACAGTGTCCACTACAAATGGAAGCCATTCCAGGATTTCGCAGAGAAGTCAACTCCTAATTTATTCAAGAACTAATCTCTGAATACCTACTTTGAGACAGATTTTATGCTAGAGCCTGAAAATACAATGGTGAGTAAGGAGTAAAGCCAACTGTCTGGTAAAGAATTCAGTCAGACAAATGGAAGAGACAGCACTGTGCAATGAATGTTATAAGAAATGTAGTTTAAGGCCAGGCGTGGTAGCTCACACCTGTAATTCCAGCACTTTGGGCAGCCGAGGTGGGCGAATCACCTGAGGTCCGGAGTTTGAGATCAATCTGGCCAACATGGTAAAACTCCGTCTCTACTAAAAATACAAAAATTAGCCGGGTGTGGTGGCATACACCTGTAATCCTAGCTACTAGCGAGAGCTGAGGCAAGAAAATCACTTGAACCTGGGAGGCAGAGGTTGAAGTCAGACAAGATGATGCCATTGCACTCCAGACTGGGTGACAAGAGTGAAACTCCATCTCAAAAAAAAAAAATTGGTTGGGCACAGTGGCTCACGCCTGTAATTCCAGCACTTTGGGAGGCCAAGGCGGGTGGATCACGAGGTCAGGAGTTTGAGACCGGCCTGGCTAACGTGGTAAAACCCCATCTCTACTAAAAATACAAAAATTAGCCAGGCATGGTGGTGTGTGCCACCAGGTACCCAGGAGGCTGAGGCAGGAGAATCGCTGGAACCCAGGAGGCAGAGGCTGTAGTGAGCCGAGATCACGCCACTGCACTCCAGCCTGGGTGACAGAGCAAGACTCCAGTGTCAAAAAAAAAAAAAAAAGAAATGTGGTTTAAGATGCTATGGGAACAAAGAGAAGCATTGAACTCAGCATAGTGGGAAAGTGAGTTGGAGATAATGGAAAGTGAGTTTGGGAAAACATGTGGTATTTGAAACAGAACCTAAGGGATGACCAGGGATTATTATCGTAAAGGGTAGGTATATGCCCCAGGAAAAGTGCTAGCACTCACAAAATCCCAGCCATGAGACAAATATGAATATAGTTCCTTACGGCTGTAGCAAGGAGTGTGATCCCTTAATGATTCAGGAAATCCTACCTAACATCTCAGGAAAGAGAAGGAAGATCATAGAATGTGATATCTGCAAGTGACCTTAGACATCTCCAGGTTCAAGCTCTTCATTACGTAGATGTAAAAAGGGAAGCAAGTATGCTCAAGGAGTTGTTCAAGGAGTTGTTCAAAGTTTAACACCAATGAATGGCATGTGAGAGATGAGAGTCCAGGCCTGACATGTAATCTGAGAATCTCCAAGGTTTTACCGAACTCACTTAGCATCATAAGACTTGCAGATGCAGCTGCGACACTTACCATAATAGGATGCACACAGCAAGGGTTTAATAAATACTTGATTAGGGATATAGATTGGTTGATATAACCCAAGGGCTTTTTATTAATGAATAGGGTGGAGTCAGAGCATGACATTAGATTTACAATCTCAATATAATAAAAATGGCTTAGCCACGTATTTCTTGGGTGTGAGAGAATACTAATTATAAAACTGTTCTCTGTAGTGTATTTTCTCTGGTTGAGAAGTCTGTAGGAATTGTTTTGTTTTGTTTTTCCCTGAAGGCATCTGGTAAGAGAATTACAATTAGTTACAACAGGTCAGTTATTTACCTGTTATGGTTAACTTCTTCAATACAACACCTAGTTGGATTATCACCAATTATCTAAACTGTGTTTGAGAGCATTTGATTTTGAAAGAGGGCTGTGTGTCATAATGAAAATTAACTTTTGGGGGATCCAAAAGGTAGGGCAGCCTCCTCCAGAGTAGCTAAAACAGGTGCAGCTCCCGAGGCTTCCCCAAGAGACACAAGCCATAGTTACTAAGGTGTCAGGGACCACAAAACAGCCTATCAACTATGGACACCAAACTAAAAGTTTCTGAATTGCAGGTGTAGGTTCCTGTGGTGCTACTTCTCACAGACACAGCTTGAGTGAGTGGCTAAGGAGATTGATTTACTGAAGGCTGGATAACAACCTCGTAAGCAGCTGCAATGACAGTAGCAACAGCAGCCACTATTTACTGGAACTTATTCAATGTCAGGTACTCCAGTAGTTACGGTTCATTATTTTTTGCCCTCACAACCGTTTTCTGAGATGGGTTATATCCATCCTATATTACAGATGAAGAAATGGAGGGACAGTGTCCTTAAAAAACCTTCTCAAGGCTTCATGGTGATTAAAAGGCATAAAACCCAGGTTCATTTGACTCCAAATTTTATAATCCAAAGTGTCACAATTGTATGTGGGTTTAGGTGTATGTGTGCATACACACGTATCTCTGTATGCACATTATATGACTTTACAGGTATGGTTTTATACTTGTCATTTCTCTATATGTTACTCTTAGGAAAAAGTAGAAGCCACAAACCTTGATCAATGCTAACATGCAATACCAGCATTTTCAAATCTTTCTTCCTTCCAATTAAACCTAGGTTATGTATCCTCCATTTTCAAGAAAACAAAAATGACAATATTAGTTCATGGGACAGCAGAATATGTATTTTACCAAGTCACTTATGTGCACATATCCTCAAATACAAAGGCTTTGGGATTAAACATATTTGGAAAGTGATCGGTAAAATTCTACTTCAAAAATTTTTTTTTTCTAAATAAAAGGCAGTTAAACCTTCTTTTAAAAAAATAAAAAGCAAGCTTCCTTTCAATATTTTCCAGTCAAAAAATTCTCAGTAAACAAGGGAGACTATACGTGAATCAGCTGAGTCTCAGTTGGAATTTTCCTTTAACAATAACCTGTATTTAATAAGCTGGTACCCAGAGTGTGTGCCATGCTGTTTCAAAGTGATAACAAGACCATGAGGAAGATCAAAGAGAAATGGTCATGGGATCTGAACTGCGAGACTAAGAAAGAGAATTGTATCTGCATGCACACTGCTACTTTTGTTGTGCCTATACAGGGAAACGATTCACTTTATTTTCTATGACTGCTTAAAGATTTTAATCCAGACTTCCTTTCAGTAGCAGAGATCAAAAACTCCGATATTGCTGGGTTATTGAAGAGAGAGACAATATATCTATTAGAAGAGAGGTAGCATCCTAGGGATTGTTCCAGGGAGGTTTTAGCATTAACGGGACTTGAAATGTGATCAGAGTGAACCTAAAGCAGCAATGGTAATGGTTAGGTGAGGATGCCAGCTAGTCCGGTCGTTCTAGTGCTATTTAATATTGATAATCACATCTGCATCCTCTAACATGCCTAATGAATGAATTCTTCAAAGATGTGCATAGAAGACCCTTCTTTCTGTATAAAACTCGCTGGGCCAAACCAGGTGTAATTAATACCATTCTTATCACCATCCCATCAAGGTGAATTCATCCTTACTCATCTACAGAGTGGAAAAATTGCCCTTTCTCTTTAGTGATGGTTTGTGCTGCTTGGCCACTGTTCTTCCTGCTGTAGCTCTGGCTGTTTTTATTGCTGGGATGAAGCTGGAAGGTCACCTGCCCTTAGGCCTATTAATTAACATCTGTTGTACTCCTACTGTTTAAAAGTTTATAATTAAGTTGGGCCACATTTCATTTGGTTAACAATGATCTTTAAAAGTGAATACACTTAAGAGTTTGGACAATGAAAACTTTAAGCATTTTTTAGTCACACATGTTCCGGTAAGCATTAACTTAGCCAATTACTTTCTACCACAGTCGTTTATTGAAAATATGTGACTGAGAAATGGAAACCTTGGTTTGTGGGGAAGATATACCAATGAAAATGAGAAATAAATGTGAAGCACAGGGCGGTGGCTTGAGAGGCAGAACAGGGCTCCATGCTCTAGCAAAAGAAGGGGCAAACATGAAACATAGCAGAGGCTAATGGTAGGCATAATGTCCTATCTAACCTAAAATTCTGTTATTGTAAAGAAACAATTCATCACACCTGCCTTCATCTTTCAACTCTTAGTTTGCAGATACGGGGTTTCCGGAAGAGAAGCTATAGTTATACTATTCACCAATTATTTATCACCATTTCTGTCAGCAGTTGCCTTAATGGTATCATTCCAGGGAATATATGAAAATTCTCTTAATGATTTCCTTAAAAGCTCTACTGTCTTCTCCCTGATATCTTGGAATTTTTAACAAAATCTTTTAATTCACACTTACATAATTCCTAAAGTGAGTCTACCATAGATGAGGAAACAAACTAATTGTGCTAAACACAATGCATTCATGCTAATGTGTTAATGACTGATAACTCTTCCAATAAATGAAAAAATAAAACAGACAGTAGCAGGCAGTGTCAGAAGGGATGGGGAAATATAGAGAAAGAACATGAAGGACTGGAAAGATAAATTTCACTTGCTTCACAATTGTGCCTCAGGCAAGCTCTCCTATAAGTAGTTCCTAATGCTCCTGAGTCATAATAATGGTTATGAAATTTGGAGTGATTCTCTGACAGTGCAATTTGGCTTAAAAATCTGAAATATAGTCTTTATGTGAAGGGAGAGCCATTTGGATTCTTATAACACTCCTTCCCTCTCTTCTCAGAAGACAAATGCAATTTAGCATAATGAATAATCTCCTCTTACAAATGTATCTTTCCTTATGAGTCTTCTGCCAGTTTGTCCTTTCTTGCCTACTTCTAGGATAATTGGAAGCATTGGCTATGAGAAGGGGCCGTTGGCTTGCAATCCCTTATTAAACAATATGCTTTAGTATATACTTCCCTTTAGTATAGTATATATTAATACTATAGTATATTGCCTAAATAAAGCCATAATAGTGAGTAACACTGAGTTTCCCTCAGGGTTGTCTGTCATGGGCACAGCTAAATTCTCCTAGGAACTGACAAACAAAAAGAAAAGAAGTGAAAGCCTCGGTAAAACCTAGCTATAAGTTTAATACTGTGCTTTGGTTGCTGTTGGCCTTTTCTGGGGTTCTCAAGATGAATCCTTTTTAAGGCACACTATCCCCTCCATCAGTGATGTCTGTGCAACTAGACATGACTTTCAGGAAATGAGGCTTGGCTAGTGGAGGAAAGAATGTAGATTTTTCAGCCAAACAGTTCTGGGTTCAGTATTTGGCTCTGTACTTACTAGCTGTATAACCTGGAGGAACTTACATTACCTCTCTGAGCCTGTTTTGTCATCTGTAAAAATGGGGCTAATGTGTCTTATACAGGAATAGTTATAAAACGTTATAGTTAAAATCTAGTGGCCAGAGGCACCCAGATGTGCCGGGGAATCTTGCCCAGGTCATGGCAGGCAAGTCGGTCTCAGTAGGTGACACTGACCTCAGTAACTGATCTGGTCGGTTTTGCTGCTGGTTCAGAAACTTGTTTTCTTGGACTGACTGGTTACCAGTGGGATGACTTGCATTATCAGCTTCAATCTGTGTGCCTTGAGAGCTATAACTACATAGATATGTTAAAACGCCAATGTATTAATGAACCATAGGAAAAACTATCAAACATACCACATGCTTGCTCCAGTCTAAATTCTCTTAACAGAGAGCCACATATAAAAACAGTGTATTGTAAATTTGCTCATTAAATTAATATAGAATAAGAAAACTGTACTATTTGTGATTCAAATTTATTGCCTTTAGAATCTGATAATCTGCTAAATTTATCTCTGTGGTAGGGATCTATGTCAAGTGGATGGCAATTTGAGTGGACCTATCATTGAACACCACCTTTCTGAGATGCTGCCTGGATAGGATCTGCTGATGTTGTCTTGGTGGTGGTGGTTGGTGTGTGTGTTTATGCTCTGTGGAGGAGTAAACCCATTCTCTCTTCTGCCTGATAATAACTCTTCTCAGGATAGGATGTAATCTTGATTCAACTTCTGCCTACTCAGTTGCAATAACAACTCCTGTCGTGCATCCTTGAGATTCTTCCCATGTCACTTGTATCAGAGTGATAAATATTCCTGAATGATCAGTTGATGCATTTGTAAGAACATGCATGCATTTGTTAAAAGTCATATCCATTTTTTGTGGATTTCGCTGTTTTTAGTTCACAAAATATTAGTTTATGTCTGTAATTATTGATGAGCTTGCACCATTGCCTTCGTATGCCAATTTTTTTAAATGAAGCAAAAATTCTAAGACAATATTTGCTGCTCCATGATAGAGGATATAAGAAGAGTTATTTTTCTGTGGTGGTTGATGAAATGAGATTTTAATCCCTACACTGAAACTACCACATATGGCTGATCTTATATGCAGGTAAATTAGGCAGCAACATAATATAATCTGGCAAGAAAGTCACTAGAAATTCTATTTATCTAAAACTCATGACTTCCCTGGTCTTCCAGCAATACCAAACACTTCTCCTTAAGATGCTCCTTCTAAACCAACACAGTCTAAAAGGCACCTTATAAACGGTAGAGAATTAACCCGTGTGTGTGTTTGCTCAGCAGTATCAGCCTCTGAAGCAGTACAGCTAAATGTGCTGTGATAGAGGTAAGTGCAAGCAATCCTAGTTAGACAGGCCTTACTCTATTACTTCCTGAAAGTTGCTTAACCTTTCTGTGTCTCAGTTTCCTAATTTATAAAGTAGAAAAAAATTATAGGAACTGCCTTACAACATATTAATATACCACAGGGTATACAACCATGAACCAAAATGCTACATCGCCGTCGCGGTTATCTTACTGTGATCACACTAGGTGGGAAGTTAACTTGCAGAGTGAAGCCACAGTATTAACTCTCTAGGACAAATCACTGCTGCAGGAACCAGAAACCAGAAGTCCGTCAGAGTAGCACATTCTCATCTAAGTCTGTGATTCAAAATGGATAGATGGTGTATCTGGGGCTTTTTCAAAATATTTTTACTAACCTCAGGCTATCCAGATTCAGACAACAGTTACAGAGGATGAAATCCTGTGATCTCATTAGACTCTCATGAACTACCAAATAAAATGACAAAACTGATCAAGACTTGAACAAAAATAAAGCAAATTAGACAAAACCAGAGTTAAATGCCATAAAGAAAAGGAATCTTGAGACTGTCTTACAGAGGAGATGATCTTGTCCATGGGTCTGAAACATTCCAAGACAGTGGACTGCAAAAATCTAAGAGGTACACATGGGATGTTTACTGTCCATTGTACATGACTCACTGAGAGCCAATCAAAGGATTTTTACTTTAACAAGATCTCTAAATAAACATCTGCAAAAATTAATTGGAGGTGGAGGATGGGAGGGGCAGCCCTGATAGGACTATGACCCATATTCATTACGCACAATTTTATTTCCCTGATTTTTTTTTCCTTTATAATATAAGCAGTGCTTTGGAAAACAGTGAACAGAAAAGATGTTAACTGCTGGCAGCTGCGCATCTCATGCATGCTTCTGATTGTGCATTGTTACTTACCACCACTGTTTACTCCGTTTACTACTAATCACTACTTTCAGATTGAAAAAACGTTCCAGAAACAACCCCCTTTTGGAGAATAAAGTGCATGTAGCTCTTTCCTATCTTTTCAAAGTGTTGCCTTCAAAAGTGATAGGCTCATTTGTGAAGCAAATGTACAGATACTGCCTTGGAGTAGACATACCAATCTGTTCAAGAAGAGTAATATTGTAGCCAACGGGCTAGGCACAGCGTATGCCCTTGCGGGCGCATCTGGAAAATAGGTCAACAGGTTTCTTATCTTACAACATTTCCTACATATTTCATTAGAAAGCAATTTTTTTGTCCAACTTTTTTTTGTGTAAATTATATAATAGGACGCAGCTGGTTGTATACCCCCATATATGCTGATACAGTGTTGTGTATAAATTGCTGCATAAAAACGTGCCAAATGGGCAAAAAAATACAACATGAGCAAAATGATCAGATTAGATTGGCAGATGCTTATATTAAACATGTCTGTTTACATTGTGTATAAAAGGTTTTCATGGTCTTTGATTTTAGATTCAGTACAGCATCTCTGTTTCTTTTATGAGATCTAAATTAGGCTAGTTATTACCAGTTTTGGAAAATGTAAGTTAAATTATAGAAATAATCATATGCTTTTGCTATTTATTTTTCTCATTATAAATCATAACACAAATGTAGTAATAATATATTCTAGGAGCCTGTCACCATTCACTCCTAACTAGAGGTAGTATCACTGTTAGCCTAATAATCTTTTTTAAATCTTCAAAATAAATAAAATAAATTAATCGCAATAATAATTAGTAACACAATATACAAGATCCTTATGGATAGAAAATGAAATAAAAAGGCATATCTTGAACCAAATGACATTATTGGGCTACTAATACACAATATTTTAGCATATTCAATGGTGTAGTCCCAAACAAAATTGAAAAAAAATTTTTTTAAACTTTTAGTAAAATAGCCTAATATAGTCCAAGAAAGCACATTGAGACTATAGGCTTATATATAAAATACATATATACACACATATGTATATGTAAAGCATACATTTACATGTATACATGAATGCATATGCACATATTATCACCTTGCCCCAATTTAAAATAATGTACAATGTAAAATCTAATTACCTATAGCATATCAACATCAGGCAGTGTACATACATTTGTTTCCTATTAAGACTGCTGCTCCCCAGTGCAAAGTGAACAGGAAAGCCTTTGATGTCCATTCTAGAATTAGTGCTCTGTAACATCTATTCAGATAGCACCTCTAGAACTTTTCTGATTTACCAGATTTTCAGGTGTTTAGGTTGAATTTCACTTTTCAATGTCCAAATGCTTGATGAGCATCTAAATCCCTATATGGTATAGAAACACGTGGAGCCAAGAAAAATAGGAAAGATTATAATTACACACGTCTTGTAAAATTATTTTGACTTATTACTTATACAGACTAAAAGGAATACATATACTAATATCTAGGCATTGCTGATTAATTTCTTCTTGGAGATTCATGTATTTATATTTCCATCTGTTTTTAACTCCTTTAGTCTGAAAAACTTCATTAGCCTTTTTTAAATTTTATGTCTGCTGGCAATGAAATCTGTTTTCTTAGTTTATTTCTCTATTATTCTTTTATTTATTTCTTTTTTTTTTTTTTTTTTTTCCTTGAGACAGAGTCATGCTCTGTCACCCAGGCCAGGTTTTTTGCAGTAGTACAATCTCGGCTCACTGCAACCTCCACGTCCCAGGTTCAAGCAATTTCCCTGCTTCGGATTCCTGAGTGGGATTAAAGGCTCCTGCCACCACTCCTGGCGGATTTTTGTATTTTTAGTAGAGGCAGGGTTTCACTATGTTGGCCAGGCTGGTCTCAAACTCCTGACCTCAAATGATCCACCCGCCTCCCTAAGTGCTGGGATTATAGGTGTAAGCCACCGTGCCTGGCCTCTATTATTCTTGAAATATATTTTCACTAAGTATAGACATCTGGGTTGACATATATTTTTCTATCAGCACATGAAAGTTGTTTCACTTCTGATACCCATTATTTCTAATGAGAAGTTAGAAATAGTTGAAATACAGTTGACTCTTGAACAACATGTATTTGAACTGTGCCTGTCTACTTATACATGGCTTTTCTTCTGCCTCTGCCATCCCTGAAACAGCAAGACCAACCCTTCCTCTTCTCTTTCCCCTCAGCTTACTTAACATGAAGATGACAAGGGTGTATAACTTTAGGATAGTCTACTTCCACTTAATAGTAAATGCATTTATCTTCTTTGTGATTATCTCAATAATATTCTTCCTCTAGCTTACTTTTTTGTGAGAATACATTTTACAATACAAATAATACATACGATATTTGTTATTTGACAAATATTAGTCAACAATAGGCTATTAGCAGTTAATTATGCATTTGACTTCAGGGGTCAGGAGGAGGGTCAGTGCTCCTAGCCTCATGGATTGTGCAAGGATCAGGTGTAATTGTTCTTCTATAAGATGTGTGTTTTCCTTTAGCTGCTTTGAAGAATTTATCTTTGCTTTTTAGTAGTTTGGTTATAATATGCTTAGGGATTTCTCATGTTTTTGTTTTGCTCTTTTTCCTGCTTGGAATTCAATAGCCTTTATTATCTGTAAATTTATAACTTTCAACATAAAATATTTTGCACACAAATGTTCATTGCAGCACAATTTACAATAGCAAAAACCTGGAACCAACCCAAAAGCCCATCGATGATAGACTGGATAAGGAAAATGTGGTACATATACACCATGGAATATTATGCAGCCATCAAAAACGATGAGTTTGTGTCCTTTGTAGGGACGTAGATAAACCTGGAAACCATCATTCTCAGCAAACTGACACAAGAACAGAAAATCAAACACCACATGTTCTCACTCATAGGTGGATGTCAAACAATGAGAACACATGGACACAGGGAGGGGAGCATCACACACTGGGGTCTGTCTGGAGGAAATAGGGGAGGGACAGAGGGGGGTGGGGAGTTGGGGAGAGATAGCATGGGGAGAAATGCCAGATATAGGTGATGGGGAGGAAGGCAGCAAATCACACTGCCATGTGTGTACCTATGCAACAGTTTTGCATGTTCTTCACATGTACCTCAAAACCTAAAATGCAACAAAAATATTATATATATATATAAAAAGCTCCCTTTGATTAAAAAAATTTTTTTTCTAATTTGTTCCATTCTTCTGAGATTCTAATTACACAAAATTAAGACTTTTTAATGGCCCATAAATCTCTGAGGGACATTCATTTTATTATTCAATAGTTTTTCCCTAGTCATGTATGTGTGTGTGTGTGTGTGTGTGTGTGTGTGTGTGTGTATATATATATAGTGTATATGTGTGTATATATATATAGTGTATATGTGTGTATATATATATAGTGTATATATATACTATATATATAGTGTGTATATATATACTATATATATAGTGTGTGTATATATATATATATACTATATATAGTGTATATTTTATATATATATAATTATATATATAATTATATATATAATATATATATAATTATATATTATATTACATATATAATATATTATATATATATAATATATTAATATGTACAAGTATTTCATGTCACCTGAAAATAAAAGAAAAATTATTTGATAGAATTTCTGTTTCTGAAATGGCCGAACAACCTCCGTTTAGATCTCACTCTCGCACAGATATCAGTGATAAAACTGGGAATAATACAAAAATATCAATGAACCAATGAACCAATGAATATATATATATAATATATAATTATATATAATTTATATATATATAATTTTTATATATAATTTATATATATATAATTTTTATATATATATATAAATTACATATATATAATTTATATATATATAATTTATATATATATAATTTATATATATATAATTTATATATATATATATATATATATATATATATATATATATATATAAATTATTTATTTATTTAGCGATTGAGTCTCACTCTGTCTCCCAGGATGGAGTACAATGGTGTGATCTTGGCTCACTGCAACCTCTGTCTCCCAGGTTCAAGTGATTCTCCTGCCTCAGCCTTCTGAGTAGCTGGGCTAACAGGTGTGCACCACCACACTGAGCTAATTTTGTGTATTTTTAGTAGAGACGTGTTCCACCATGTTGGTCAGACTGATCTCAAACTCTTGACCTCAGTTGATCTATTGTCTCAGCCCAAAGTGCTGGAATTAAAGGAGTGAGCCACCATGCTTGGCCTCTAGTCTTTAAATGGAATACTTTTTATTTATCTGCACATTTATTGACTTTTCCTCTATTGTTTATGCTATGCTATTAAGCATATCCCATAATTTTTAAATTTGTTTTTTAGAATTATTTTTTTAAAGTTTTTTATTTCTCTGAAAGTTTAAGGTATTTTATTATAATCCTATTATGTTTCTACATTTTGAATGTAGTTGTGATTTCTATATCTGGATTATATCTTTGTTGGCCTCAGTGATTGTCTTTTGCTTGAGAATTGGGAACATTTTTCTGGTACTTGACATGTCACATACTTTTGCAATACACCTTAGATATGCTGATTGCATTTTGTAAAGATTTTTTATTCAGATATATTTCTCTGGAAAACGTCAATTTTTGTTTGGTTGGTTTTGGCAGGCAAATAACTAAGCAAGTTATTTGGACATAAACTTCAAACTGTCTTAAGGAGAGGAAGTCAAATTGTAGTTTAGCTAATTTGTTCTTAGGTGAGCCGATTTGAGAATCCTGAGCCAGTCCCATGCATGCATGGTCCAGGGGTCAGCTATAAGTTTTTGAAGAGTTTATAGGCAGAATGTGACTCTTGGCTCTGATGCTCCATCCCAGGATTCCCTTTTATTTGCTGTTGTTGCCACAAAACACTTCCATTGATCCTTGAATCCAGAAAGTCTGTGTATATTCTTTTGGCATTTCTGCCTTGCATGAGGTTGGATGTGACCTGCCATCAGACTTAAAGCTGTAAAAATGGCAACTCATTTTTTGCAAGGCTTTTGGTTCATTGATATTTTTGTATTATTCCCAGTTTTATCACTGATATCTGTGCGAGAGTGAGATCTAAACGGAGGTTGTTCGGCCATTTCAGAAACAGAAATTCTATCAAATAATTTTTCTTTTATTTTCAGGTGACATGAAATACTTGTACATATTAATGAGATACAGAGTGAATTTATTTCTGAGTTCTCTATTTTGTCCCATTGTCTGTTTTTGTATGTCTGTTTTTATATCAATACCCTGTTGTTTTATTTATTATTGCTTTGTAGTATATTTTGAAGTTAGGTAGTGTGATGTCTCCAACTATTTTGTTGTTGTTTAATCTTACTTTGGCTATTCAGGGTCGTTTTGGGTCCATTTGAATTTTGGGATTGTTTTTCTATTTCTGTGAAGAATGTTATTGGTATGTTGTTAAAAATTTCATTGAATCTGTTGGTTGTTTTCAGTAGAATGTTGTTGTAACAATATTCTTACAATTCATGAGCATAAATATTGTTCTAGATTTTTGGTGTCCGCGTCAGTTTCTTTCAGTAGTGGTTTGTAGTTTTCCTTGTAGAGATCCTTCACTTTCTTGATTAAATTATTTCCAGAGACTTTATTTTTGTAGCTATTGTAAATGGTATTCCTGTTTTGATTTCTTTTCCAGCTAATTAATTATTCATATAGAGAAATGCAGCGTTTTTTAAATGTTGATTTCATATCTTGCAACTTTACCAAATTTATCACTTCTAAGTGTTTTTTGGCAGTGTCTTTAAGTGTTTCTATATATAAGATTATGTCATTGTTAAAGAGGGAAATTTGACTTCATCATCTTCAGTTTGGATGCCCTTTGTTTCTTTCTCTTGCCTAATTACTCTGGCTAGAACTTGCAGCACTATGTTAAATAAGAGTGATGAAAATGGGCACCCCTGTGTTGTTCTAGTTCTTAGAGGAAAGGCTTTTACCTTTTTCCCATTCAGTAAGATCTTAGTTGTGGCTATTTTATACATGACCTTTAGGGTGTTGAGGTATTTTCATGTATTCCTAATTTGTTGAGAGGATTTAACATGAAGCGATGTTGAACTTTATTAAATGATTTTTCTGCATTTATTGAGTTTATTATATGATTATTATTCTGTTGATGTGAAATATAACATTTGTTCATTTACTTATGGTGAGGCATCCTTGTATTTCTGGCCTAAATCCCACTTGATCATGGCGTATTATCTTTTTGATATGGTATTGGATTCAGTTTGATAGTATTCTGTTGAGAATTATTTTTCTCTATATGTTCATTAGAAATACTGGTCTTTAGTTTTATTTTTTTGTTGTGTCTATCTGGTTTTGGTATCAGAACAATACTGGCCTCAGAAAATAAATCAGGAAGAATTCCCTTTTATATTTTTTGGAATAGTTTGAGAAAAATTAGAATTTAAAAGTTTGATAGAATTTAACAGTAAAGCCATTTGGTCCTCGGTTTTTCTTCATAGAGATTTTTATTTTGTTACAGTTTTAGTCTTATTATTCATTATTGCTTTATTCAGGTTTTCTATTTCTTCCTGATTAAATCTTGGTAGGGGCTATGTATCCAGAAAATTACCCATTTCTTCTGAATTCTCTAATTTATTAGCATATGGTTCCTCATAATAGTCTCTAACAAGCCTTTGTATTTCTGTGGTATCAATTGTAATGTCTCCTTTTCCTTTTCTGATATTATTTAGGTCTTCTCTCTTTTGTCATAGCCTAGTTAACAGTTTAATTTTGTTTGTCTTTTTAAGAAACTAACTTTTTGTATTGGTCATTTCATGTTGGTTTTTTAGTTTCTGTTTCCTTTAGTTATACTTATTCTCTATTATTCTACTAATTTGGATTTGATTTGTTCTTGATTTTCTAATGTCTTAAGGTTCATCATTAGATTGCTTATTTGAAGTATTTCTATGTATTTAATATAAGTGTTTATTTCCATAGAATTCCTGCTTAGCACTGCTTTTGCTATATCCCATGGGTTTTGGTATATTATGTCTTTCATTTGTTTCCATAATTTTTTAAATTTATTAAATTTCTTCATTGATCCAGTGGACATGCAGAAGGATGTGATGTTAATTTCTATGTATTTGTATAATTTCCAGAGTTTCTCTTGTTATTGATTTCTAGTTTTTGTTTGTTTTATGGTGGCAATTTAGTTTTCCTTACACGATTATGTGTTGCTGAGCCTTTCACGTAACAATAGAAAACCAAAATTTGTTGACATCTTTTAAAGAATTGAGAATTATGTACAAAAAAACCTTACATAAATTAAAAGGATGAATACATTTACATGTCTATGAATACATTTACAGTAGTTCACAGGTTTGCAAACCACTAAAAACTCAAGGCAAGTAACATTTCTAGTTTTAATCTTTTTTGGTCTGAGAAGATAGCTGATATGATTTTGATTTGTTTATGTTTGTTGAGATTTGTTTTTTGACTTAACATGTATTTTTTTCCTGGAAAATGTTTTCATGTACTTATGAGAAGAATCTGTATTCTGCAGCTGTTGTTTAAAATGCTTTTTAAATATATCTTAGGTCCATTAGGTATATAGTGCAGTTTATAGTTGATGTTTCTTTGATTTCTGAATAGATGACCTGTCCAATTCTGAAAGTGGGTTGTTGAAGTCCCAAACTATTACTGTGTTGGGGTCTATTTCTCTTTAGCTCTAACAATATTTGATTTGTATATGTGCTTTCTTGAATATCGGATGCACATATATTTACAGTTATTTATATCCTCTTGCTGAATGGATCTCTTTATTATTATATGGTGACTTTCTTTGTATCTTTTTATTTTTACTTTTTTCACTTACAGTCAATTTTGTCTGATATAACTATTCCTTCTGCTTTGGTTTCTATTTGCCTGAAATACCTTTTCCATCCTTTCATTTTTAGTTAATATGTGCCTTTACAGGCAAAGTAAGAGTGAATTTCTTTTAGGCAGCATGTAGTTTATTCTTGTTGTTGTTATTTTAATATGTTAAGCCAAGCTATAATTTTGTTGTTGTCCTTAAGGGTACAGTCTCACTCTGCTGCTCAGGCTGAAGTGCAGTAGTGCAATCATAGCTCATTGCAACCACCAAGTCTTGGGCTTAAGCATTTCTCCTACCTCAGAACCCTGAGTAGCTAGTACAACCATGCACAGCTAACAGTGTGTGTGTGTGTGTAGACAAAGTCTTGCTATGTTGCACAGGTTGCACAGGCTGGTCTTCAATTCTGAGGCTCAAGCACCTAGCCTATATTATTTTCATTAGTGAATTAAAACAATTTACATTCAAGGTTGTATTGATAGGTAAAAATGTACTCCTGTCATTTTGCTAACTGGTTTCTGATTGTTTTACCTTTTGTTTGTTTCATTCTCTCATTATTTATCTTTGTAGTTTGGTGGTTTTCTATAATTAAGTTGTTTAATACCTTTCTTTTTCTCATTTATCTGCTTCCAATGAATATCATACTTTTGTGTGTTTTTTATGATGACGAAATTTTTTCCCATAGATGTAGGATTCTGTTAAGCGTTTCTTGTAGAGTTGATCTAGTGCTTACCTATCCCTCAGTTTTTGCTTGTTTGGGACTTTATTTTTCCTATATTTCTGAAAAGATAGCTCCGCTGGCTTACAGTGTTCTTCACTAACAATTTTTCTTTTACTTTGGGTTATTTCAATATATTACCCCATTCTCTTTTAGCCTGCAGTGTTTCTGCTGAGAAATCTGTCCGTAGTTTGATGGAATTCCTTTATATGTGACTAGATGGTTTTCTCTTGGTGTTTTTTGAATTTTTCTCTTTGTCTTCAGTTTGTGAGAGCTTGACTATAAAATGCCACAGGGGGGTCTTTTGTATTGAATTTGGGGATCTTTCAGTTTCCTGGATATTTATATCTGGATATTTGTATCTCTTACAAGACTTGGAAAGTTTTCAGCTATTATTTTATTAAACGGACTTTCTATGCCTTTTCCCGTCTCCTCTTCTAGAACTCCCAAAATGCTTGATAGTCTCTCATATGTCATATAGGCTTTTTTCATTTTTACAAATTTCTTTATTCTTTTTGTTTGACTGGGTTATTTCCAAAGATGTCTCTTCAGTTTAGACATTCCTCTACTTGATCTAATCTACTGTATTTTTATTTCCTTCTTAATTATATTTTTGTTTTATTAACTAAATTCTTCATTTCCAAGATTTCTGTTTGGTTCCTTTTTTATGATATATAACTGTCGAATTTCTCATTTGTATTATAAATTGATTTTCTTATTTCTTTTTATTGTTTACCTGTGTTTTCTTATATTGCTCTGAGTTTTAATAAAATCATTATTTTGAATTCCTTTTCCGTTATTGTATGCATTTTTTTTCTTTGGGGATTTTTACTAGAAAATTATTACTTTTCTTTAGAAATGTCATGTTTCCTTGATCTTTAATATTTCTTCCATCATTTAGATATCTCTGCATCTGGTGTAATAGACTTTTTTCTGTAGATGTATTTATAAATTCAGTTGGGTAGGGTACTTTGGTTCTGAGTGGACACTATAGTGTAATGTCCTAATGATTTCTTCAGTTGTAATGAATGTCGGTGTTATGAGTTCCCCAGTGGCTTAGGCTATGATTATGGAGGCTGTGGCTTAGTCTTTACTGGTGACTGAGCCACTGGGTAAGCCATTACTCAGGTCTCTAGTACATATGTAAGCACTAGCTGTGGCAGCAGTTGACCCTAGGGGAGTTGTTTTTTGGGTCTCTGGATAGTGTACATGGGTGGTGGCAGTGGTAAAGTCTAGCCAGTAAGGCTTGTTCTTAGGCCCCCAGACAGTATGCATAGACACCAGCAGTCATAGTGGGCTCTGTAAGCTGGGTGGACTGGTCATTGGGCCACTGGACTGGGTACTTGAGTGGCAATGGTGGCAGGCTGGTCCTTAGGTTTGTAGGTTCCGAGATGGTACATGTAAATGTCAACTGGTTAGCAGACTGGTTCTTGGGCCCCTGGGTGGCACACATGGGTGCATAGTAGCCCCATTGCTGGAGGAATCAGGGTCACTGTTCATGATGGTCCTAGACAGTTGGCTCTCAGCCTCCAGGTAGCATACTTTTCTGCTCCCTATGTCCTAGGGGCAGCTTCTATGATGTGCTGGACTGCTTTTACTTTGGGGGAGAGGGAGTGGAGTGTTGCCTGGACTCAGGTACTGGAGACATGATCATATGCTCAGTCTAGTTGGTGCTGCAATGTGATAGCCCCCTGAGTGGAAATGTGGGGATGTTGGTAAGGCTTCTGGGATGTGGGGATACAGGGATTACTTGTCTTAGGGCAGCATGAAGTCTGGTGTTGGATTTTACTATTGGTTTTTAATGTTTAAACTATAAGCACGATGTGAGTGTATGTATGTGTATCTTTCACCTACTCTGTCTGGTTAAAAACAACTAAATTTTCTTTTGATCCTTTGTTTAATTAATACAAATTAATACATTTTTGGCTACATTACTACCTATAGCTTTATCCCTAATGAAATTCATTAGAAAATACATTTTATTCACTCAGTGATAACTTCAAGTGGTTGATATAAAAAATTTATGATACATTTTGAAATGACCATATGTCACTAAATTAATCATACATCTATGTGTCAGCCAGGCACATTGTTCAGGGTACAAAGTAAGCATAAGGTTCCCTTATGCCTATAAAACTTCCCCAAGGGCTGGGCATGGTGGCTCACACCTGTATTTCCCAGCACTTTTGGAGGCTGAGGCAGGCTGATCATGAGGTCAGGAGTTCAAGACCAGTGACCAATATGGTGAAACCCCATCTCTACTAAAAATGCAAAAATTAGCTGGGTGTGGTAGCATGAGCCTGTAGTCCCAGCTACTCAGGAGGCTGAGGCAGGCAGGAGAATCGCTTGAGCCTAGGAGGTTGCAGAAAGCCGAGATCATGCCATACCACTCTGGCCAGGAAGACACAGTGAGAGTCTGTCTCAAAAAAAAAAAAAAAAAAGAAAAAGAAAAAGAAAAACAAACAAACAAACAAAAAACTTCCCTAAGAATCCTTAAACCTAGTAGAGACAAAGGGAATGGGTAATAACAGACACAAACACATAGGGATTTCTCACATCATGATGAAGTGGCAGAAGAAATATGTAAACTAAATGCTATAAATTTTTGCAAGGCAATACCATTACCAAGAAAAGCTTTATACATGATGTTTTATTGTAATAGTTGTTGAAGGACATGGGTTATTTTACACAGAAAGGTGATGATGAATATATTTCAGAAAGAGGGAATAAGAGAAATGTGTGGAATGATCAGAGAAGGTTTCTGAAATACATTTCATTACAGCTTAAAGTTTTGTGTCAGAGTAGCAAGAGTTAGAAATAAAGATTGGGTCTAAATTGGTAAAGAGCTTATATTATTGGACCACTGTAAACTTGGAGGGTCTATTGATTACAATCTGTGATTTTGGAATACTGATTAATCTCCAGAGTTCCAAGTGATTAGAGTTGGTAGTTTTTAGGAAAGGAAAGTTGGGAGATAATTGCAATATTTGAGGCTGAGGTTGAGTATTTCCACTTGAGGGTGAATTTGGGAAAGAAAAGGAGGGAAGGGATGTTAAAGACGTATCAGTAATAGGTTGGTAATTTAATAACTAAGCTGATAAAGAAAATGAGATATTAGCATAAGTAGCTTAGTTTTAAAAGTTAAAAACAGGATGAGTTTAGTTTAAGAAATGTTGAATATGCAGTGATAGACACAATCAGCAAAGAGCTGGAAATAAAGACTGGGGTTGAGTATAAATACCATGGTTGGAGATACATATTTAGAGTTATCTGACTAATTATAATTAATAATAATTACAGCTAATATCGATATGCTGTATGCCAGGCACTCTGCCAAGTACTTTACCCAAATAACCTCATTTACTCATCAAAAACTTCTATGTATGTCCTAATTTTTATTTTTGGTTTATATATGAGGAATCTGAGTTTCTGATATGTTCATATTTCTAAGGTCACACAAATAATAACAGATAGATCTAAAATATTATCCTAGAAAGTCTGATTTATTTTCTGATTCAACAGAAAATAGCTGTTAAGAAGTGAAATTTGATGTCAAGATCCTTTGAGGCTGTTGAGAGTTGGGGAGTAAGGAAGAAAATCAGAGGGAAAATAAATGAAACTTAAATTTGGGAAGGCATGTAGAAAAGGATTTGAGGGATAAAATCAGCAATCAGAGCAACAGAAAGAGTATAATCCAAATCATGATGCCCTGACTTTGAACCCTTTTTTTTCTAAGGAAGTTGGTTGGGTGGAATGGGAGATGATTCTTTGTGCAAGTCTTTCTAAAAGTCACATAGGCAAGCTGACTATCACATTCTTCACTCATTCCTACCTGTCATCAATCCTGCTCTTGATGGCCTCCATGAACTTGCTCCTCCTGCTGGTGACAGTGTCTGCTATGACGGCAATGCCATTCCCTCACCTAGGCCCTTTCCCTCACAGTCTGTACCTGGGGTGAGGCTATCATTTTAAATAAAATTGTATAAAAGTAGTTAAATAATGGATTTCAGGATACATTTAAATGCATTTATGTGTGCATTTCATAATATTCGGACACACAGGTTTCTGTCTATGCCAAGTTCCCTTATCTGAGCAGTTATCAGCCTTGCTTCTGGACTGCTTTTGCTTGAACAGGAGTAGCTCATCGTCATCACAGAAGTCCTCCAGGCTGTTTCTCTGTGGCTGGAATGTACTGATTCCTGGTATCACAGAAAAGTGCTTTGTTTTCTTGTTGGTTTTAATTTGGTTTCCTTTTTTTAGGAAACAGTGTTTAGGGAAACATATTTATGTAAATGTTTATGTTTTCATAAAGTTGTATGCACAACCATTGGATTAACCTACCTAAAAATTAACTTTGGAGATGTTTCTGATTACTCTTAATGCGAGAATATAGAGCTTCCTTGGAAGAACTGGACACTAGGCTTAGAAAGTAACCAATTAAGTAATCAGAATAACATTCTTCTTTCACTCACCTTCTAACTCCCATCCCATTAGAAAGAGGAGGAGATTGGGTGAAGTGGGGATGGGGAAGAGCTCCTCTGTTGGTTTAAAAAGATTCATATAAGCAATGACCATGGAAGTGCCTGCCTCCAAATTCCCCTACCCCTGACAAAGCCATACCGAATATAGAGTTTTTTCCTTAAATGTCTTCCTTGCCACCTGTTGTATATCATTTTTAATAAGTTACCAGTGGTAGTCCTGAAGAAGTAAAAGAAATGAGGGATATGTGTATGAATGGAGTGGTCTAAGATGAAGTCATTCCTGAGTCTTGCTATCTTCATGGCCATGTTTAGTTTCCACCAAAAAGGTTTGCAACTGCCCCCTGTAAAAGTACAAGCATGAAGCCTCAGGAGCTTTGAAAGGAAGTGCCAGATAATTAATGCCAAGTTCAGGATATTAACTAGCTGGATCTGAAGAACAGGGACCTTTTCTTTTCATAATAGTCATCAAATACAATAGGTGGCATTTTAAATATTTAATAAAATATGAATAATAAATAACACTGTAAATAAAAGGTCAGAAGCTAGCCTAACACTAGGGAACTCTAACACTTGTGGGAACAAAACACTGGCATATTTATTCTAGGCAACTGTCCTCTATGATCTCCAGGGGATGATCTGACTGACCTGAAAGGTCTCTCGCATTTTTGGTGAATTTGGTTTTATGAAAAATATACTTCTAAGATTTTTGTACTCAAGAGACCCCAAGTCTTCATTAAATAAGAAAAATCTTAAATTGTTTAAATCTCCAGGGTCATTTTTATGTTTACCTTTCGAACTGAAAGATTCAGGACTCAAACTCTGCTGGATTCAAGCCCTTTGATTGTGAGTTTGTTCATTGGATGAAATATTGTATCTTTTACATCTTTTCACTAGGGGAGACCTATTTGTTTAGTCCCTGTAGTATTTACTGTTCCATTTCCAAATTGAAGTAATCCTAGATGAAATGAACTCAGGAAAGAAAAGGAGTGAGTAGAATTTATGTAAGGCTAAGAAAGCCAGTGGAAAAGAAAAGTAAATGGCTTTCATGTCAAAGTTGAAAAACTAAAATAAACACATTACCTGCTATTAATTACCGGATAGTCCAAATCTGAGAGTTTATTTTGCTGTCCTATTTCACACAATTGATGTAGTTTTCCTCCTGCTTGTTTAGCACCATTGCCGAGGTAGATAGCAAATACTGGGATACTGAGGAAAAAAAAATTATTTTTAGCTTTTGCTCTTTTCTGTTAAAACTTCTTATTTTTGGGCTTCACCTTTTGGGCTTCTTTGTCTTATTATATGAAATAAAATATTCATAGGCTTTTTCTAATTGATTTGTTTTTTAAATGATATATTTCAAACTTAAGTTGCATTTAAGCTCTGGAGCAAAAACAGACTCTCTCTATTGCACAGACTTTGGAAAATACAGAGTTTACTTGATGCAAGATGACTGGCAATTAATGCCCAAACAGGAAACTTCTAATGAGCTTTCCCACCCATTTAAAATTAAGCTCAATTTAATACCAAATGTATTCTTTAAAACAGTGTCTTCTGTAAACCTCATAAACTGTGTATTCAGAGTTCATGTCAAGGGAGTGAAGAATACTCAGCACTGAATAGTATACTTTATACAAATAAAATTAAAAAGAAGTTAAAAATATAAATACTCTTTACTTTTTATCTATTGTTTACTCTGAATTGTATTTTATAGCAAAATGTTTCAGAAATCTGAAGCACAAACAACATATGGAGGACTAAATATTTTGTAGGCCTAATGATGTATTAGTATTTTGCTTTGTATGAAATTCTAATCACCAGATATGTTTATCACTGCAGATGGAATATGCAGGCCTCTGATACCTCGGGGGATTAGAGAATCCAAACATCTGTAACAGGGGAAGAAAAAAAATCCCATTGCAATATACAAAATTTAAAAGAATGAATTAATGAGAAAAAAATGAATGGAAATAAAAGTTTATTATTAATACCATCTTGTATTTATAATTACCAAGGAGCTCTGTATGCCTTAGAGATCTAGATTCCGTCCTTTAAAAATGTAATGAGATATTAAAACACAATCTAGATGCAAGTTGGAGAAATGTACAATACTCTTCATTCCATTTTTAGTGGGATAGTTGGGAGCTGAGATAAAGACATGCCATAATTAATGCAGTCCACATGTTAATCTACTTATACAATCGAAGCACCTGGTTTACAATTGGCTGTTTTAGTAAATTCATCCAGATATTTTCTAAACATATTAAGACTCTATTAATTGGAAAACAGAGGGGAGGGTTGTTTTTTGGTTATGCAAAGTTACTAGGTTAACTGAAAGGAGTCAGAGATGACAGATCTGAAATGTATTTTGGCTCTAGAACATTTATTGCCGTTTGTTTGAAAAAGACGTTACACATATTCTTGTTCCCATGATTTGTGTCTTTCTGATAAAGCCACGGGCAAGGGAATAATAGATTCAAATTTGATTCTGATGACTAATTTATTGATTTATTCAAGTCATTTTAATTTTAAAAAACTGTTGAGCTCTTCTTGAAAATGGGATTAATCAAAAAGAATCTGATCATCATGTGTAGAAGATAGACATGCAAACAACAGACCCTTTCCAGAACAAGATTTGTGTCATAACTTTTAATATATATGAAGGACTTTCATCTGAACTTTTAAAAACTGTATGATCTAGTTTAGGCAAATTTTAAGTATCGCCTTTGAAAATAGCATTTTAAATGAAATTAGACTTCAGGAAGGAAAAAGGGGGTGCTTCATCAACAAAGCTATAAAAAAGAGTAATAATATAGCATGGATTCTGAAGCTGGACAACCAGGGTTCCAATTACAGATCTTCCAGTTAATAGCTCTATGACTCAAAATAAGTCAATGCTCAGTGTGTCAGTTTTCACATCTATAAAGTATGTATGACAATATTTTCTTTATGAAGCTATTGTGAGAATTAAAATAGTTTATACAAAAATATATGTATATGTGTTTATATGAATGTATACATATCTAGATTAAATCATGTAGATGGTTATAATCTATATATATTTATACTACCATCTCTTAAAGCATAGCCTAGAATATTATAAGTCTTATGTAAGTTTTATGCATTGTTTAAAACAAGTAATTTCAGGTTTTTTTGGAATTAATGTTTGTATAGAGCATAAAATGTAAGAAATCAACATTTTCTTAATTACATATCAATATTTGATAATACAAATAATTTCTTTTTTTTTGTTGTTCTGATTTTGAGACAGGGTCTCACCTGTCACCCAGGCTGGAGGCTGGAGTGCAGTGGCACAATCTTGGCTTACTGTAACCTCCTCCTTCTGGGCTCAGCTGATCCTCCCACCTCAACCTCCTGAGTAGCTGACACTACAGGCATGTGCTACCACTCCTGGCTAATTACTGTGTTTTTCATAGAGGCGGAGTTTCACCAGGTTTCCCAGGCTGGTTTTGAATTCCTGAGCTCAAGTGATACACACAGTTCAGCCACCCTTTCTTACCCATATCATTATGACTGGGTTACCTGGGTTCTTAATCTGTAATAATAACAATGGGAGGGTCAAAAACTTGCGAACCCACAAGAAAGACAAATTTTCAGATTTTTGTTTAAGTAAATGCTTCAATACAATTTAAGGTAATATAATCAAGAGAAATAAGTAAATTTCTAATAGTCTTTAAAGCAATCACTTTTATAAATGCATACAAATAATATTCAGTTTCAGAAGTATGTAGATTTGGAGGATATTGTCAATGAAACTTTTTTCCATTATTCGTTTTCTGGGAAAAATATTCTTACGGAGGGGATTCTCATAATCTTAGTGTTTATTGAATTAGACAAGGTATCAGAAAACTAGAGCCTTTGGGCCAAGTCCAGCTCAGAGTCTGGATTGGTAAATAAAGTTTTATTTGATCACAGCCACGTTCATTCTTTCATATACTGTCTATGGCTGCTTTCACGATACAGTGACTGAGTTCAGTAATAGCAACAGAGACCTGAAATACTTACTACTGGGCCCTTTGATAAATAAGTTGGCTGGCCCCTGAGTTAGTCTCAAAATCCATTATAATATGAATAAGTTTATAAATGAATGAAAACTTATAAAACCTGTCTCCATTCAATCATATAGTCTCATAGAATGGTACTATTTATTGCCTGAACACTTCTAGATCTCTTGCTAATTTTGGTTTTGGAATTTGTCAGTGCTGTACAAATACAGAGCAATGACATTGCAAAGTGACATTGCAAATCTTGCAAAAAGTCACAGATTTCATGAAGTAGGTGAGAGTGACATTGGAGAACTATTCTAATAACTTACAAAGCCATTGATTAACATGGGAATATCTGGCAATTAGAGCAGTGGCCAAGATAAAATGTTAACTTCCTAAAGAAAATTGACACAAACAGTGAAATGTTAAGTACTTGAAAGGAGCATGACTTAAATATTAGAGTTAAGAGAAGTCCCTGGGGAAACTTATAAAGTCCTGAAATACTTCTAGATAAAGACTGTTTTTGTGATTGTGCAAAAGTTAATTCCAAAGTGAGAGATGTCATTTCATGATATCACATGTATAGATATCATAATGTATAGAAAAACTATACATTAAAAAAATGTGTATTTTGAATCTCAAGATGGAATGCATGATTATAACTACATTCTAAAATTTGCTAACCAAAAATTAGATATAATTTTTAAGATGAAATCCTTTTCACTTTGTACTATATACCAGCAGATTCATTTTAAGTAGGCGTATCATAAGGTAATTATTACTCCAGAAAAACCCAAAGGTTTCCTATAGGCTCAAACGTCATCTGCTCTCTGGTATTTAAAGTGCACATATACACCCCCATACCTTTTTGTGTAAACGTTACAAATTTTACGAAGTTAGCCTGTTATCATGCAATGTTTCCAACAAAGTTTTCAAAGTAAAAACCTAAAATTTGTTATACCCTGTCTTGTTCTGATTATAATTTGGCTGAGCCATCAGCTTTTCTGATAGATCTGACTCATATCTCTTTTTCATGTCATGTTAGTAATGGGGCCCATGATCAGAGGAGATATAAATACACATGAAAGTAATTTTCAGCGTTTCATAAATGAAGGGAAAAATTGGGTTTTATATTCCCATAGGAAAATATCTGCAAGACAACTTGTTGCTAAAATTCTAATACGTAATTTTAGCTATATTTAAATTTGAAGCATGATTTTGTTTTTATTTTCTATATAATGTGCACACTTTCTATATATTTTCTATATAGTGGCTCTTGAAAACATGATTTGTTTTTTGGATTTTTTTTTGATAGCATCCATTTTGTTCTTGTACCCTTATACTAACTTTTACTTTTGGAAAGGCCATCACTAACTGGCCACTAGGCAAGAAAACCCCTCAGCTAACTGTGTCAACTGGAGACAACTGACCAGGTGAAATAGAGGTGGGATAGAAGGTTAACATGTTGTAAAAGATTATAGCAGGATTATCTAGTCATGCTGAAAGCAGTTAAGGGATCCAGAACTCTGAAGGGTTTTTTTGGTTTAAGTCATATAGGTGGGCTGAGAAGTTTGTTTAAATTCATATATATGTCAATTATTATTTAAACAGCTCAATCTCAGACTTAGTTAAAAAACCATCATTGGAAGGAAAACATACCTGACAGATTTTCCGACTTAATGATGGATAATGTCATAGATGTTTTCTTGTATCAAAGCCAACACATCATTTACTTCGCTTTCTAGTGTTATGAGTGGCATTTAGTTTAAAGTTTTCTGTCTTTTCTCGCATTCCCAAGTGATTTAATTTTCTCATTTTGCAGTGAGAGTTGCAATCATGACAGAAAAGGTTATGTCCTTCAGAGACAAATTTCTGTGAAAAGTAAGGTCTTGCCAGGATTTTTATCAGCATTCAAAAATTTGCTGTCTCATGTCAGATATATTTATTCATAATCTCCAAGTTGAGCTAAAAAATGTAAGTTGAAAGTAGGGTTCGTTTACAGTGTGCTTTGTACCTGATGATTGTTGAGCTATTGCATTAAAAGCAGTTAACAAGAGATGATTCACCACTGAACACAGATGCATTCTTCTATCAGCATTCTGTTCATTTTAACTTTTACACAAAATGTGACAACAACGTGAGATACTGTAGGCAGACATCTCACTCGGCTTTTTAAAAATCTGACTTATAAGTTATATTCTGTACTAAAATTTTACCTTCCTCAAGTACCTAAAGCTTGACAGAATTATATAACACATATATGTCATATACTGTTATTTACCTCGGTTGAAGGGTCATTTTTGTTGATGAACTATGAAAGGTATTATGGCAAAGTAGTATCCTAAGAACTGATTATGTGGAATTCATGTGGTAATAAAACTGAATGGTTCAGTACCTTAAGACATCACTATTCTTCTAAGCAAGCTAATGGATCATGTTATCTCCAGCAGAAGACAGAGAGCGTAGGTCTGTGCTTTTCAACCTTTAGCAGGCTTAATGATTTCACAAAATTTTGACAAATAATAATTATTTTCTTTCCTCCTGAGAAGGCAAGTACATTCTGGGGCCTATGTCTAAGAATTTCTGTCATAAAATGGTTTCATCTGAAGGCTCTTAAACAACAAAGCAGTTATTGAAAAACACTTCTAAGTACTCACTTTGGTTAGATTCATTATTAAGACTTGAACCAGTAATACAGATCCTCCATTTCCAACCCCGCCCAGGGACCCACTACAGTGCTTCTTGGTTCCCAAGAGAACAATGGAGCATGAACACTATTTAATATTATTCAGGGTTTCGGGCCCAAATTCCTATGCAGTCTCTTGACATTTTGGGGTTGAGCTCAGGAGGGTTTCCAAGACCCCTTCATACTTTTTTTTTTTTTTTTGAGACAGAATCTTGCTCTGTCACCCAGGCTCCAGTGCAATGGCACCATCTCGGCTTACTGAAAGCTCCGCCTCCCGGATTTCCTGGATTCAAGTGATTCTTCTGACTCAGCCTACCAAGTAGCTGGGTTTATAGGTGTGGACTACCATGCCCAGCTAGTTTTTGCATTTTTTTTTTTTTTTTTTAAGTACACATGGGGTTTCACTATGTTGACCGGGCTGGTCTCAAACTCCTGACCTCAGCTGATGCACCTGCTTCAGTCTCCCAAAGTGCTGGGATTACAGGGGTGAGCCAATGCACCTGGTCTGCTTTACGCCTTTTATGGAAGATTAAGCCACAGAGATTTTTTTGAAGGCCGTCCAGCATGATAGATAAGAGTAGGAGCCTCACATCTAGCTCTGTTATTTCCATGCCGTTTAAATTACTTGAGTTCTACGTACTTCAGTTCCCCTTCTGTAAAATAAGAATAAAAGTAGTGTCTACTTCATATAGATTAATAATTTAAATAAGTAATGTAAATCTAATCATATAAATGTCTTTTTTTAAAAAATGGATGTGAGGTTTTCATGTGGCCCAGGCTGGCCTCGAACATGTAGCCTTGCTTCCTCAATCACCGGGACAGCAGGCCTGAGCCACTGCAGCTCCCGATTATTCATATAAATATCTTACAAAAGGGTCTGACACATGAGATACCCGGTAAATATAAGCCAGTGCTGCAATAAACTATTAAACGACCTGATTACATCTGACATCATTGCTGGTACTACCAGTACTGATGCCAGGCAGGCACCATTGCTACCCTCCCATTTTATACTTGGCAAAGCTAAACTACCTGCTTTTACTAGATGCTATATGAGGCTTGCTTGAATTTTCTAATCCTGTTAAACTGATTTTGTAGCATGAACTAGAAAGAAGACACATAAAAGTAAATAAGCATAATTCTCTTTCCTACAACAGCGTAAACCGTTGTAGAAAAGGTAACGTGACTGACAAGTTGTTCTTATCATACAGCTAGAATCATCTTTCATACCTCCTTCACACTCTCACCTTTTCCAGTGAGAAAACAAATTCTGTGTATTTTACTATTTTACCTCTAGGCAATATTTAAATTCCTGATTTCTCTCCATCTCCATTGATGCTACCACCCTACCTCAAACTACTCCCATTTTTCATCTGGTCTCTTCAGACATCACGGTCAGTGCTCCTTTGCAGACCCTTACTTTTTGAGTAAACCACATAATCCTTATCATAGTCTATACTTGCTTGAATGAACTGGCCTCATCTGGGCTCTAGCCTCATCTCCCGCCTCTCCCCCTCTCCCCACTGGCTGCTTCACTTGCAAGGCCCCAGCAGAAGACTTTTCTTCTCTTCATGGAACAACCTGAGTGCCTTCCCACTTTTATGCACCTGGAGTATGCTCTCCTACCGTCTTTGCTTGGGCTCAATCTTCAGGTTTTATTCTAGTCATGTCTTTCTCAAGGAAGCATTTCCTAAATGCCTGGACCACATGATGTGTTCCCATTTCCTGCTTAACCTGGCACACTGTGCTTTTTACCAGGATAGAACTTACCTCGGTTACAATGATACAAATGGCAGTTTATGTGTTAAATGTGTATCCTGTCTAAACTAGAAACTCTCAAAGGTTTAATGTACCTTTTTCTATACTGCGTGAACATTAGCAAGAACATTAGGGGTGCAATAAATAAAACAATGTTGAATTAATAAAAAGAATTCCTGTTTTTTCCACCAAAAGCCCCCAAATCTGCAGTGACTGTCATTCTGCAAATCATCATCTCAGAACTCTCTTACCTTGGGTATGGAGTGATATAAGACCCCATAAGGAAGAATCAGAGGATTTGGATTATAATCCTAACTTGTGACATTATGCAACCTCCCTGCAAAACCACATGGTTTTTGAAAATTGTCTCTTTTAGTTCTCTATTTTCATTTTCAAACTTCTGACTCTGCAGTCCTTCAAATTATCCCATTCATACCAATGATTACCTCCTTTTACTATCATTTTTTTAAAATCCCACATTAAGAATAGAGTTGGCTGAGAAAATGCACTAGGACAGCAAGTGTAGAGTCAGTGACTTGTTTGAATAAACTTGTGTTTTATTTAACACAGTCGAAATTATGTTTGAAAAACAATAGCATGTAAACGGATGAGACCTATTGCATCAAAAGACAAAGGTTACTGTGCTTAGAAATTTCAGTCCTCTTGAGACTACTCGGTTCCCATTTCCCAACCCTTGTCTAACACATTCCCTTCTCACCCTTCTCTACCCTCATCAGTCCTTATTCCTGCCCCACCCTGTGCACCTTCACTTTCCTAGATGGATTGTATGACTCCGTTCTTACAAAAGCCTCATGAAACAGGCACCATTACTACCTCCCATTTTATAGCTGACCAAGCTTAGGGTTAGGGCCGTTGTCACACTTGTAGTAAGTAAAGCCAAGCAGAGCTGACTTCTTCATTGGGCACAGTGGGCACAGTGCCTGTAGCTCACAAAAATCGTTTCAATTAATTTTAAAATCAGAAGAAAAAATGAAATTTTAACTTAATAAAAATATCTTATCATATGGTAATATATCTTGCTAAGCCAGCACAGTCATATAATACAATTGCATACATATTTGTGGAAAGTAACATAGACGCAAGCGCTGAAAGGTTCCTAGTTTTCTGGTTACTGTGTTTTATCCTCAGATACAAGTTAACCAGTATCTCTACTTAGTAAGCTTCAAAATGATTCCAGTGAATTCCCTGTATTAGGATATCACTTATTAGTAAAATAATAACTCACTTAGGTTAATGTGGCATGCAAATCACTTGTTCAGATACATTGGCACATGTTTCCATACCCTTTATAACATACTCTTTTTTTCTGCTTTTGAAGATTTACATATAATTGCTTCTCCTGCCCCCACCACCAAAGATGTGATTTTTTGCTAAGCACATTACCCCCTTCTTTCAGCCTCTGAGTATTACATTAAATTTTCAGAGCTACCCACTAGTATGAATTTATCAAGTAGCTGATTTTATACACTAGTTTTGTATTTGAACGCATCTTTCAAATGATACCAAGAAACCATGCATTTTTAAAGGGTTTTATGTAGTTGTCTTTCATAAGATATTGAATGTTGTGCTTTTGTTCCCAAATAAATAAATCAACTGGCTATTCAGACTAGTGGAGGAAAATGAAAAAATCTTTTGTTCCCAAGCAACGCATACCTGTTGGTATTCACCTTCCTGAGATCTGTTTCTAAGAGACCCTCGCTATTGAGGTTGTTAGCCAGTTCTTGAATGACAAATTGTTTCCTGTAATATGATCATAATACACTGGGTGATGGGTTGATACAATATGGAATTTAATTAATATGAAACATTTTTTAAATCCCCTTTTCTCTTAGGAGCTTTACAAAAGCGATGTCTTGAAAGGCAGAACTGCCATGTGTAACAATGACTTAATTCAGCCTTCTGTTCTCATTGTTTGAGGCGATTTCCCTTCTTTTCCCTGTCTATTTCTCATCTGTCTACTAATATTATTTGTAGCAGTAGTCATTCTAGAATCAGAGACTATATGAGATAAAAAGGACTATGAGAGGTCAAAAAGTGGAAACACTTCATGCAGCCTCTCTTAAAAGATAGCTATATCTTTACATTTTATTAAAGGAAAAAAAAAACTCAAAATATCTGGATAAATGCTACCAAGGTTTCCACTGACTGTGGGACTTTAGGTAAGACTTGATACCAATTATTCTTGTTTTTCTTCCCTTTTCAACAAGAGTTGTTGCTGCTGTTCAGGCTGATAGCTAATGTCCTATTTTTGTATAAATGAAATCGGAGATAATGAAAATAATATTCACTTTCTGGAATTGTTACAGCATTAATAAATACGATTTATCAAGCACATAGACCAATGGCTAGCGAATTTGTTTTATGCAATAGATAATTACTTGGAAATTATTCACTTAATCCACAAAACGGTAACTTTGACGCATGGCAAATATGAGAAATAGCATTTATTTTGTTATGCACCTTAATCTTGGATATGCTTTGGAGAGTTACACACAATACTAGGGTTCCTTTGTTCAGAAATTGTGGACAATGCCAATTTAGCAATTACTTTCCTTTAATGACACCTAAACTAAGTTTGGTGTACTAAAGTACTTTTTCTTAGGGGCTGTTGGTTATTTTTATTCTTTAACAAACTACAATTAGAGGATTTTTTTTTGTTTTTTGTTTTTGATGGTGTCTCGCTTTGTCTCTAAGGCTAGAATGCAGTTTTTACGATCTAAGCTCACGTCCACCTCTGCCTCCTGGGTTCAAGTGATTCTTTTTCTGCCTCAGCCACCAGAGTAGCTGGGATTACAGCTGTGCATCACCACACATGGCTTTTTTTTTTTTTTTTTTTTTTTGGTATTTTTAGTAGAGACGGGGTTTCACCATGTTGGCCAGGCTAGTTTCGAACTCCTGATCTCAAGTGACCCACCTGCTTCAGACTGTCAAAGTATTGGGATTACAAGTGTGAGCCACCACACCCAGCCTACAGTCATTTGAGTGCTACCCAATGCGTAACACTATTTGAAGAATCAATACATATTATTTCTTGGGACTTGTGGAGTATGTCTGTGCAAGACCACATTAGCTTCTACTTCTAATTATTTAGTCTGTGGTAAGCCAGTGTCTCAAAAAAGAAAAAAAAGTGTATATTAAAAAACATGCAATAATTAAAATAGCATGTAAATTTCATACACAAATAATGTTTTTTCCTACCACATTAAGTGTTCACATGGCTTAGATCAGACCAGATGTTGCAAGATCCTAGAATGGTTTGGACTTAGCCCACAATAGGGGTGAAACAAATTATTTGAATACTTTTCCAGAGATTCAGATCAAAATCGCTTCCTTCTCTTTCCTTTGTCAGTAATACATATATATATGTATATATGTGTATATATATGTATATGTATATATGTGTATATATACATACGTATATATACGTATATGTACGCATGTGTATATATGTATATATACACATACGTATATATACACATACATATGTGTATATATGTATATATACACACATGTACGTATGTATATATGTATATATACATACGTATATACATACATATATGTATATATGTATATACACATATATGTATGTATATACGTATGTATATATATGTATTACAAAGGAAAGAGAAGGAAGCGATTTTGATCTGAATCTCTGGAAAAGTATTCAAATAATTTCTTTGAATTATATATATATAACTGAATCACTGAAAAAATACATATATGTTTTTTCTTTTTTTTTTTTTTTTGAGATAGAGTCTTGCACTCTTGCCTGGGCTGGAGTGCAATGGCATGATCTTGGCTCACTGCAACCTCCACCTCCTGGGTTCAAGCAATTTTCCTGCCTCAGCCTCCCGGGTAGCTGGGATTACAGGCGCCCACCACCACACCCGGCCAATTTTTTGTATTTTTAGTAGAGACGAGGTTTCACCATGTCGACCAGGCTGGTCTCAAACTCCTGATCTCGTGAGGACAGGGATTACAGGCATGAACCACCATTCCCGGCCTGTCAGTAATATATTATTAATAAAATTTTGCTCTCAATCCTTTTCTTGTTTTCTCTTATAACATACTACTTTTCCTTCCTCCTGCTAATTTTTATACATCCTATATTATCAAAAGTCACTAGGAAATTGATGTTTCCCAATCTTAACCATTAAACTATGAATCTTTCTTAAAGAAATAAATATAAGAAGAAACAAATTTTGGAAGAAAATATTTTTAGGCAAACTGATCCTTTCTTGTCATCACTTGCCTTATGATTTCTAGTAATGTTTTACATTAGTGTCTGAAATTGGCCAAGTGGATTCAAAAATACGTCACCTCCACCTCTGTGGCCAGGAATCTAGGGAAATGGTGAGAAGGGGCCATTAGCAATAAGAGAGGTATATAATCAGAAGAAAGCTGGTTAGTGCTTTCGATTTTCTTGGAGAATTTGAACTAAAGAAAAAGAGCATTACACAAAATGGTGGAATGTAGAGTCGATGACTGATGTGCTAAACTGCGTGATTTTAGAGTTATTCACAGGAGAAGCTAGGGACACCACTGGCTTTGTTGGAAGGACTCTATCATGACAAGATAAGGACAGGGAGTTGAGAGATATGTAGGAAGGACATGAAGTAGGCAGAACAAATACATTTCAATGTTCCAGGAGTCCAGCATTCAAGGTCTGCCACTGACTGCAACATGATGAGGTTTTTATGCAACTTTTTTTTCAGGTCTTTCTGCTTGGCCCAGTTAATGATAAAGATAATGTCAAGTTTTACAAGAGATATTCCCCTCAAGTGTCTAACCTAGTGGAGAAAGTAGGTACATTATACCTATTGAATCAGATTGGAGTAAATAATCCAGAAAGCAGAGTGTGCAGGCTTCTAACTCTTGCTTATCAGAGAAACAAACAAAATTCCTTGATTTTTGCCTTTCTAAATATTTTCTTTTGATTTTCCTGAGATTTTTGAGATGTGATTAATTCAAAACACAGGTAAGTCGCAGAAAAATCTTTCTCTATAATTTACAGTAATTTTGGAGTTACATTTGCATCCTTTTGTCTCTAAGAGTTTTAGGCTTTCCACATTTTTTAATCTTTTGTTATTGTTTCATGTCAGATCATATCCTTTCTCTAAGTAATAACAAGTTTCATTAGTGGAAAATAGATAAGCTTAAAGATAAAGTCATGCAAGTAGGTCTTAGTCAATGATTCTCCTTTCCAAGTAAAATACCATTTTGGTATTTATCTTATCAAGATGTAGTTGATGTTTAAAATAGACATTCTGTTATAGACCTGAAATTATTTTTAAAGACTTTTTTAATTCTACATGTTAAATACCTCAGTAATCATAGTATCTTATATATTTTCCTAGTGTTTTATTAAATGTTGCTAAACACTTTAATGCTTATTATCGTATTTGGTATTAACAACACACTTGAGTTAGTTGAGGTAAGCATTTGCTCATTTGAATGTAGTATTTATGCTATTTTATGGTTTAACTGAGAAATAATTTGCAAAGTTTACCATCTGTATGACATTCAAATATGAAAACTTGGTGGGGTAGGGAAATAAAAGTAGGTGAGCCGTAGATATTTTGATTTCTAGTGGAGATACTAATAGCTAGTAGACTCTTTTTAAATAGCACATATAAAAATTATCTTCTGTTAAAAGGTCTTGTCCAGCTTTTTCACTCCGACAAATCAAATTCCTTACTGAGCTTTAACATTAGATAGATCTAAATACAATTAGAATTTGGTTATTATTTTTCAGGTTACTGACTGATGCTGGGTATTTTTCTATTCCTGCAGGATCACGTAGGGTTTAGAACTCATTAGTCTCCCAGGGCTCCCATAACAAAGTACCAAAAACTGGGTGATTAAAACAGTAGCAATTGATTGTCTCACAGTTCCGGAGCCTAGAAGTCTGAAATCAAGGTATCAGCAGGATAATGTGCTGCTAATCATTTCTTACCTCTTCCATCTTCTGGTGTTTGCCGGCAATCCTTGGCTTATAGAGGCCTCACTCGTCTCACACGCCATCTTTTCAGGCATCTTCATGTCGTTTTCCCTCTGTGCATGCTGTCTTTGTGTCTGAATTTTTCCTTTCCTAAGAAAATTAGACACACTGGATTAGGCTCCACCTGAATGTCCTAATTTTAACTTGATTACCTCTGTAAGGGTAAGATTCTTTCAGAAGACTATTTACAAAGTAGATCACACTCTGAGGCACTGTGGGTTTGGACTTAAACAGATCTCTTTGGATGGACGTAATTCAACCCATAACAAGATTCAATTATTTTCAAATAGAAAGGGCTAACCTGATATTTGTTTGTCAACTCTATATGTCTCGACTACTTCACAGTTAAGCTTTTTTCTCTCTATGCATGTGGTTCTTTGTTGCTCTGTGGTAGTGTGTGTGTATGTGTGTGTGTGTGTGTGTGTGTTTACATACATATTTATGTCAACATATATTGTGTATATATATAAAACGTATATATAACATAAATCGTATATAGAACATATGTATGTTATATATATTATATATATGATATATTCATATATAATATAAATATATATGATATATTCATATATAATATAAATATATATGATGTATTCATATATAATATAAATATATATGATATACATATTTATATCACATATGGTATATTGTATATATATAACAACATACATGTATGTGTGTGTATGTATATATACATGTGTGTATATATCTCATGTTCTGTTTTCTAATGCAGGTATTTGAGGACATTTGAGTTCTTCCACTAGATTTGATGCTCCCTCAACAAACTAACTGCAGCTTGTTCATCATTGTATTCCCTCACATCACTACTTCTGAGCCTTCAGAATAGTAGGAAAACGATAAATATTGAGGTTGTATTAGATTCAGAAATAAGAAACTATAAAGGATATTAAGTCTGTTGTACTTAAACAGGGAGAATACTTACATAAAAAAAAAAAAACCTTTAAATGGCCAGCTTTATATATATATATATATATAAGTGTGTATATTTATACAGTGTATATAATTGTAAAGAAAGAAAAGGAGAGATTTGCTCTTACTAAAAAAATGCTTAAAAAGAAATGAGTACAATTCAGTTGTAATAGTAACCATATTAATACTGCTAGTGAAGACAATAGCTGAGGCCCTGGGCCTAGTAGCTCTCATCCATCACCTTATTTAATCTTTAGGACAGCTTTTTTGAGAAAGTTAAAGAGGTTAGAAAATGGAAGTACAGAGGTTTTAAGTGAAATTCCCAATATCACCTAGTTAATAAGTGGCAAAGCTAAAATTCAAACCTGTGTGTTTAACTGTCACATTGATATGTATGTCACTTGGGCATGTTATTGTGAAATGTCAAAGAATCCATAAGTATAGTCTATTCACTTTATTATATAACATACATTTAGCTCTACATTAAAGGCCACACAGTTAGAAATATGTTTTGTGTCATTCTAACACCAAATTTAAGTAGTTAATTTAAAAATAGCATTTAGCAATGAAAGAAAACTAAACCAAAAGTAATATTAATTTAGTTAACTGTACGAATTAGTACCCAAACTTGTCTAAGCTTACTTAATTACAAATCCCCGAAAACTGAAAATTGTAATAAAAATACTAATACATGCTTACTAGGGTCAATAATAAAAATTATACAAGCAATTTGCGAATCAGTTATATAATAAAAATATCACCCAACTCCTAAAATTAAGTGGGTTATGTAATATAATTAAAATATCTCTTGTCCTTTAATGTAGTATAAATTCTTACCAGATACTTCCATAAGATGCTATGGTAACAATCTTAAAGTAACAATAGAAGAGTTCGATATTTTACTGGTATATTGCTAAATCTAGTAATATTTAGGTGACAGAATTATAATATGCTGAAACATTGAGAAGTAAACGTAGTACTGAGATTGGGAACATTAACTGTGTTACCAGGTTTACTTTAAATCATATCTATATTTAACTATACATTTTAAGTTGAACTTACTGTAATTTGAATCATATCTGACAAAATTCATTGAAGTAAGGGCATGTAAAAAGCTATAACCGTGAATCTTAGTATTTACCTTAGTGCAAAATATCATATAAACTACTATTACAAGTGCATTTTTTCCCATTCATGTCACAGGAAACGATATGAGTTTAGAAAATATTTTTAGAATAATAGTAAGATTTTACCTTATTAAATAATAGATTTTAAAAATTGATGGAGAAAAATAAAATTGTGAATGAAAAGTAATAATTGTATGTCTATATTTAAATAATGTAAGCTTTAGGGAAGATCAACATGCAAAATCTTTCAAATACTTAGATTGAGGTGGATGAAAGAAAGAGGAAAAGGAAATAAGTAATGCAGTATTTACTGAGGGCTTACTGTTTATCTAAGTTAGACTTGAAGACCATGAGGAAATAGTGAAAAAGGCAAGCCAGATCCCAGTTTTCCAGGAAGTGACATTCTAGTGACAAAGATAGATAATTATAATGAAGTCAAATAGATCACCCATATGCTTAGGCATTTTGGTTGTTACACAGAAAATCAGTGAAGAAGGTAATAAAAAAATAACTTGAGAATAGTGATCAGTGAAAGTACTCTGAGAAGGTGACATCTGTGTGGAGACCTAAAGCATAAGACACAAGCTAAGAGATGTTTAAACAAAATGAACGAGAGAAAAGACTGAAGTTAAAAACCAAAACCAAATAAAAAACGACTCCAAGAAACAAAGACATTGCAGATTTGTCTTTGCCTGGGTCCAGTAGCTTAGGTTGTATGTCTTAAATCATGTGCCTCTTCCTGTTCTGAGCTGTGCTTGAAAATACAGTTGATGGGTAAGCGAAGAAAACGAGAGATAGCAGTAGGAGGAGACGAAAACGAAAGAACCTGAATTCTGACAAAATCCAGCCAACCTGAATGAAGAGGAAAGACAGAATAAAAACAAAAAAAGTAGGGGAAAAAAAAGAAAACAAGGGCTCTAGGTACAGAAGAACTGCAGAGGAGCCAAGTTTGTCAGAAAACTATAGGCAACCCCATGAGAAAGGGCTCCTGGGATTTACACAGAAACATGCAATTTCTAAAGACAGTTTGAGCCTGCACTTAAAGCAGACAGGGAAATGAAATAAGAGAGCAAGGGCGCAGCAAGTTCCAGGCAATGTTATGCAGATAGAACTGGAGATAAGAGCGGGTTTAAGGAACATTCTCACTATTTCATTTGGAATGGTAAGTGGGAAAAAAAAAAAAGGATTATCTGCCTCCTACTCAAGCTAAGGCAAAAATCACAAAAACAAGATATCATCTAACAGTGGGAGCCTTAAGAAGACGGGAGAAAAACCTGCCTCTCTTAAGCAGCATGCAGCATAATCACTCAAGAGGTATAGAACAAAGATTAGGTTATCTAAATGTATGGTAAATTACATACTTAGAGCACATATATTTTAGTACAACTTTCTTAACCCCATTATATGCACACAGTATTGAGACTTACCTATCAGCATTAGTTGTTACTGATTACAGTGGGTAATCTTGATAGAATTACTTAGCAGTGATGTTGAAATAGTATGAATTTTCAGGGGAAAAAAATTGAGTTTGGCTGAATAGATTCATGCTATGTTTTCAAGAATGGTTGTGCAACATTTGAGAGTTAGACTGTATTTTAAGAAGTGAAAAATGGATATGAAACCTAATCTAGATGCCCTTTACTCATAAACGGTTTACTCAGTTCTCTGTAAAACTGAATTGCATAGGGTTCCCTTGCAAGGAGCAAAGTGGCTTCTTGGGTTTAAACCACAGAGAGGAAAGTAAAGAACATCCTTTGTTCAGAATGTTTTACTCTCCTTCTTGCACTTCCAAAGATTGTGAAGTCCATGGTTACCATACACATGGATAGAATTTATATACTGCTGGGAACATATAAGTGAACTATTCTGGTAGAACAAATTAGAGGATTATGCTTAATTAATGATCTAAAATTCATTTTATACTTGATTAACTATCAAACATTCATTCATTGGAGGAATATTTTTGAGTACCTACCATATGTAAGGTACTGTTGTAGGCACTGAAAAAGCACCAGTGAATAAAACAAAGTTCCCTTAGAGCTTTCCTCTGCTGTATAGAGGGAAAGAAGATGAAAAAGAATAAGTAAAATGATATCAAGTGGTGATCTCTACTAAATAAATAATAAAGTAACATCAAAGGAGTAGAGATGGCAAGATGGGAAGGTGCTTTATATACAGTATTCAAGGTATGCATCAGAGGTAAGATGACATTTGAACAGATATTCAGAAGGAAAGGAAGGAGGAGGGAACCCCAAGGATATTTGGGTCAAATGTATTTCAAAGGAGATAGAGCAGTAAAACAACAGTCCTGATGTAGAAGAGTTTGATGTGTTCAGGAAGCGATACGAAGTCAATGTGTTTTGAGCAGGTTAATACAAGAGAGGAGCAATGGCAGACAGGATGAGAAGGTGCAGAATGCTGTAGACCAATATCCAGACTTTGTTTTTTCTCTGAATGAGGTAAAAAGAAAGGTTTCATGCAGGGAAGTAATATGTTATGTTATTTAAATTATTTTTGAATAGGTAATATACTTAAACGGTTTAACTATAAAGATGATATATAACAGTTTTATACTAAAAATCCTTGTTCCCATTTCTGTCTCCATTCACTAGGTTTACCTGCATTTTTAAGAAACCATTCTTAATTCACTGTCATATAAGATTACCTTTAGGCAAATAACAAGGATTTCTAAATATTTCTCTCCCCACTGCCTCACTTTTTACACCAGTGTGTTTGCCTGTTGACATATTCCTTGCCTCTGTAATTATTTTTATTAAACATACATTCTAAAGAGTTCTAGATCAATAAAAGCAGATCACTCTCATTTGGTTATAGAGCCGCATACTATTCTATTGTATGTCTACATCATAATTAAATTATCTTGATCCTATTTTTGGCCACTTCAGTTTCTAATTTTTGCAATTATAAACAATGTCACAAAGGAAAAAGAACCTTTCTATTTAATTTCACACATGTAAGACAGTTACATTCTCACAAGTTAATACATTCTCAGGGTGGAGGCTGCTCTAAGAAGTTATATGTGTATGTTTTTTATAAATATTGCCAGATGCCCTTCAGAAGACTTAAATCATCTGTACCCTCACTAGCCCTCACATAGGATGTAACCTGAATTTATATTTTTTGGAATTACACTGAGCATATTTTTATGTAATTATTAGATACTTGCATTTCATTTTTCCTGTTAAGTGTCTGTTTCTCTCATTTCCTCATTTTAAAAATCAGATTGTTGGTTATTTTTTCAGCATCGTAGCCTTCACTCTATTAGGAAGAATAGGCAGTAATTTGTACTGTTTCACAAATGTCTTTTCTAGTTTATAGTTTCTTTTAACTTGCCTTTATGCTTACCTCAATGATTATTTAATTAAATTTATGATCTTATAAAGCTAATTCTCACTGCTTTGCTTTGTATGTATTCCAAGTGGACGCAGATGGCAGTAAGGAGTCAAGTTAGGAGTCTCTTGTTTCTCTACTAGAGAAACAATAGTGGCTATGACAATAGTGGAAATAAGAAGGTTTTAGATCCAGTACATATTTTAAAGGTACAGCCAACAAAATATTCTAATGGCTGTTGGTTGTGGAGGTAGAGAGGAGTTGAGGATGAAGCTGCTATTTCTGATTTGAGCAGCTGAAAGATGGACTTTCCCTCAACTGATTCCATGGATGATACAGGTTTAGGATGAGACTTCTAAAGGAAGATGATAAATAGGCAATTGGCTTATCAGGTCTGGGGAGAAATCTGGGCTGGAGATATGAATTTGGAAGCAGTGAATAAATAAATATTTACAAATCGTAAGACTAGAAAACCCTAAGGGCATAAATGTAGGTAGGAAAAAAGAGAAAATGAAAAATTGAGTCATGGGGAAATGGGGAGAAAGCAATCAAAAAAGATGAAAAGAGAATGGTCCTTATGGTCAGAGAGAAACAAAAAAGTCCCCAAAGTAAAGCAAAAAGTTATTTCAAGAAATGAATGACTATCATTACAAAATGCTTCCTATATCAGCAATGAATTTCAGTGAAAGGAGAGCTGAGACTAGTTCATTTAATTTAGCTATGTGAATGATGTGACTTTTACAAGATTTATTTTGGCACGGTGATGAGGTGAAAGAACAAATGGGGATATGGTAAGGTTTTTAAAAAAGCATAATGCAGTACATTGTATTGTAATCAGAATGATGTGGTAAAGAAGTCAAATTAATGGTACAGAGGAAAGCAGAGAAGTGTTGAAGTGATATCCTTGATGAGATAATATTTAGTTTATCCCAGTTATATTGCTTGGCATTGGATAAGAACATAAGGTCAACATGATTATGTTTATTTCAGTCTTAACTCTTCTGTCCAGTTATAGGCGTAGACTAATCAGAATTAAATTAAACTAGGATATAGGCATTTCCATGCAATCGTAAGTGGGAGGATGGGAGATATTGCAGTGAAGACTAAATGCAAGGGATGGTGGATCATGAGATTCAAGCTGGCTAAGGGTGGAAGTTAGCACATGAAGGAATAAAAGACAGAGGGCATGTGCTAAGTTCAATGGCTATAGGTTGCAGGAAGAAATAGTAATTGTTGAAGCTGGGGAATCAATAGGAGGACCTTGAACCAGAGGAGGTAATGTTTGGAGAGTAGGAGGCTTGAAATGAAGAAATGAAGAAACGTTTTCCAATAAAGAAAATGTAATAATTGGTGAATAAAGGCTACTGGGTATGGTGTACTGGCAATAGAGAACAATCATTCACAAAGAAGAGGATAAGGAACTGAGGACCAAGATTTTGAAAGGATTGTCTATGTGACTATTAAAATCATTTGAAAGCTAAGATGGGTACTATTAGAGAGTTAACACCAATGCAAGAATGAAAATCTCCAAAGAATTTGTTGTAGAGGTTTTACATAAGCCGGCAAATGACAACAAATCATTTTGTTATAAATTTGCTTTACATAACATACATACATAATATGTTCAGTTTCTATCTAGAACATAATCTCTACTATAGTTTAATAAAAGCTTTAAAAAAAAAACTTAAAAAATACCAAAATGATTTAAAACTGAATTTACTTTCTTAAATTCTGTTTCTAAAAAATAGAAAATAGGTTTGTTTTTAACAAACTTGGATAATAGAACGTGGTATTAAAAAAATTCTTACGCTGCTTATCTTCCGTCTTGTACTTTTTCATCAGTCCATATCTTTCCTTATAATAAATCACTTGGGACTATTTAGATGATTTATTTTTTTTAATCTTTTATCAAAGTTGATTTCTGATCCAAACCGACAATATTGACTGGAGTGAGAGTAGGTCTGATAAGATTGCTCCAAAGATATAGCCAAATAAATCACATAGACTCAAGGAATTAGTTTTGACCTGCTGAATGTGCTTTGCCTTTAGAAAAAAAAAAATCTAACACAAATAACGTGTTTTCACCTGGAAAAAGGTATGAGCTAGAAACTTATTTTAAAAACCATGTCTGTTAAACGAGTACCTAAGTAAATTTTACGTCAGACTTTGGGAGGAGATAATATATTTTTTAAATATCTGCAAAAGTACTCATGCTGACATTCAGATTTTATATGCACTGACTACCATTTATTTTAATCAACCAGTGGCCTCCATTATGTCCATCTTGGCTGTCATGAAGCAGAAAAAGAAATACTGCCTAAACAGATCCTAGAGGAATTCTATAATGACACTTAATTCAGTAAAGGACAACTGATAATTATATAACACATGGGTGGGACAATTCACTTGAAAATAAGTTTAGTATAAATCAATGTAAGTATTGAATAGAAGGATACTTTCATTTTGTAGTCAAAACTATCTTGTTTCAAAATGTAGCTTATTTCTTAATGTGGCATGCAGATAGACAAAATCTGCTCTATACTAAGAAAGTGAGGTTAAGAATATTTTCCGAATTCCAATTTAAAGAACAATCAAAAATAAAAATTACATGGTTTAACAATAGAAGAGGTCCACATTCTATGAATATATTGTTCAGAATTCCCAGTACTAGTTAGTTACATGCAGGTATTAAAAGCACAGAGCTGCTAAACTCCTTAACAGAATATATGATTTATCATCAAAACAAAAACACACACACACACACACACACACACAGAGAGAGAGAGAGAGAGAGAGAGAGAGAGAGAGAGAGAGGAGAGAGAGAGAAACAGAGACAGAGAAGCCCCAAATAATTTAAGATACCAGTTAGAAGATACCCAGCGATTTATTTCCATACAATATTCAAAACATTTACCACCTGTACTCCATACATTTAGCAAGTTAACTTTATTTATATCTCTTATTCTTAAATAAATTTTAGGATCAGGAATTATTCTTAGATTTTCTATTCCCACAGAGATGAGAGGTGTACCCTGGACTTTGACAGCTCTTAACAATGGTTACATACACCTAAGAAACAAGCCCGTGTCTAATTTGTAAAGGGGAGACTCAGAAACAGTAAGATTTTTATATTGCAAGGTTTTTAAACCACAAAACCTTAGAATGATTATTGCTGATGAATTTATTTTTATTTTTATTTTTTTAAATTATTTTACTTTAGGTGCATACTATATCTGGTATTTCTCCCCATGTTATCCCTCCCCACCCCCCATTGTCTCTCCCCTACCCCCCCCCAACTGTCCCCTGTGTGTGATGCTCCTCTCCCTGAGTCCATGTGTTCTCGTTGTTCAACACCCACCTATGAGTGAGAACATA
>PVKV010000827.1:8315-21306 GCA_004027835.1 Alouatta palliata
TTTTTTTTTTTTTTTTTTTTTTTTTGTAGGGTTAAGTTCCTTATAGATGCTGGATATCAGACCTTTATCAGATGCATAGTTTGCAAAAATTTTCTCCCACCCTGTAGGTTGTCTATTTACTCTGTTGATAGTTTCCTTTGCTGTGCAGAAGCTCTTTAGTTTAATTAGATCCCATTTGTCAATTTTTGCTTTGTTGCAATAGCTTTTGGTGTCTTCATCATGAAATCTTTGCCTATTCCCATGTCCTGAATGGTGTTGCCTAGGTCATCTTCCAGGGTTTTTATAGTTTCGAGTTTTACATTTAAGTCTTTAATGCATCTTGAGTTAATTTTTTGTATATGGTGTAAGGAAGGGGTCCAGTTTCAGTTTTCTACATATGACTAGCCAGTTGCAGCACCATTTATGAAATAGGGAGTCCTTTCCCCATTGCTTGATGTTGTCAGGTCTGTCGAAGATCAGATAGTTGTAGGTGTACAGCCTTATTTCTGGGTTCTCTATTCTGTCCATTGGTCTATTTGTCTGGTTTTGTAGTAGTGTCATGGTGCTTTGGTTACTGTATCCCTGTAGTATAATTTGAAGTTGGATAGTGTGATGCCTTCAGCTTTGTCCTTTTTTTTGCACACAATCTTGAAATATCATTTATATCATCTCCACTTTGAAGTTAAGGCAGTTACCAATTCAATTACAGATCTTTTAGTATGTTAAAAAAGAACTACATGTATTACTATTTTAGTAACTGTACTCGGTGGAATTCGTTTCCTTTGTAGTCAGATGTCTGATTTTATGCATTTGAAAGCATTATCCTGAGAAAGGGTCTATAGGCGTCACCAAACTGATGGTAGGCAGAATAATGGCTACCCAAAGATGTCCCTGTCCTAATCCCAAGAAACTGTGAAATGTTATGTGGAAAGGAGGAATTACAATTGCAGCTAGAACTAAGGTGGCTAATTAGCTGACCTTAAGATGAAGTGATTAATCCTGGAGCACCAAAGTGTGACCAATGTCACCACAAGGGTCTTTATAAGTGAAAGAGGTAGGCAGGAGAGTTGGGGTTACAGTCAGAGAAGATGTGGTGACAGAAACAGAGGAGGGTGTAAAGTGATTGCTAGCTTTGAAGACAGAAGGGGGCCATAAGCCAAGGAGTATGGCAGCCTCTGGAAGCTGGAAAAGACAAGGAAACAGCTGCTGCTACCTTGATTTTGGCCCCATGAGACTCGTTTGGACGTCTGGCCTCCAGAACTGCAAGATAATAAATCTGTGCTGTTCTAAGCCACTGAATTTGTGTTCATTTGTTATAGCAGCCATAGGAAACCCATACATCGAGAAGTCAGTGGCACAAAATGGTTAGAAGCCCCCTGTGTTGAGACTAAAGATCAGAGAAGAACAGTTCCATGTGTGCTGGAGGTAGGGGAGACGGTGAATTAAGGAGTTGCCTATTGCTGCATGACAAACTGCTCCAACACAGCAGCTCAATAAACATTTATTATCTTACAGGTTCTGTGGGCCAGGAATTTTGGACTGGCTTTACTGGCTGGCTCTGGTTCGGGGTCTCTCATGATGTTTTAGTCACTATGTCAGCTGGAGCTGCCATGGTTGGAAGGCTGGACCAGGGCTGAAGAATCTATATCCAAAATGGTGCACTCACATGGCTGTAGGCAGGAGGCCTTAGTTCCTCATTACATGGACCTCTTTTCAGGGTGGCTTGACTGTCCTCACAACATGGCTTCCTCCACCTCTTAAAGGAAGTAGTATAAAAGAAGCTATGGATATATTTTAAAGCTAACACACTGTTTCCCTGTTTGTTCCTTTTAAAAATATTTACGTGAGCAAATCTATACCAGGAGCAGAAACCAAGATCATTTGGATTCAGAATGCAAATGATTGACAAGACTATGTATCTAGAAATTTTCATTTTTATTTAGTCGACTTAAAGCCTTAAATTATTTAATAGTAATTGAAGTCTCAAAGCAAAGATAAAATTTTTTTTGTAGAAATTCTGTCTTTATCAATTTGGCCTGGGACAGCTTTTTTTAAATAAACTTTTAACTTTAGAATGTTTAATAGTTTTAGAATTACAGAAAAGTTGCCAAGATAGTATCGTGAGATCTTACATACTTCACACTTAATTTCTCCTCGTGTTAATGTCTTACATTACTATGGTACATTTGTGACAACGAGTGGACCAATACTGACATACTACTATTGGCTAAATTTTTTACTTTATATGGATTTCATTATTATTTTTTTTGAGACGGAGTCTTACTCTGTTGCCTAGGCTTGAGTGCAGTGGCATGATCTCAGCTCACTGCAACCTCTGCTTCCATGGTTCAAGTGATTCTCCTTCCTCAGCCTCCCGAGTACCTGGGATAACAGGGTGTTATTAGCCTGGCTAATTTTTGTATTTTTAGTAGAGCTGGGGTTTCACCATGTTGAACTCCTAGGCTCAAGTGATCTGCCCTCCTCGACCTCCCAAAGTATTGGGATTACAGGCATGAGCCACCACACCTGGCTTGATTTCCTTAATGTCAGAATAGTGTGTTTTTAGAGTAGAGTTTTTTTTCCAGGTGTCTCTGATATCTTAATAGTACCAGGGCTTTTTGAAAACAGCAACAAAAAACCAAGATGTGCTGTGGCATAGAGGACAACAAACTCTGGGTGGATTTGAACTTGAATCTTGCCTGTTGTTGCCAGCTGAAGGTCCCAAATCAAGTTACATCTCCTTCCTCACCTCAGTTTCCTCATTTGTGAAATGGGACTGAAGATACATTATAGGACTGTTGTGAAGATTAATTCATGAATATAAAGCAGATTGGCTAATTTTTGACACATTAGCCGGTTGGGGATAGCTATTACTATGTGGAACTAGGGTTTGGGAGGTAATCTGGCCCAGAACAAGATCTTTCCTGTACAATGTGGAAAGTGCAAGGTCCCCATCTGGGCCTGGGGCTAATTAATAAGGAAGGGCTCCTGCAGAGGTGGCATGAATTGCATCTTGAAGAATGGATGAGAGGTGGGTAGAGGAAGGAGCCCATGCAATGGGAAGATGATGTCTGGGAAGAGAGAGCTGCCTGGCAGAGGTGATGGTGTGAAACAGCTTGGTAGCTTTGAAGCAGGCAGCTCAGTGGTGTGGGGTGGTTGTGATTTCTTTCTAACTTGAATAAGGTCTCTCTCTAGAGAGTGACTATTAACTCTAGCACTTATCTAACAAAAAGATAAAAAAAATCTTTTTTGTCTGTCTCTTTATGTGGTGTTTCTTAAATTTATGCTATTGTGAAAAAGTAGGTTCGTTCACAAAGGAAATAGAAAACTATACAATAAGATTAGAAACTAAAACTTTGAATTGTATAGGAAAGATTGAGAATAATGTAACGTAGGACAACTTATAAGCAGCAATTTTTAAAAAGAATTTTGTTCTAATTTCATACTATTCATTGATTTTTATATGTTAATCTAAAAGATCCATTACATACAATAAAAAGGGTAATTTATGGTCTTAGTTCTATCTGCAATCGTAATTCCTCCTTTCCACATAACATTAACATTTCACAGTTTCTTGGGATTAGGACAGGGACATCTTTGGGTAGCCATTATTCTGTCTACCATCAGTTTGGTGAAGCCTATAGGCCCTTTCTCAGGATAATGCTTTCAAATGCATAAAATCAGACATATGACTGCAAAGGAAACAAACTCCACTGAGTACAGTGACTAAAATACTTTAAAAACAAATGCGTGATGTAGTAATACATGTAGTTCTTTGTAGGTTTTATAGATGTGTTTTTTCAGGAAACTTGTTTCCTGCTTTGAAAAGTTTATATAGGGAGTGATAGATTTCAGTGAGCTGCTTCATTATAGGGGAAAGATGTAGAAATGATAAAGTATGATAGGTAAAGGCATACTTTAATTAAAAAGAGGGAAGATTAAAATTAACACATGAAATGTTAAGCTAATCTAAGACACTTCTAAATACAAATAAAATGTCTCCTTAGGCCAGGTGCAGTGGCTCATGCCTGTAATCCCAGCACTTTGGGAGGCAGAGCAGTCAACTCTGATTTTTTTGTTTTTTTCAGCAGTGTTTTGTAGTTCCCCTTATAGAGATGTTTCACCTCCTTGTTGTATTCCTAGGTATTTCATATTTTGGTGGCGATTGCGAATGGAATTGTGTTTTGATTTGGCACTAACCTAGAATGTTATTGGTGTATAGAAATGCCACTCATTCTTAGACATTTATTTTGTATCCTGAAACTTCACTGAAGTCACTTATCAGTTCCAGGGGCCTTTTGGCAGAGTCTTTAGGGTTTCTTAGGTATACAATCATATTGTCATTGAAGAGAGTTTAACATCTTTTTTTCCTAGTTAGATACCTTTTATTTCTTTCTTCTGCCTGATTGCTATGGCTAGGACTTCCAGTACTATGTTGAATAGATGCAGTGAGAGTGGGCATCCTTGACTTGTTCCAGTTCTCACAGGGAATAGTTTCAGTTTTTGCTCATTCAGTATGATGTTGACTGTGGGTTTTTCATAGATGTATTATTTTGAGTTACGTTCATATGATGCATAGTTTGTTGAGGGTTTTTGTCATGAAAGGATATTGGCTTTTATTGAAAGTTTTTCTGCATCTATTGAGATGATCATATGCTTTCTGTTTTTAATTCTGTTGATGTAGTGAATCACACTTACTGATTTGTGTGTGCTGAACCCGCCTTGTATCCCAAGAAGAAAGCATACTTGATGGTGAATTAACTTTCTGATATGTTGCTGGGTTTAGTTTGCTAGTATTTTGTTGAAGATTTTTGTGTCTATGTTTATTAGGGATATTCACCTGAGGTTTTTTTTCCACTGTGTCTCTGCCGGATTTTGGTATCAGGATTATGCTGGCTTTATAGACTGAGCTATGGAGGAGTCCTTCCTTTTTGATTTTTGGGAATAGTTTCAGTAGGATTGGTACCAGTTTATCTTTGTATATCTGCTAGAATTTGACTGTGAATCCATCTGGCCAAGGGCTATTTTTGTTTGGGAGACTTTTTATTACTGATTCAGTTTTTGAACTCACTATTGGTCTGTTCAGGTTTTCACTTTTTCCTGGTTCAATCTTGGGAGCTTGTGTGTTTCCAGGGATTTTTCCATTTCCTACAGATTTTCTAATTTGTGTGCATAAATGTGTTCATAATAGTCTCTGAGGGTCTTCTGTATTTCTGTTAAATCGGTTGTAATGTCACCTTTGTCATTTCTGATTGTGCTTGTTTGGATCTTCTCTTTTTTAATCTAGCTATCTACCCATCTTGTTGACTTTTTCAAAGAGCCAAGTTTTGGTTTCATTGATCTTTTGTGTAGTTGTTTTTTTTTTTTTTGAGACAGAGTCTCACTCCGTCACCAGGCGCCAGGCTGGAGTGCAGTGGCGCGACCTCAGCTCACTGCAACCTCCGCCTCCCGGGTTCGAGCAATTTTCCTGCCTCAGCCTCCTGAGTAGCTGCGACTACAGGCACACGCCACTACGCCCAGCTAATTTTTTTGTATTTTTAGTAGAGACGGGGTTTCACCATGTTGGCCAGGATGGTCTCAATCTCTTGACCTTGTGATCTACCCGCTTCGGCCTCCCAAAGTGCTGGGATCACAGGTGTAAGCACCATGCCCGGCCTTTGTATGGATTTTTGAGTCTCTTAGTTCTGTTGTGATTTTGGTTATTTCTTACCTTCTGCTGGTTTTGGGGATGATTTACTTTATTCTAGTTCCTCCAGATATGACGCTGTTAATTTGAAATGCTTCTGACTTGTTGATGTAGGCATTGGCACTATAAAGTTTTAACACTGCTTTAGCTGTATCCCTAAGAATTCGCTATGTTGTGTCTGTTTTCATTAGTTTTAAACAATTTTTACATTTCTGCCTTAATTTCATTCTTTACCCAAAAGTCATTCAGGAGCAAGTTGTCTAATTTCCATGTAATTGAATGGTTTTGAGAGATCTTCTTGGTATTGATTTCTATTTTTATTGCATTGTGGTCTGAGAATGATTGATATGATTTTGATTTTTTTTTAAATTTATTGAAACTTGCTTTATGGCCAAGCATATGGTTGATCTTAGAATATGTTCCATGTGCAGATGAGAAAAATGTATATGCTGTGGTTGTTGGGTGGGGTATTCTGTAGATATTCATTAGGTCCAATTGATCAACTGTTCAGTTTAAATCCAGAATTTCTTTTAGTTTCCTGCCTTGATATCTATCTAATGTTTGCGGAGTGTTGAAGCCCCCCCACTATTAATGTGTGGCTATCTAAATGTTTTTGTAGGTAAGAACTTGTTTTATAAATACGGGTGATCCAATGTTGAGTGAGCATCTGTTTAGAAATATCTTCTTGTTGAATTGAACCTTTGTCATTACGTAATGCCTTTCTTTGTTCTTGAGTTTTATTGGTTTAAAGTCTGTTTTTTGTTTGTTTTTGTTTTTGAGATGGAGTTTTGGAATTTTGCTTTTGTTGCCAAGGCTGGAGTGCAATGGTGTGATCTCAGCTCACTGCAGTCTCCGCCTCCTGGGTTCAAGTGATTGTCCTTTTCTCAGTTTCCTGAGTAGCTGGGATTACAGGTGTCCACCACCATGGCTAAATTTTTGCATGTTTAGTAGAGATGGGGTTTCATTCCCCATGTTGGCCAGGCTGGTCCTGAGCTCCAGACCTCAGGTGATTCACCCATCTCAGCCTCCCCAAATGCTAGGATTACAGGTGTGAGCCACCACACCTGGCCTAAAGTCTGTTTTATCTTTGATAAGTATAGTGACTCCTGCTCTTTTTGATTTCTATTTGCATGATAAATCTTTCTTCACCCTTTAACTTTGAGTCTGTGAGATGGATCTCTTTAAGATGGCAGACGGTTGGGTCTTGTCTTTTTATCCAGTTTGCCACTTTCTGCCTTTTAAGTGGAGATGTTTAGATAGTTTATATTCAAAGTTAGTATTGATATGTGAGATTTTGATTGTGTCATCATATTATTAGCTGGTTGTTTTGTAGACGTGATTGTGTATTTGCCTTGTAGTGTCTGTGGGATATGTGCCTAGATGTGTTTCTGTGTAGCAGGTATCATTCTTTCATTTGTGTGAAACAATCTCTTGTCAGGCTGGTCTAGTAGTAACAAATTCCCTTAATAACATTTACTTCTTTGAAAGGAGTTTGGCAGGATACAAAATTTTTGGTTGGAATTTCTTTTAAGTTTGTTTAAAGTCTGTGGGGTTTTTTTTTTTTTTTTTTTTTTTTTTTTTTTTTTTTTTTTTTTTTTTTTTTTTTTTTGGGTTTTTTTTTTTTTTTTTTTTTTTTGTTGTTGTTGTTGTTGTTTTTTGAGATGGAGTTACCGGATTCCTTGGGTTCCTTGGATTGGGTATCAACTTTCTCCTGAATCCTGATGAGTTTCCATTCCGTTAGAGTTCAAAATCTATCTAGAATTCTATTTCTGTCATTTCAATCTAGTTAAGAGCCATTGTTGGGGAGTTAGTGTGCTTGTTTGGAGGTAACAGGACAAACTGACTTTTTAAATTGTAAGAGTCCTTGTATTGATTAATTCTCATCTGAGAAGGCTGATGTTCCTTTTTCCTTTTGGATTTGCTTTTGTTGGAAAGGGCATTTTGTTTTTATACCTGTTATTGCCTCTGAGGGTTTAACTGTGGTGTAAATTGAGTATAGTGAATTGTCTTAATTTCTGGGTGCTTTCAGAGGGCCAAGGCTCTGTACAGGACCTTTATTCGTGGCTAGATTCTGGTCCTGGGTTTCACAGGTGATGTATACTGGCAGAATATTTTTAGTGTCATAATTTGGGCTGTGATCCAGTAGATGGTGCTTAAGAGTAATGGGTGGCAGATAGGTTGTTACTCAGTGGTAGGGCTCCTTTGTATTTCTGTGTGTTCACAACAGTGCTCTGTGTTGAGTGGTGGGAAGAGATGACTCCCTTGCCAACTTCACTCCTGGGCCTTAGGGGAGCCCTCTCTGATTACTGGCATACTGCATGCATTCCTTTGTTATGCGTTCCAGGCAGTGAGGCTCCCTTGGGAAGAGGTGATGGCTGGAAGATAGGCTACACCCTTCCCTGTCTGGCCTTGTGGAGAGAGGCATGCTCAACTCCCATGCTGGCCCATAAACCTGCATCTCACTTGTCTCACAGGTCTCAACTCGGCACTCCTGAGCTGTGTGCTACAACCCTGGGATGTTGGTACTGGGCCCTCAGCTCCATCCTCCAGCCCCTTGGAGTCTAGCATTGGCTGCTCTGGGGGATCAAAAGTGCTCCCAGACCACTGTAAAAGCACTCAGGTGGGGCCAGTGGCAAAGCACTCAGGCTGGGCAGTGGAGGCTGTGCTACGCACATGCTCCAGTGGGAGCAGCCAGGCAGGGGCCTTGGGAGGGGCTGGCAGGCAGGAGTCCTGCACAATAGATGTGCCCCTGTCCTGTGGGGAAGATGGTATTGCTGTCTCCTGGACCAGTGGTCAGCTGGAGTTAGAGCTACTCAGAGTAAGATAGCCCTAGGGGATGGACATCTATGGCCGTATTCTACTGCAGCTTCCCTGTGTGCATGCATGCCCTTTCCACGGCTTAATGCTAGAGCTCTGTCTCTGCCTAGTCTCTTGGAAGATCCTCTTGCCAATTCAAATGTCTGTGGAGGTTGTGCGGTCTCTTTTAGGTAGGATCCCAGAGGTCCACAGCAAGAGTAGGCTGCCTTGCCATCACTTCATTCACCCCTTCCCTAGAAGCTGTTCAGGGCCAGGAAGTAGCTGTCATACTCAGCAACCTTGTGCAGGGTTCTCAGCTTCCTTTCTCTTCAGCCTTGGTATCTGCATTGTCTCTCTATCAACTCTTAGTGTTTTTTCTCTGAAGATGTATTTGAAGTATGTTGGTTTACTCCATGTTTTGGTCTCTCTTGAGTGGCACTTCTTGGCTGCATCAAGCCATCTTGTCCTGCATTCTTGAAAATTACTTACATATTTTTGTTTAGAGTCTTCCAGTGAAATTGACACTCCAGAAAGATGTAGCAAGGATATTCTCTTTGCATCCTCTCTGCACAGAATTGAGTCTATGCCAACTCCAGTTTCAGAAGCATGTAGTAGTAGGGTATTGAGTTAATCTGGAAAACTTGCTGGTCTGTGAGAAATCAAACTTCGGGCAGCCAAGTTAGGAAGCCAACATCTTGTGGGGATGTGATGTCACTGTTACAGTGGACAGCAGCCACCCTGGCTCCCCATGGGCAGGTGAGATTTAGGAATCTGTTGGATGGCTTTTTGAACCATGGTTGTTATTAGGACTTTGGTAGGGTCAGTCCCTGACTTACATCGTTGACTATATTTGTGGATGGTGAGGTGGTATTAAAATATAGAGTGGTTTCAGTTCATGGCACCATTCTAAAACACTTATTGATCTGCAGAGTTTGACTCAGATATCTGGTCAGGTATACTGAAGTATACTCTCTTAGGAAAATGATGAGCACATCAATTTATCCCAGTAAATATATACCCAGGGTCTTTGTTTACCTAGCCCTGCATATACAGCTCTTGTTTGGAGATGTGCAACTGAAAATATGGGATGGATTTGACCATAGAAATGATGTCTAAAATGGCGGTTAGGTGTTGGTGAAAGATAATGCTTCAGGATCAACTTCCAGTAAAGCAGACCTGCCACTTTAAGAGGTTTTGGTAGAATAGCCTGGAGAACATTTTGATTTTTACTTTCAGTATTCAACCAATTACATTAGATATTCAACATTTTATTATAAAATAGGCTTTTTGTTAGATGATTTTGCTTAACTTTAGGCTAATGTAAGTGTTCTGGGTACATTTAAGGTACGCTAAGTTAAGCTATGATGTTTGGTGGGTTAGATGTATTAGATGCATTTTTGACTTACAATATATACAACTTACGAGTTTATTGGGAGAAAACTTTAAGGAGCACCTGTGTGTGTGTGTGTGTGTGTGTGTGTGTGTGTGTGTGTGTAAATTTTATGTAGTATTTTTATGTAGTATTCTCTGAGCTTCTTGGATCTGTGGTTTGGTGTCTGACATTAGTTTTAGAAAGTTCTTAGCCATTATTAATGTGAATTTCTCCTTCTCTATTCTTTATTTTCCTTTGGGTATTCCAATTACATACATGTTATACTTTTGAAATTGTCTCATAGTCCTTGCATGCCTTATATTTTTATTGTTGATTTATTTTTAGGCCAGGTGCATTGGCTCACAACTGTAATACCATCAATTTGAGAGACTGAGCCAGGCAGATCACTTCAGATCAGGAGTTTAGGACCAGACTGGCTAACATGGTGAAACCCCGTCTCTACTAAAAATGGAAAAATTATCTGGGCATGGTGTTACATGCCTGTAGTCCCAGCCATTTAGGAAGCTGAGACAAGAGAACTGCTTGAACCCTGGAGGTAGGGGTGACAGTGAGCTGAGCACACCACTGCCCTCAAGCCTGGGCAACAAAGTGAGACTCCATCTCAAAAAAAATATATATGTATAACTTTTATATATATATATATATATATATATATATATATATATATATATATAAAATAAAAATTTTTTTCTCTTTGCATTTCAGCTTGAGAAATTTGTATTGACTTGTCTTCAAGTTCACTCATTTTTTTCCTTTGGCTCTGAATCTACTGATGGTATTATCAAAGGGATCCTTCAATTTGATCACTATATTTTTGATTTTTAGCATTTTCTTTTGACTTTCTTTAGAGTTGCCATCTTTCTGCTTACATTATTCATCTTGCACATTGTTTGCTTTTTCTATTAGAGTTCTTAACATCACAATCATAGCTATTTAAAATTCTTTATCTGATAATCCCAACATGTTTTATGTGAGTGTCATTCTCATGATGGCTTTGTCTCTTTAGACTGTGTTTTTCCTTGCCTTTGCATGCATTGCAGTTTTTTTGTTGAAAGCTGGATACGTTGTGTTTGGTAGTAGGAACTGAAGTAAATCGCCTTTGGTGTGAGATGTTATGTCAGTCTGGGTAGGAGTTGGACTGTGCTTAGTGTTTGTTGTAACTACAGGTGTAAGAAGCTTCGAATTCTTCTCGTGTCCATTTTTGTCTCTACTCTTGGCTTTGGAACGTCTCTGTTTATTCAGAGAGTCTGTGTCTCAAACTCTTTTCTCTGTAATCCACTCTTTTTATACTGGAACCTTGTGATAGCTTGTGAGGATGTAAAGTTTTCTATAATGTTTTGTGTCTGTGTCTTTGGGCTGTGACCTTTGCAGGTGTTTCCATCTCTCCTCCTGTGGTATAGTTCGCTACTACCTACCCCATGGCTGCAGTATTAATGATCTATGTTCTTAGAGCCCTGACCCCTTTTGACCATGTTTTCTTCCCCCTTAGGTGATACAGGAGCTATAGAGAGGGCCAGAGTGGGAGGAATTTTCTTATCTCAGCTGGGATGAGGCTGTGGCAAAGTCCTTTGTTCCTGGAGAGTAGGTGCTTGTTATGCAGAAGGCTCTGAGTATATTTCACCATCACTCAGAGCCATCACTCAGGGGTCTCTTTCCCCTACCCTTAACCAGGGCTACAAAGTCTTTCTGAAATTCTCAACAGGAGAACATGGTAGGGTTCCTGGAGGGCAAGTTCATGAAAGGGTGAGGCCCATCATAGGTACAGCTCCAGAAGTTTCTGGCCCCTCGTGCTAGCCTCGCACTGTTTTCAGCATTCATCCAAATTACCATTTAAATATTCCTCTTAGTTTCTGCCTCCTGTGACTTCTGCTTCAGGTTAATAAATCTTGCTTTCTAAGATTTTAATTTCCAGAGAGCTGTATGCCTCTGGATACATCAGTCTGTTCGTATTTTGAGGGGGTGGTTTTCTCTGTGACCTGTATTCTGATGGGTCCAAGAAAAGCATTGATTTTTATTTTGTCCAGCTTTGACTTATAAAGGAGGAAATGATATATTCTAAACTATTTACATGTCAGGGCTGAAACTGGAACCACATTTAGATTTGCAAAGCACATCAGGCAAGATGTTTAGGTCCTAGGATGAGGATGGTCTAGTGGATCGTGTGGGCTTGAAGTTAGATTTGAGTCTGGCATGAGGGAGCTCTCACTGACTCGGTAGACATCCTTATTTGTTAGAGGGAGTTACTGCATCCAACAGAGTGTCATGAAAGAACAAATGTGACAGTGAGAGGTATCACAAGGTCTTTCTGTCAGTGTTAAGACAGCCACACTTCACTTCCCTGGAACCGATGCCTCTGGTGTGGCAGAAAAAAGGCTTCAGCTTTCTGTGGCATTTGCTTTCTCAGCTACCCTTCCTGCCTCTTCTGACTTGCTTTCTTGTCATGTAGTCAGCCCTACATTTATTAAAAAAGCATAGCCTTGTACCGGGATTCTTTCAGGCTCTCTTTAACACACACACACACACACACACACACACACACACACACACACACACACACACACACACTCTCTCTCTCTCTCTCTCTCTCTCTCTCTCTCTCTCTCACTCACACTCTCTCTGTTCAGCATTGACTGGCCTCTGGCCATCAGAAACAGGAATTCTGTCAGTTTAAAGGGGAGTTGACAGGAATCATTGTGAAAACACACTTGTTCTGGAAACTGGGCTCGTGGAATTTGCTCCTGCTGGACGTTCCTTGGACCTGGAGTGATGCTAAAGTGAGGCAAGGCCACAAGCAGCCCTACTTTGCCTGACCTTTCCCCACTCCATGCCTGTGGGCCTTGGAGAGCAGCTGCAGAGGACTGGGCGACTTCCAAAGTCAGCTCCTGAGAGTGGGTTGCCAGGGAATCTCCTGAACAGAGCCGTTCAAGGGATGGACATATTTCCTGGTCCTGAAGCAGAGAAATGAGAAGCAGAAAGAGGCATGGAAACATGCTCTGCCCAAAAGAAGTTCCCTCTCTCTTCCCCAGCAGTTGAATAACAGTTCCTTTTCATTTGGGCATATTTTATTTTTAAAAGCTTAATTTAGTTGTTTGTAACAACAAAGTGGAATAATTCAGAGATTTATAAAAAACAGCAAT
>PVKV010000827.1:21406-65024 GCA_004027835.1 Alouatta palliata
GGGCGCGGTGGCTCACGCCTGTAATCCCAGCACTTTGGGAGGCCGAGGCGGGTGGATCACGAGGTCAAGAGATTGAGACCATCCTGGTCAACATGGTGAAACCCCGTCTCTACTAAAAATACAAAAATTAGCTGGGCATGGTGGCACGTGCCTGTAGTCCCAGCTACTCGGGAGGCTGAGGCAGGAGAATTGCTTGAACGCAGGAGGCGGAGGTTGCGGTGAGCCGAGATCGTGCCATTGCACTCCAGCCTGGGTAACAAGAGCGAAACTCCGTCTCAAAAAAAAAAAAAAACAAAAAAAAAACAGCAATGACAAACAACAACAAAACACTTCGCTGCAGTGTTTGCTTTGCCTGCAGGCCCTCCTGATGTGGCTGCTCTTTGAAGCACTTAGAGTTTTTTCATGACTCTGCTTGGGCCACCTTCCCAAAAGCAATGGCCTTTTAGGCCTTCAGATGACCCAGTTGCCCCCACCTTCTTCATTCTCCTGATCTGTGTCATTATCCCACTTACTTCTCCTTAAGGCAGGAAAAGGGCTGTGGCATGAGCTCATGGGTATCATTCAGGTGAGCAGCAGCCTCCCTTTGTGTCCAGGTGAGAACATGGGATGGCTCCCTTAAGTGGTTTGGGAACAAAGTGTGGACTCCTTTTCCACTTTTAGGGAAACCTCGCCCAGTTTTCCGGGGAAGAGTTTGGGTAAGAATAGATCCTAGGGATGCTGATATAATCCATCTGCAATTGTGGATCTTACCAGCTCGGTGCTTGTCCCAGATAAAGCCTCCAGGGAAGAAAGTATGGTTCTTTTGCCCCCTCTGCTTTATGCACATGTTCTGACAATTCCCATTGGCATCTTCTTCCTTTTCAGTCCCTTTGCCTCTTGTGGAGATGAGTTGCTTTTGTGTATTTGTTTGTGATTATTTGTTTAGGGCTTAGGACTTGTTATTCTTTTGGACTAGGCTCTCATAGGGGCATCGATCACTAATCATTACTGTATCTTTGGGGTCTAGTATTCTTCCCAACACGTAGTAAACTGCTGAATACCTCAGTGGCATTGTTTTAATTTAATACTTACATAACTTAACAGAGACTATTCTTAATAGTAATAGAATAGCTCTATCACTATTCCCATCTTAGAGATGAAGACATTAAGACTTTAAACAACTCATCCAAGACCCCCAACTGGAAATGTAGATCTGAGAGCTGGATTCTTAAGCCCGTGTTTTCAGGGGACACCCTATGAATCCTCCTGCTAGAAGAGGGATTGAGAGAGAAAATAAACACAACATATGATCATATGAAAACTCAACAGGAAGAGAAAGACAAAACATGCCTGAAGGACCAGGAAAAAGGAGGGCTTAAAAATGTATTTCAGGTGAACTTTCTGGAAGACCATTTCAAATGCCAAGCACCTGCCCTCAAACACTTTTGGTCAGACTGCTCACATTCATATTTATTTTGGTGAATCAGAGTTAGAAACTTCATCTTTTGGCAATCATTGGAATTTTGAAAAAGTTCTGTAAGTGGATCTAAAGATTCGATAGTTTATTTCAATGACTTTTTTTTTTTTTTGACTAAAAATGCAGGTTAACAGTCTATTTCAAATTTGACACTGCACTTGTTAAGTGGTACTTTACCAGCTAGAATTCGGTTTGCTTACTTAGGGGAAGGGTGGGCACTGTCATTTTGTGAGCATGCATGGTATGCCAGGCCCTTCACATTGAACCATGCGGGGACATCTTTGAAGACATATTGGATCTCCTCCCTTGCTTGACTGTCTCCTGCAGTGCTCAATAAATGGCTAGGTTGAGAGGTCCAGGAAAAATTCTGACTTCTGCCTTTACTAAACCCAGGTAAATCCTATGATCTTTGCAGGGCACCATTTTCTTCTGAAATGAAGGAAGGTGGAAGGTGGGGGAGGTAAGGTAGATGATTAAGGATTCTTCTGGGTTAAAAGTTCAGAAAGTCTATGACTCCAGATGGCTTTCTTGTCTCACTTTCATAGTCCTTTCTCTTTAGGAACCATGGAAGGGCCAGAGAGGCAAAAGCACTGTTCAGCTAACACCTGCACAGCCTCGCTGACAGGTGGGCCCTGAGAATGAACAGTGTCTGTGTGCGCTGGCCAAGTGCTGAGCCTGCAGCCTGCAGCTGGCCCTCTTGGCTTCTGTCGACCCCTTGGCTGCTTTAGTCTCCAGCAACTGTTCAATCATTTGCTTTTTCTCCTCTGAAGAGACAGTCAAGGGTGCTGGGGGCTTGTTACGTTGGGAATTCTGCCACATTTACAAATGCCTTGTAACCCCCATTGAGTGACAGATTTATTTGACAATTTTTGATAAGTGGGTTGTTTGTGAGTCGCTGACAGAGGGAATTATTTGTAATTCCAACTTGAAAGGCTGGCCATCTGAAAGCCATGACTAAGCGAGCGCATGTATTAAAAGGTCATTCATAGTTGCTTAACATCTTGTCATGTATCATCTTCTGATCGCTCTGTTTTTATTGTTTTGATCTCAAAAAGAAACTTTTAAACATGTGAGATGTGGAAATTGGGAAGTGACAGAACTATTTATGGTCCCTGTAAGCAGCTGACCTACTTCAGTGACAAATGTTATAAACATGTTGTGTTAAAAGCCCAATCCTTTGCTCTCAATTCTAATTACTTGGAATTCACTGAACTTAAGGAACCCTGGATTTTGTTTCCTGCTGAGATTTGGTAATGGTGACATTCTGACTTGGCAGAGTGAGAGCCACTCTGCTGAGTCATGGTCCTCTTAACTTCGTCCAGGTCTCTACAAATCTAAGAACTAGAATTTGGTCACTTTGCAGGTGTCTGGAACGGTTCCCAGTGCCTATTGCTAATTTAGGAGACGGACCATAAGCTTTTTGCTTTAAAGAAATGCAAAGCACGTTCTTGTCTACCACCAGGGTCCTGCTTCTGAAAATTTAGTTGTTTCATGTCTAGTACTGTTAATGATTGGTTCTGAGGCTAGCCGATCAGCTGAGATTTAAGCAGTTTATATGAATTTTTCTCATTTAATCTCCAAAATACCCTTTGGAGATAATTGCTATTACTGGTCCCATTTTCAGGTGAAGGCTGGTTGGCTAACTTGGCTTAAGTTATTCAGCTAGTAAACAACAGAGCCAAGATATAAAGCCTGGGAGGTCTGATGCCAGGACTTGTGTTATTATCCATGATTCATTCTAAGTTAAAATGACTCTCGTTCTTGGCCACTTACACCAGGAAGCCACCTGGGGGATGTGTACAACTGGCCATGATGAGCAGAGAGGGAACATGTGGTAAAGACCATCAGAAGGAAGAAGCAAGCGACCCAGAGCAGCTTCTTCCAAGGTACTTGAGACCCACCAAGCAACCTACTAACCTAAAAAATCAGGGTGAACTCACTAAGACACAGCATATTTTTTTGTAGACAAAGTACATTACTTTTGGGGTGCAAAGACCCCCAAATAATATGAATATTGTGTTCTTAAGAAGAATGGACAAAGGGAAAGAATAAGATTTCAGAGGTGGAAGCCAGGCTAAGGACCAAGAACGAAGCTGTAGGCTTGGTGCGGTGGCTCACGGCGATAATCCCAGCACTTTGGGAGGCAAAGGTGGGCAGATCACTTGAGGTCAGGAGTTCAAGACCAGCCTGGCTAAAGTGGTGAAACCCCATTTCTGCTAAAAATATAAAAATTAGCCAGGCATGGTGGCAGGTGTCTATATCTCAGCTACTATGGAGCCTGAGGTGGGAGAATCACTTGAACCTGGGAAGTGGAGGCTGCAGTGAGCCGAAATCCTGCCACCACACTCCAGCCTGGGTGACAGAGTAAGACTCTTTTTTTTTTTTTTTTTTTAAAAAAAAACAAAGAACAAAGCTGTGAGGGGCCATTGACGTCAATGGCTGATTCTTTTCCCCTGAAAGATAGAAACTTCTATTGAAATATATTTTCAAAGGCCTCAGTCAAACAGTGGCTGAGAAGAGAAAAATGGAAAGGTAATGATGACAAATCAATTAGCACATCAATTCATGGTTTTACCAAAGACAGCTAAAGCAGAATGCCATGTGTGTAAACTTGCTTAAAATGTAAACAATTTAAAAAACACAACGAAAGAGGAAGAAAAAATAGAATGTTTATCAGATAGAATTATGTGTCATTGTAAGGAAAACGGTTTTTGTAATTAAACCAGGCTTGTCATCACAGGAGAAAGAAGAATTCTGCAATTTCTTTTGTTATTTTCACTGAGCGATGTCATGGACATCTGTTCAGTTTAGTACTTACAGATGTAGCTGGTTCCTTTTAACTGCTCTTTGATATTCTACAATGTGGATATGTAGTTATTTTGTTACCTCTTTGCCACTTGACCATCGAGGTTGTTTACTTCTTTCCTGGTACAACTAATGTTGCAAAGAACATTCCTTTTTTTTTTTTTTTTAATTTTACTAAGTTCTGGAATACATGTGCAGAAGGTGCAGGTTTGTTACATCAGTATACATGTGCCATAGTGATTTGCTGCACCCATCACCTGTCATCCAGGTTTCAAGCCCTGCATGCATTAGGTATTTGTCCTAATGCTCTCCCTCCCCTTGTCCCCAACTCTCCGACAGGCACCGATATGTGATGTTCCCCTCCCTGTGTTCATGTGTTCTCGTTGGCAGAGAAAGTTCTTCGTGCATGCCTCCGGGGGTGGCCATTGCCCTTGGAAAGACCCTGCTGTGGGAACAGAGCTGGATGGATGGTCCAGCTGCCACACCTCTGGGTCCATTACGGCCATGCCACACTTCCACTATGCTGTTCTCAGCCAGTGACAGCATGGCACGGGTACTGTAACTGGGCCTGTTACGTGATTCCAGGGCAACTTTGACTGGGCTACTCCCCATCGACCTGGTTTAAATTTGCTCAGAACTGCTTTCTGCTCCAAAGCACTTCCTACTTAATCATTCCTTCCCTCTCTTACAGATATCACATCTTTTTTATAGTCTGAAGGGTCTTCCTGCTTTCTTTTGCTCCCTTTCCCTTTATTATTCATAGATATTTATCACAATAAATCATTTGTGTGTCCAGTCTTATCTTGGCACCTACTTCTCAGAGGACTTGCACTGAGCTATCCCCTGTACGTATTGGTCAGCGTTTCTCTAGAATAAAACTTGGAGAAATAAAGTTTTGGGGCCGTAAAGTATATATGCATATCTGTCCACATGTATCCTTAACTTTACATACATATACGTGTGTGTGTGTGTCTGTGTGTGTGTATAAACATAAAGTTATATATATGTATACATCTATTTATCTTTGTGCTCTACCTTGACCTTGTTGATTTCTAGAACTGTCACTCAGCTGATGTCCTGGATTCTCCCCTTTTAAACTCATCCTGGGGATTCCCTTTCCCTCTCTTGTGTTGGGTCCCATGTTTTCCTAATTCCATGTGTTTGTTTCTAAGAAAAACTAGAGCAAGGGAGGTAAATTCTTTGAAACCTTAAATATTTGAAATTGTCTTTATTTTAACTATACATTTGATTGAGAGTTGTTTTTTGTGCATAATAAATTATCTCCCACCCCAAACTTGAAGTAGCTAAAAGTAACAAGCATTTATCATTTTCTGGTTTCTGTGTTTAGGAATCTGGCTGTGTTCTCTGGTTGAGTGTTGCACTGGCTGCAGTCATCTCAAGACTGGATTGAGGGAGGATCTGCTTCTAAGCTCACTCGTGGCAGTTTTCAGGATTCAGTTCTTCATAGGTTGTTGGTATGAGGGCTTTAGTTTCTCACTGGCTGTTAGTTGGAGGTCACTCTCAGGTTCCTTGCTACATGGGCCTCTCCACAGGGCAGTGAACAACATGGCAGCTAGCTTCTATCGAAGTGGCAAGTGAGAAAAAGGACCAGCAAGAGGAAGTCAGAGCCTTTTTGTAGCCTAATCTCAGAAGTCGAAGTCCAACGCTTTTTCTGTTCCCAGTTTGTTAGAAGTGAGTCACTAGATGTCACAATAAGCCTGGGCTGCCATAACAAAACACCATATACTGGGAGGCTTAAATAACAGATTTTATTTACTCAAAGTTCTGGAGGCTGGAAGTCTGAGATCAGGGTGTCAGCATGGTTGGACTCTGGTCTGGGCTGTCTTCCTGGCTTGCAGACATTTGCTTTCTTGCTGTGTTCGCACATGGTGAAGAAAGGGAGAGGATTCTCTAGTGTTTCTTAAGGGACTTAATCCTATCAGATCAGCGTCCTTGATGACTTCATTTAAACTTACTTTTTTTTTTTTTTTTTTTTTGAGATAGAGTCTTGCCATATCTCCCAGGTTGGGAGATACAGTGGTACAATCTTGGCTCACTGCAAGCTCCGCCTCCCAGGCTCCCAGCAACTCTCCTGCCTCAGCCTCCCAAGTAGCTGGGACTAGAGAAGTGCACCACCATGCCTGGCTATTTTTTGTATTTTTTAGTAGAGACAGGGTTTCACTGTGTTGGCCAGGCTGGTCTTGAACTAGTGACCTCAGGTCATCCACCTGTCTCAGCTTCCTGAAGTGCTGGGATTACAGGCATGAGCCATGGTACCTGACCTAAACTTAATACTTCTTACTCCAAATATAGCCACATTGGAGGGGTAGAGCTTTAACATGACACACTTCTATCCGTAGGACTAGGATCCTGCCTATATTTCAAGGGAGAGAGATTATACATGGTCATGAATTCCAGGAGGCAAAAAATAACAAAGGCCATTTCAGAGGATGCCCACCACCACTTGAGTATAAAATTCTAGATAGAAAAGCTTTTTAAGATTTCATTGTTGTTACTTGATAAATACAATGCCATGTTGACTTTAATCTTTCATATGTGACCATCTTTTTCTCTTTTGGAAATTTCTTTGTCCACAAAGTTCTGAAAATTTGTGGTAATGCACCTTGTTGTGGTTCTGTCTTCTTCCATTTTACTGGACACTCCGGGAAACTTTTCCACATGGAAACTCATATCTCTATGTTCTGGGAAATTTCCTGAATAGTTATTCAGGAAATATTTGATTATTTTCTTTCCTCTGAATAGATATATTTTCTTATTTTTTTATCTACATTTTTAATTTTTTTGTTTTGTTTTTTGGGAGATTCCTCATCTTTATTTTTCAAATGTTTTATTGATTTTTAAAATTTCTGCTTTTTTTTCGAGATGGAGTTTCGCTCTTGCTGCCTGGGATGGAGTGCAATGGTGTGATCTTGGCTCACTGAACCTCCGCCTCCTGGGTTCAAGCAATTCTCCTGCCTCAGTCTCCTGAGTAGCTGTGATTATAAGCACCCGCCACCACACCTAGCTAACTTTTTTTTTTTTTGTATTTTTTGTAGAGATGAGATTTCACCATGTTGGCCAGGCTGGTCTTAAACTCCTGACCTCAGGTAATCCACCTGCCTTGGCTTCCCAAAGTGCTAGGATTATAGGTATGAGTCATCATGTCCAGCCCCTCTGCTTAGTTTTAATTTCCAAGATCTTTTATTCCCAAGTGTTTCTTCTTATAGACCTCTATTATGGATGTTATAATATCTTCTCTTATATATGAGAATGTTCAAGATAGTTAATAAACTTTTTTCCCCTGATCCTCATCCTCCTTTGTTCATGCTTCCTCCACTGTTTTAATTTTGTTAGTTTATTTTAACATCATTTTCATGGTGGAAGTTTCCCTCAAAGGTGACTCTTGGTCATATTAAGCATGAGACTGGGCATGGCAAGGATTGTTGACTGGCGGCCTTCACTGTGGGATGATCTGATTGGGCTATTTTACTGAAAAATCTCTGAATCTCAGCATCTCTAGGTTTGTTTTACCTCAGTAATTGGTTTACTTTCTAAAAATTGTGTTAATTCTTTAAATCAATACTTTTAAATCTGGTTTCTTCAGTAAACAAATTTCAGTTCTCCTTCTAGAGAAGGTATACACAGGCTTGCCTGTATCCTTGTTGCTGAGAAGGGAAGGGGAGCCAGGGCTTGTGCTCTTTTCTCTGGACTGTTTGCTCAATGACTCTGTTTTCAACATGGCACCTCACCATGGGCTGTGCCTGGGCTCTACCAACTTTATGCTCCTTAGGAACTGAACCACTAATTATCTGCTGTAATCTCTTCTGTTTTCTTTGTCCCTTTGGATTTATGCCTTAGAAATCCTGTTACTCCTGTTTTACTGAGGTTCTGGCCAGCAGCCTCAACATCAGCCTCACTTTTCTGCTAGTAGGTACTTTGACCTCACGTAACCAGCTCTTCTGGAGGGCCACCTTGGTTTTCCAGAAGTCTTAGGCTGGGATTTCCATTTCTGTATCAATTAGAGAAACCCTTTATACTTAAGTTTAGCCAAACCGTGCCTCATTCTTTCTGCCTCTTGTTAAACTAGTGCCAAAACAAGGATGAAAGCGGTTTGAGCGTCTTCAGGTAGTAACTAGAACTCACCCTGGGTCCAAGGGAAACCCACCACAATCAACCATTTGCTGAAACAGATGGCAAATGTTCTTAGGCAGTGTGAACTTTACATCATAAACTACTCAAACAACTAAGATTCTCAGGACGTCAAGTTAGTGTTTTCCAAAATTGTGTTTATCTTCGGGTTCTTTCCTTCTAAGCATTGGAACTCACATTATGAATAGCTATGTCTTGTGCCAGAGAGCAATTTCACTCTATAACCCAAAAGTTCCTATATAGCATCTAAACATGTATGAGTCTGTGGAACCCAGGCAGGAGATATTAGCTGCTTCGTTTTTGAGACCTGCTCTGGAGCAGTATGAGAACAAAAGTCCGAATTTTAGCCCCTCAGCTGCTCATTGCTTACTGTCCCTGTAATGTATGTGAAAATGTTTGCCAGGTAGTTATGGTGGCTAATCAAATACCACCTTCCCTGTAACTTGATGATTTTTCTGTATATATGTAATATTTTTTTCTGCACTGGAAAATGCTTTATTTTTATTAATTTTATGGGTAATACATCCTCCTTGGAAACATTAAAACAATATATAAACCACAGTTTTCTGAGGTCTCACTCACTTCCCTGGGTTGATACCTGGGAAATTCAGTAAATGTACAAAGGCCAATCCTCTTCTACTGCAACCAGCCTGGGCCTCTCTGCGCTGTGTCAGCTCTCCAGGTGATTCTGATGCACATGACTGCGTGAGAACCACAGCTGTAGCTCACTGACTTGTATTCTCCTTCCATTTGCAAGACCCTTTCTCCAGGGAGGACACAGCAGGCTGTAAGTACAGTTGATTCTGCTAACTCCCTTTATGCTGATTTTAGCCCCAGTAAACCACGTTCTGATTATGATTCAGCTCCCCACATATATCCAGACAGGCAAAGAATGCAATGATCCTATGGACTCATGCCTTTCCATTCCCGTGACAATGATTTCTCATTGTCAATTGAGAAAACGTCCTTGAGCATGATTAATGTGAGTCTAGCTCATTGGCCATTAGAATGAGAATCCCATTAGAATCCACTAGAATCACTTGGGAAAGTTTCTAGACATCCCAGTGGAAGACCACCTTCAGACCAATTAAATGAGAATCTCTGATGGTGTGATTCAGATGTCATAATTTTTTGGAGTTCCCCAAGTGATTCCCAGGTGGATCCATTCCCAGTTTGCTGACAAAACCCAGTAATGAGACTGAAGGGGGTAAGGGCCAGGATTCACCTTAGTACACTCACAGAGGCAATCCGTGTGTCCTTATGAAACCTTTGGGTGGACATCCAGCTTTTTGGAGATGAACAACGTACTACCCAGATAATCCTATTGACTAGTCCCCAGAAAAGCTCTGTACAATTTTATCCAATATTAACCCAAACCAGCTGTATTAGGGTTCTCGAGAGGGACAGAACTAATGAAATATATATATATATATATATATATATATATATATATATACACCCTTTATGTATATACATATGTATACACATACCTTTTATGTATATACATATATATACATACATACATAAAACCCAATAATTCAGTCTGCTTTAGTGTTACTAAGATCAGGTTGGGCTAGGAAGTAGGCAATCTCCTTTTCAGTTGAAATGTAAGGAAAAATAACATATATACAGGTGTATGTATATATGTGTGTATATATGTATATATATAGTGCATATATGTATATGTGTATGTATGTATATATGTATATACATAAAGGGGAGTTTATTAAGTATTAACTCACACAATCACAAGGTCCCACAATAGGTCATCTGTAAGCTGAGAAGCAAGGAATGCCGGTCCAAGTCCCAAAACTGAAGAACTTGGAGTCCAGTATCTGAGGGCACGAAGCATCCAGCATGGGAGAAAGATGTAGGCTGGGAGGCTAGGCCAGTCTATTCATGTTTCCCTACCTGCTTTATATTCTAGTCATGCTGGCAGCTGATTAGATGGTGCCCACCCAGATTAAGGTTGGGTCTGCCTTCCCCAGCCCACTGATTCAAATATTGATCTTTGGCAACACCCTCACAGACACACCCAGGATCAATACTTTGCATCCTTCAATCCAATCAAGTTGACACTCAGTATTAATCACACCAGCTTAGCTACACCAAAATGTGAACACCTCTTCTGCGAGATTTGCAAGCAACTCTGAGGTTCACTTTCTGAAGGAACTGGACTGAAGAGGACTGGTGGGTGGGCTGGAGTCAGAGCATCAGCAGGAGAAAGGTTCAGGGGGACGGGTGATGAGAGAGACGGGAGAAAAGGCACACACTCGAGCTCTTGGATTAGAGAGACTTTTTTTTTTTTTTCCCTAGAAGGGTGCTCCTGAAGCACTATTCCCATCCTGAAGACTAGCTGACTATTCTTCAATTATTTGCTCTGATTCAAATTGCAAAGGTGACAATGACAGTTTTGCTGAACCTCAGAACCTGTTTCCAAGAAAGAAATTATCCATTCCAGCCACTCTGATGAGTCCATTTCAGCACTTCCTATGGCTCCTGCTCCTGGTTAGTGCTGGGCTGCTGGTTTTAACCCTTCATCTGCTACTGATGTCAAAGTTTACTAGGATAGAATTTGAGTGTCCTTGCAGAACAGTAAAAGATGAACAGCTTCCCCAAAGGGGGCCTTCTAGAAACATTGAGACATAAAACATTCAAGTAGAATACAGAGACACAGAAGGAGGATGGAGACAGGGAGAACGAGAAATAAAGGGGCTGTCTAGACTTTAAAACTCAATAATTAGTCAGTCTGCTTTAGCATTACTAAGATCAGGTTGGGCCAGGAAGTGAGAAATTTCCTTTCAGTTGAAATGTAAGGAAAATAACAGAATATAATTTCTGTAGATGAAATTCAACCAAGAGACTGGACTCAGTTCTTCTTATCCTAAACAAGTCCTGAAAAACAGTCTGAGAAGACAGCATTGATGGGATAAAATTGAGCACATATGAAATGTTCTCTGAGGGCTGGGACCTGAACACCTTTCTTTCTGAAGTTTATCTTTTAAGATTTCTTTCCCTTTGTGCCTTAGTTTGAAATGACTCAATCTAAAATGAGAACGATGTCATTCTAAGATTACTCCTCAGTGTTTACAAACCTTTTGACACATTAGGCTCTCAGATTTAGGCTCTGTGGGCCTTTTTCTCCTTTGGTAAGGAATTGTGAAGTGTAGGTGAATCCATGAAGTTTGTTCTTTGTGTTTTATGGAAAAGTGTTTTCCAGCAGAGGGCATCCTTACGTAACGAATTTCTCTTTCCTCTCAGAATTATTTGCAGGTATTGAAGTGCTTTAGGGAACAGATTTTGCTTTTAAAGGCTTTGCAGTTCAGCTTGTTTTTGGCAAGTCATTTATACATAAGGTGCTAAAGTGTTAAGACTTGTTCCAAATTATCTTTTAAGTTGGGTAGTGATAAGTTGTGCTATTAATGATGGTGGTAGCAGATCATAAAATGGTTTAACTAAATTTCTGCTGATTTTATTTACTCATAAATTCAACAAATACTGATTGAGTGCCTTCTGTGTGCAAGGCACAGGGGTGTGAGTGGATATATGAAGGTGAGCCTGAACCAAATCTTCCTGGAGAAAAGCTTACAATATAAAAGGGATAAGACATAAATGCAGAAAATTAAAATATAAGACTGTGTATGTATGTTTGTGTGTGTGTGTGTGTGTGTGTGCGCGTGCATGTATATTCTGGTTTATTAGAAGCACTTATTTCTCTAACATTAATCGTTAGTAGGCTTTTACCTTCTTTCCATTTCCTGTTAGATGGCAACTAGAATATTCAAGTTGTTTTCCAATGTTTTAACTTCTGCCAAAATTGATTTGTTTAGGCTTCCTTTCTCCCTAGTTTCAAAATCCATCTGTATTCAAGAGGAAATTAATCTGACATCGCAATTCCACCCACAATTTAAAAATAGATTATTTGGAAAGCCTTGTTCATTGTCTTGGTATCTCTCAACTCTTTCCATTTCTACTGAAAAGGAGGAATTACTGTAACTTGGCCCTCTTCGATCCAGAGGAAATCTGGAGTGAAATTTGAAAGTGGCAGATTTGCTTAGCCTTTTCCTATCAGAATCCTGGCAGCGGAAAGTTTGTTAAAAATGTGTGGGTTGAATAATACACCATAGGTCTCAGACTGGGCCACAGGCTCTGGGAGACGCATCTTGATCTCACTTCAGCCTGATACCACTAGATGAAAGCAAGCAACTCTCCAAGTTCAGTTGCTTTTGTCCCAAGGATGAGACCACAAAGACCCACAAAGACCCCCTTAGAACCAGCGGTTTCAGAAGCTTGTTAGCTTGACTGTGTGGCTTGCAGCACCTTCCAGAAGGTGGGCAGAGGGTGCAGTAGGGCAGGTATGAATATGGAATGCTTTTCATCTTGTGTTTCATATCTTGTGAAAGCTCTAGAAGCTGTATCTGAAACTCAGGCTGCACCATGGGAGCTAAGTGCTGGACTTGGGACATACTAGTGGATTCTGTAATTGTCCTGCTACAGAAGAGATCAGAATGGCTCAGTGTGCGAAGGATCTTGGGGAAGAGTGCCATTCTAGAAGACGGTTAAGTTTTTCAGTCCTTGGGTCTATTTTCAGTGATAGTATCTATGGCAGATACTGTTGGTACTCCACCTCGATCCCCTCTACTGGACTGGTGCACACATCCCCAGATGTATGCATTGACGCCCCATGACTCATATTAGCTTCTTTCTCCAGAGAACTGTCCACCATTGAAGAAAACCACCTTGCCTTTTCTTCAGGTAGAAACCAAAATTGGGATATCCAGCAATTCACAGACAATGAGAAATAGAAAATGGGTTGCAAAATGTTCGCCCTTTGCACAAAGGTAGAAACCAATTTTATGATATTACGCATACTCCAAGGCTCCCCATGAAATCAGGCTGAAGGTAAAGTCCGGCTGAGACTACCTCCTCCTTGCTTAACACCATTTCTACTCCATCCTGCTTTTCCCACTCTCCTTTCCCTGAGAGAACGCCTGCAACAGATCCTGTCTCAGGCTCTGCTTCTAGAAACCTTACCCGAGACAGCACCTCTTTTCACTTGGTAGGACAAATAGTCCTCTTTACTTTACATAAGGTGTTTGTTGCCTATCAGCAGTTGCCACTTCCTCTCTTTTAAGAGAACACACTTTATTCATGTATCAGGTGGCTAGGGACGAGTCCGTCCTGGTCCCCAGGGGTGAATCTTGTTAAATTCAAGCCAACTGATAGTTTTATTCTCATTTCTAGTGAGTGATTTAAGAATAGACTGTGACCTAATTCTTGTCAATAGCACTGAAGAGAAGTCAGCTGGAGAGCATCTGGATGTGTTTCCTTTGATCTTAAAAGGAGAGCAGAGAAAAAGATATGCTTATATTCCTATCTCTGGATATTGTCAAGTGGGAATGTGTTAGCAGAGCTTCAGCAGCCATTTTGTGACTATGAGGGAAATCCAAGATTATCTCAGACTTTGAGGTTTATGACGTGATTGAGCCTTGAATTTGCTGCAGCTTCTCCACTTTTAGTTACGTAAAATAATGATGGTTGTATTTCTTTAAGCAAATTTGTTGAATCTGTTGCTATTTGTAAATAAGGAGATATCTACAAAGCTAGCCTCAAGAAGTGTTACTTTCTAAAGGCCAAGAGATATTGGGAATATAGAACAGAAAAAAATAATTTATATTCTCCATTCTGTTTTTCTATCATAGAGAGAAGTATGGGCTGATAAGAATTTGTATGACATTTTGTTTTGTCTTACGTGGCTGGTTTATCGAATGGGCTTAACTTGATGAAAGCAAAACAGGAAATAGGTTTATTTTCCATCCAATACTGACCTCAAAATTCTGTTGCATTTGCCTTGCCTCTCCTTCTCCTAATGACAGCTTTTTGTTTACTTTTAGCTGGAAGAACAGTCTCATTTTTGTATTCTAAAATGTAATCTCAGCTAAGCCGATATGTTCAATCTTGCATTCAGTTAAAATGCTATTTTTCTATAGCTCAGACCTCAAGACTAATGGCTCAGGGTCTGGAAAAGGGAAAGGAATGATGGTTTATTCTTTTTACCATCCCATTCCTGTATCCCATTTTCTGAGTCTTTTATTTTTTATTTTTTTAGCTGGTGCTCAGTGTAGTTCTCTTACCTGTTGGCCACCATTTTCACAGTGATGGTTGGTGTCCAAATGCTGACTCTTTTGTGGGACACATTTAAGGGTTCATTGGGTACCTTCACTGGGGAACTTTTGTACTTTGCATTCCTGAGGCTACTGATTCACTCTGTTTGATCTTCTGGAACCCCTCCTTTAGCTCCACTGTGAGGCACATGGGTGGCTAAAATTCCTGTCTCCTTTGAGTTAGGCATGGCAATGTGACTGTTTCTGAAATATGAATAATGAACACACTTTTTTTTTTTTTTTTTTTTTTTTTGAGACGGAGTTTCGCTCTTGTTACCCAGGCTGGAGTGCAATGGTGCGATCTCGGCTCACCGCAACCTCCGCCTCCTGGGTTCAGGCAATTCTCCTGCCTCAGCCTCCCGAGTAGCTGGGATTACAGGCACGTGCCACCACGCCCAGCTAATTTTTGTATTTTTTTTTTTAGTAGAGACGGGGTTTCACCATGTTGACCAGGATGGTCTCAATCTCTTGACCTCGTGATCCACCCGCCTCGGCCTCCCAAAGTGCTGGGATTACAGGCGTGAGCCACCGCGCCCGGCATAAACACACATTTAACTTCTGGATGGAAGTATTTAATTGCCAGGGCTTGATTCCCCAGCCATCATTTTTTATTTAATTTTATTTAATTTTACTTTTTTTTTAATGACAAACTTTGAAGACTTGCTTCTGAGATATTGGAGTTGTAAGATGACAGTCCCTGAGTGATATGGCACAGAGCCTTCCACAAACTGCCTTAGACATGCTGTATAAGCAAAAGCCCAAATCTTTACTTTAAACCATTGAAATTTTGAGTGTCTGTTACTGCAGATTTACCTTGCCCATCTTGACTGATACTGTTCTTTGCTGTAGGGATTTGCACTGAAATTTTGAGACATGAGGGAAAAAGTCTCATTCAACATGCTATTGCTCCTATAACTGAAGGGTTTTTTTTTTTTTTGAATATTTTTATGCTTCTTGAGAGTACCTATGTTTTAATCTCAAACTGCTAAAATAACTTTAATAAATTAATTTCTTTTAGCTATTCTACAAAGAAATCCCATGAGAAAACCTCTGAGGATTTCATGGGGGAAGATCATCATCATAAAAATCTGGTCTCATGTGGTCTGCCTGTTCAGCTTTGACTGTCCCTCTCACCAGCCTACAACCTCTAGGCCAAGAAAAGCTCAGGCTCCACTGTTCATTTTTTCGCCTCTGGAATTTATCCTAACATTTATCTTCCTTTCTTGGAGTTTCCTCTTTCTTTTTGGTCTCACCTCTTCCATGAATTTAAGTCATCTAACCAAATGGTGATATTTACTCAGCATTGTCTTAGACTGAATTCCTCTAGACAGACTCCAAAACAAGGATTCCAGAGCAGATATTTGAGAGGTGAATTTTCGAAATGCCAGCAATGATGTAGGGAATTAAGAATGAGCTGGGAAGGGAGCCCATACAGGGTTCATTAATGAGCCCGTTATTGCTCAAGACAACTAGGCCTCAAGCCTGGTGGGGACTTCTCAGACTGTGTAGAACGTGCACCTCAGGGTTGTTCTGCTAAAGGGGCAAGGGAGGTTCAGTTACTAATCCACCATTCCATGAATATAATTGGCTGAGAGCTGTTCCTGGGGATATTTATCCCATAGTTTTTGTGTTTTCTCTGCCCAGACAAGCACAATCTAGCTACAAGAGAAAGTCCCCAAGGCAGGTCCACAGGCGCTTACAGTAGGATGCCTGGACCTGAAGAACGAACGGTGTGTTCAGAGAACCCAGCGGCATCTACTACCAGCTATATCCCGAGTTCAGAGTACTGGTTCTTTGCGTCAAGTAACTTAACATTGAGGCAGGCAGGCAGGCACCTGTTCACCATACCATAAGGGAAGATGTTATGTGTTAATACAGTGATTAAAAAGAAACAACGTGGTAAGCATGAAGAATGGAGAAATTAATTTTACTTTGAGAAAGCAGGGGATTTTGATTTGGCTTTGAAGGGTGGAAACGGTTCAGTAAAAGCAGCTTCTTTCAGGTCAAGGGACTAGTGTTAGCCAGGCTTGGCTGCTGCAGCATCAATTTATGTTGTGGGAAAATTGTAAGCAGTGGGTTTGACTGGACAAAAAGTTGTTAACATGGAGCAGGAAATTGAAGTGAAAGAACGTAGGGCCCAATGAAGAGCCAAGAGTTTAATTTGTGATGCTTTTGTGATAGAAAGTACAACATTTGTGAAACCTGCAGGTAGATTTAAACTCTTGACTCTGAACCCTTCAGACAATGCCCGTTCCCATTATTTGTCTCCTCCACTTCCTCCTCTTAGAGCTCTGGGTTTGCCTTTTCTGGTCTCTCTATCTGAATATTTCTTTCTAAATTCATTGAGCGGATTCCTCCTTGGCTCATTCCAGGTCCAGCGTTGTGGGTGCTGATCTCTTGCTGGCTTCGTCTCACCGTGTTGGAGCCAGTGGTGGCCATCCTGGATTTGGCAGGCCAAGGGTCCGATTGTCTCTAAGCCCACACTTGGGTTCCGTCTTCTTCCTGCTCCAAAATGCTCTGTCCTGACGTTCTCACTTCCTTTTCCTGTCATACAACTATTTCTTTTATGCCATAGCATGTTTTAAACTCTTGTTTAATAATGACAGTGTGTAAGGGCTTTGAAAGAACACTTGATTCTGTGATAGTTACAGACTTAGGACAAAATCTGCTCATACCTTCTGGAGTCCGTTCTTAGTCACAGAATATTATGCTCTCTCATTTTGAAATGGGAAAAGTTCCCTTAACCTCCTTGCAGGTCATGTCATGGGGGTGTGGCTCGCTTCTTTGGTGGCTTGCTGCTCAAAACCTTTACGGGGAGCATGCAGACAGAGAGGTTGTAGGGTGTGTGGACTCTGACCCCAGGTCAGCATCTAGGGGTGATACCTACAGCTCCTGAAGCTCCAGTGGGTGTGTGTGACAGTATGCACTTTTCATTTTGCTGTCTGTAGGCGGCTTGTGTTAACCAGCTCAGTTAGACCCTCTGTCTTAAGCACAGAGGGCTTTCTGTATCCTGGGGTTCTTGTCTTAGTGTACCAGAAAAATCGGATCACACGTGGGCTTGGAGAATGAGTGTAAGGTTTTATTGAGTGGAAGTAGCTCTCAGCAGATGGATGGGGAGCCAGAAAAGGGGATGGAGTGGGAAGGTGGTTTTCCCCTGGAGTTGGGCCACTCAGTGGCTGGACTCTCCTCTGACTGCCCTGCTTCATACCCCTCGGTGTTCTTGTCTTTCCACTGGTCGATGGCCTGCTGGTGCTGGTCAGTCTGTCCTTCTGCTCCTCTGTTCCTCTTGATGTCCAGCCGCCTGTGTGCCCTTCTGTCAAAGTGTTCCTCTCAACATTCAGCTGCTTGTGTCTGTTTTTTTTTTTTTTTTTTTTTTTTTGTCTTTTTTTGAGATGGAGTTTCATTCTTGTTGCCCAGGCTGGAGTATCATGGCATGATCTCAGTTCACCATAACCTCTGCCTCCCAGGTTCAAGTGATACTCCTGCCTCAGCCTCCCAAGTAGCTGGGATTACAGGCATGCATCACCATGCCCGGCTAATTTTGTGTTTTTGGTAGAGATGGGGTTTCTCCATGTTAGGCTGGTCTCAAACTCCCGACCTCAGGTGATCTGTCCGCCTCAGCCTCCCAAAGTGCTGAGATTACAGGCATGAGCCACCTGCCTGGCCTCTAGGATTTTTTAATAGGCATAGGATGGGGACATGGTGGGCCAGGGTGGTCTTGGAAAATGCAACATTTGAGCATAAAGGCAGGAGTGCCTTTCCTCACCTAGGTCCATGGGCACAGGCCTGAAGGTGGGACCCTGCCCCTCTCCAGGGACCCTGCCCTTCTCCCAGCACTTACCTGCCCACCTCCTGTGATCAGTTTGATGGATTCTTGTTTTATATGTAGTATTTGCAAACAAGATTGATAATTGTATTTATAATAAAATAATTGAAAAGTAAGTCAATAATATTGATTGATCATGCTGGGTAAAGCTAGTACAAAAATAAATTTGTCTTTAACATGTTTTGGTGTTAATGGCTGACATTGAGAGCTTTTCTAATTTGCTAAGCACTGTTCTGTGCCAATATTTAAAATTAACATTTTAAATAATTAAGATAATTCTAAGAGATAGCCTTGATGTTGCCCTCATTTTACAAAGAAAGACATTGAGACAAAGGTTAAGTAACTTGTCTAAGGTCACACGTTTTGGAAGAAGCAGAGTTGAGATTTCAACCATGACACTGGCTCAGCATTCCAGCTCCTTAACACGAGGCTGTAGTACTGCTCTTTGTGCTAAAGTGGTTTCAACGTGTGGTCCTGGGACCAGCAGCCTCAGCATCACCTGGGGACCTTTTAGGAAGGCAAATTCTCTGGCTACAGCCCAAATTACTAAGTCAGAAATCCTGGGGATAGGGCCCAGCAAGCTGTGTTGAAACAAGCCCTTCAGGAATCGGATGCATGCCGGAGTTTGACAATACTTGTTACACTGGCATCTATGTTGCAAGTGGTTTTGGATTTACCTTTTAAGTTATGCATCCTTTTGGGAAGTAGCAGAAACTTATACTGTCTTAGCAGCTACATGGGGAGTAATGGGTTCTACTACTCTCTTTTGAGACAGGAAGATGCTACAAGTTGTTTCCCTAGAACTTCATTTTCTCATGTATAGATGGATAAGACACTCTCTTTCCACGTTCCTGGAAGCTTTCTGGAGGATAAAGGAAATGTCATATCTGATTGGCTCTTTTAAAATAACAGATGGTGTTGATAAAATTTGAAGTCTGTGGATAAGTCATAAAGCTGGCCATCCTTACCTGAGGATTAGTTATAATTACACTAATGGTAACTGAAGAGGGCAAAAGTAAGTTCTGTTCCCTTCCTTTTAAGTTAACTTTTACTGGCATGTTATTTACTGTAGACAGATAAGGCTAGAATAGAGCAGTTTTTCACATTCCTTTCCCAAAACCTCCAAAGCCATACAGTGAGGAGAGAGTTACCCCTGGCCTCAAACCGATGAGAAGCAATTTTGCTATCTTGTTTGATTTTTTTTTTTTTTTTTTTTGTCTTTTAAGGCAAGCCTTTTCTGACACCCTAATTTTTACTGATTACCCCCTGGAGTTCTTAACTTCTCTCTGTGTCAAAGATAAATAATTTATTCTCTTCTGCTTTTATCACCTGTCTCTTCAAGTTTTCTTTCCTCCTATCTTTTTGGCATTTTGAAGAACCACTGCATAAAATGCTAAGCTTAGGATTTTCTCTATGCACTCAGTTTCAGTTCTTGTAGCAAATGCCATATGGGCCAACCTGTTTGATGTTCAGCTTCTGCCCATTACCATGTATAGCCTGAGGTAGGGAGTACAGTAGTGCTTCTCAAACTTTAATGTTATAAAAGGTACCTGGGAATTCTTGTTGCAGTACAAATTCTGCTTCTAACAAGTTCCTGGGCCCACACTTGGAGTAGCAAAGCTCTATCCTTGGCTTTTGATCCTGGTTGTACATTGGAATCATTTGGGCAGGAAGCTGGAGTGGGGGGAACATTGTCTAAAGGCTGCAATGCTTGGGTCGCATCTCATAGACTGTGCCTCAGTTGATCTTAAGTGAGGCTGAGCATTGGTAAATTTTCTAGGTGCAGCCAGAGTAAGAGGAAGTCTTCTTTCCTTCAGTGGCTCTCTGAGCTGTCCTCCATACTACCCCCAGAGATGTGTTCTAACTGATCTGATAGAACAGTGTAGTGGTTGAGAGCAAGACTCTGGATCCTGGCCTAATGGGTTTGAATCTCTATTCCTATGCTTACTAGGTGTGTGACCATAAACAACTTAATTAGCCTCTCTGTCTTGGTTTCCCCATCTATAAAATGGCGATAAGAAGGTAGGTCCCGTTCCATTGGTCTATATCTCTGTTTTGGTACCAGTACCATGCTGTTTTGATGACTGTAGCCTTGTAGTATAGTTTGAAGTCCAGTAGTGTGATGCCTCCCGCTTTGTTCTTTTTGCTTAGAATTGACTTGGCTATGCGGGCTCTCTTTTGGTTCCATATGAAGTTTAAGGTGTTTTCCAGTTCTGTGAAGGAGGTCATTGGTAGCTTTATGGGGATAGCATTGAATCTGTAAATTACTTTGGGCAGTATGGCCATTTTCACGATATTAATTCTTCCTAACCATGAACATGGAATGTTTCTCCATCTGTTTGTGTCCTCTCTTATTTCATTGAGCAGTGGTTTGTAGTTCTCCTTGAAGAGGTCCTTTAGGCTCCTTGTTAGTTGTATTCCCAGGTATTTTATTCTCTTGATAGCAATTGTGAATGGCAGTTCATTCTTGATTTGGCTCTCTTTAAGTCTGTTATTGGTGTATAGGAATGCTTGTGATTTTTTCACATTGATTTTGTATCCTGAGACTTTGCTGAAGTTGCTTATCAGTTTCAGGAGATTTTGGGCTGAGACGATGGGGTCTTCTAGATATACAATCATGTTGTCTGCAAAGAGAGACAATTTGACTTCCTCTTTTCCTATTTGAATACCCTTTATTTCTTTTTCTTGCCTGATTGCTCTGGCTAGAACTTCCAATACTATATTGAATAGGAGTGGTGAGAGAGGGACAGAACAGAGGCCTTGGAGCCAACACAACACATCTACAACCATCCGATCTTTGACAAACCTGACAAAAACAAGCAGTGGGGAAAAGATTCCCTGTTTAATAAGTGGTGTTGGGAAAACTGGCTAGCCATGTACAGAAAGCAGAAACTGGACCCCTTCCTGACACCTTACACTAAAATTAACTCCAGGTGGATTAAAGACTTAAACATAAGACGTAACACCATAAAAACTCTAGAAGGAAATCTAGGCAAAATCATTCAGAACATAGGCGTAGGCAAGGACCTCATGACCAAAACACCAAAAGCATTGGCAACAAAAGCCAAAATAGACAAATGGGACCTAATCAAACTCCACAGCTTCTGCACAGCAAAAGAAACAGTCATTAGAGCGAATCGGCAACCAACAGAATGGGAAAAAATTTTTGCAGTCTACCCATCTGACAAAGGGCTGATATCCAGAATCTACAAAGAACTAAAGCAGATTTACAAGAAAAAAAAACAAGCCTATGCAAAAGTGGGTGAAGGATATGAAGAGATACTTTACAAAAGACATACATGAGGCCAACAAACATATGAAAAAATGCTCATCACTGGTCATTAGAGAAATGCAAATCAAAACTATATTGAGATACCATCTCACGCCAGTTAGAATGGCGATCGTTAAAAAATCTGGAGACAACAGATGCTGGAGAGGATAACAGGAACACTTTTACATTGTTGGTGGGAGTGTAAATTAGTTCAACCATTGTGGAAGACAGTGTGGTGATTCCTCAAGGACCTGGAAATAGAAATTCCATTTGACCCAGCAATCCCATTACTGGGTATATATACAAAGGATTATAAATCGTTCTACTATAAGGACACACGCACACGAATGTTCATTGCAGCACTGTTCACAATAGCAAAGACCTGGAACCAACCCAAATACCCACTGATGATAGACTGGACAGGGAAAATGTGGCACATATACACCATGGAATAATATGCAGCCATCAAAAGTGATGAGTTTGTGTCCTTTGTAGGTATATGGATGAACTTGGAAATCATCATTCTCAGCAAACTGACACAAGAACAGATAATCAAACACCGCATGTTCTCACTCATAGGTGGGTGTTGAATGACGAGAACACATGGACACAGGAAGCGGAGCATCACACACTTGGGTCTGTCGAGGGGGGGAAATAGGGGAGGGACAGCCAGGGGTGGGGAGCCAGGGAGAGATAGCATGGGGAGAAATGCCAGATATAGGTGATGAGGAGGAAGGCAGCAAATCACACTGCCATGCGTGTACCTATGCAACAATCTTGCATGTTCTTCACATATACCCCAAAACCTAAAATGCAATAAAAAAAGAAAAAAATATTTCTTGTAAATGCCTATATTAAAGAAAAATAAAACTTAAGCTCAATTTATCAGAAGCCACCAATTAACAAACTTACGGTTATGTAACTAAGCACTTTCTTGCAGGACAGAACAAAGAAAGCAACTGTATAACTGTTACCAATCAAACGTTTTCTTGCTTTATTTCAGCATTCACCCTATAAAAAGCCTTCTCCTTGCATTCTTTCTGCAGAGCCTGAAGCCACCTTTGGTTTGGTGCTTGGTGAAGCAAGAACCACTATTTGCTCAAATAAAATCTTGAAAAAATTTTATTGTTTTAAAAAAAAAAGGTAGGCCCCATTAAAGGGTTATTGTGAATTAAGTATGGAAAGTGCCTAGAATAGTATATTCGTTATCTATTGCCATGTAATGAATTACTCAAAAAGGTAATGGCTTAAAACAACAAGCATTTATTATCTTACCATTTCTCTTTTTTGTTATTTTGACTCTGCTTGATATTATTTCTATAGATCAGGAATCTGGGAATAGCTTTGGCTCTCATGAAGTTGCAGTCAAGATGTTAGTTGGGGGTGCACTGATCTCAATAGGAACTGAAGGGTTATCTTCTTCTAAAGCAGGTAAATCACATGGGTGTTCACTGGAGCCTCGTTTCTCACAGCAGAGGCACCTTCACAGGGCTGCTTAAAAGGTATTTACAACATGACCGCTGGCTTCCCTCAGAGTGAACGATCGGGGGGAGAGAGAGAGCAAGGAGAAAGCCAAAATAACTTTATGACTGAGATTTGAGAGTCACACCCTCACATCTGTCACATTTTACACATTCATTAGAAATGAGGCTCTATCTCTTAAAGAGATGAGTATCAAAAAATTTGTGGACAAATTTTAAAACTACCACAAGTGTTTTTTTTGGCTCATGGCAAGCAAATGTGTTTTAAAATCTTAGCTGTTTTCATTGCCTGGGATCATATCCTTTTCTGAATATACTTAATGGTGCTATGTTGTCTTCTAGAATCAGCGGTACTTTCACTAACCAATGGAACTTTCTGTGATGATGAAAATGTCTTATTTCTGCATTGTCCAGGATAGCAACCACTAGCCTCGTGTGGTTGAGCATTTGAAATGTGTTTAGCGTGACTGAGGAACTAAGCTTTAAGTTATTTTATTTTTTGAGACAGAGTCTCTGTTGCCCAGGCTGCAGTGAGGTGGCGTGATCTCAGCTCACTGCAACCCTTGCCTCCCAGGTTCAAGTGAGTCTCATTAGGCTTTAACTTACATTTAATTTTAAGTAATAATAATTTAAATTTAACTAGTACATGTGGCTAGTGGTTACTGTATTGGGTAGCTCAGGTCTAGTACCTTGTTTTCTAAAGTGTGATGCTGAGACCAGCAACATCTACGTCACTTGGGAGCTAGTTAGAAATGCAGAATCTCTGGCCATATCACAGAACTCTAGAATGCAAATCATAGCAAGATTCCCTAGTGATTCTAATGCACATTAAAGTTTTAGAACTACTGAGTTATAGTCTAAAATCTTTAAATTGCAAGACCCTAAAGAACCTGGGGCTTCTCACATTCCAAGTCCCTTTCTAGTACCCTTTCCCATACATTCGATTCAATGTCTCCTAAAATAAGGGCTTTGTCTAAGTTGTTGCCTATTCCTGGAGGGTCTCAACCTAGCAAACCCTACTCATTCTCCAAGACCTGGCTAAAATACCACCTGTTCCATGACATTCCCTTTCATCTCACTCAAGAAGTCATTGCTCCCTCACTGGTATTCCTAGAGAATTTTATACGCCTTCCTCAAGATTTCCATGATGTAATACAGTTATTTGTGTATGTGGGTTATTTGAGGCTTAGGACCACATCTTGATTTGTTTTTCTGTTGTATGCATGTAGCATAATGCCTCTTTTATCCAAAACCCTTGAATTCTAGAAACTGATCATGGTAAATACATTGCATACTCCCTAACACTGAAGCAGAAATCTGCAATCCCATACATGTCTATATCTATAGAGAAATTTATGGATACTTACACTAAGTGGGAATTTGGCCTGGTCTCTTCCTAAATTGTTGACACCATTCAACTGTATTGTATGCTCAGACGTAGTGGTGGCTGACAGGAGCATTTTGAAGCATTAGCCCTCAGTTCTTCAGAATCTATAGAATTGAGTCACTCCAGAAACAATGAAATCTCCCGGGTCAAGGACGAGCTGCATTTTGTGAGATGAATGGCAACATCCAATTCCTTTTTCTTGCCGTTCTCCATATGTAGAAAATGCACAGTAGTGATACTTGTGCCTCAGGGGACATAAGCTGGAGAATCGGGGAGGCCTGAACTGCCAGCCAAGAAACTGGGACCTTACCCAAGGCTGACATTGTTCTTGCTGAATAAGTTTCCTTTTGAGTAAAATCCTGAATCTTCTCTTGTTTAGGAGGCAGGTGGTTAAGATGTTTACTTTTGTTTTTGCTTGACTCTAAAAGGAGAAAGCTGACATATGTAGTTCAAAGTGCAGATTTATTTCCAAGTCTTAGAAACCAGGCAAAGATAGGGAAGTTGTGCAGTGCTTTTGAAGAGAATATTCTTTATTGGCCCCAATGTCCATATGAATTAGCCCCAGAATATTACCTTTTTACCTTTTGTTCTGCAAGCACTGTCCCTACAATGCTAGAATTTGCTGAAAAGTTTTTATTGGCCCTGCTTAGCTCCAAAATTAAGCATGTTCCATTCACTAAATCTTAATTTTTTAGAAAAGGGTTTTATGATTTCAAGCTTTACTCTTAAGTCTTTAATCCATCGATTTGATCTTTGTGTATAGTGTAAGATAAGGGTCCAGTGTCATTCTTTTGCATGTGGATATCCAGTTTTCCCAACATTTTGAAAGAGACTGGTATTTTCCCCATTGTGCTCTTGGAATCCTTGTTGAAGATCATTTGACCATAAATGTGTAGGTTTATTTCTAGGTTATCTCTTGTGTTTCATTAGTCTAGATATCTTCTCTATTCCAGTCCCATACTATTTTGATTACTATAGCTTTGTACTATAATTGATGTAAGGAAGTGTGATATCTCCAGCTTTGTTCTTTGCCCTCAAGATTGCTTTCTGTGTTGGTCTGTTTTTGTTGCTACTAAGGAATTCTTGAGACTGGGTAATTCATAATGAAAGAATTTTAATTGGCTGACAGTTTTGCAGGCTGTAGAGGAAGCATAGCAGCATCTGCTCCTAGTGGAGGCCTCAGGAATTCAATCCTACAGTCATGGTAGAAGGCAAAGGCGGAGGCAGGATATCACATGGCGAGAGAGTGGGAGCAAGAGAGAAGGGAGTGGGTGGTTGGAGGTGTCACACTCTTTTATTATTTTATATTTTTTTTCAGAAATGCTGTTGATTTATTATCACTTCATGTGTCACATCTGTGAAAATATATGACCTTTGTTCTGTGGTCTCCAATAAAGGACAAGCATCGTTAAGATCATATAAAACAAGAATAGACAAAATACAATTTCATGATCAACTATACCACTGGAAACACATGTGGCATAGGAGTTGGAGATAAAACTGAGGTCATTAGAGCCAGGTGAGATAGTCTGCATAGGTTTCTCCATAGAATTACATTTTGAGGGAGATTTGTTGGGATTGAAGATAAACAGAAACTGCGAAAGAAGTTTGGGCAATTACCTGATCTAGCCCCAAACAAGTGCAAATAAAGACCTGGCTTTCAAGGAAAATCCATACATCAGTTCTCTTAGATGTCAAAATCAGAATCTCCAAATGCACTGATTTAATAAAACAGGTTTTATCAACCTAATGATAAATATGTTCTCATGTATTAGTAAAATCCCCTTTAAGTCCTTTTTAACTTTTGTGGTACTCTGAAGATGCAAGAAGCTAATTAGTATCATTTTCATAAAATTTCATAAAATCTAATATATAAAACACAAGGCTTATATAGTGAGTGATAGTCAGTATTGTGTCACCTAATGGCCAAAAATAACCCAAATCATTGAACCTTTCATCACATATCTGTTTTGAACCTGATAATCATTTTTTATAAAATTGAAGTCAGCTTTATTTAAGAATTTTCAACATTGACAACTCTTATAAAAAGCATCCAAGCACTGGACACAGAACTGTAGCAAACAGCATTCTTATGTGTAACTAACAGACATTAGAACTTCACCCTTCTTTGAGACACCTGAGCTCACTGTGAACACTGCTTCCAAGTACTCCTTCAAAGCACACCACAAGCTTGGTTTATGTTCTCCAACTACCAGCTTCAGTTCATATTACCACACTTACATATCAGTAACAGAAGAGAACACGTCACAGCAGTTGACAAAAGGGTAGGGGTATACGAGTATTGTTTCACTTAACACATTCAACTAATGTGGGTTACCTAAGAACAAAATTCACTGAAAGTCTTCTAACACATGTGGATGTCCTATGAATTCAAAACAAATTTATACATTATTTGCTGCTATTGCTCTCTGTACACTCTTTCACCAAAGTCACAGGATTGAGAGACACATCTCACCAAGTTAAATATTCATCATGCACTATCCACTCTCTGCACGCACTCTCTCCTTGTCTTGCTCATACTAGCCTTCCATGCCTCGGCACCACCACCAGTCCCACACAAAGTTTCAAAAGTTCAGACAGCCTTCTGGTTCCATACAGCCCTGTGTTCATGGCAATACAACTCCATGAAAAAAAGAGGAGTGGATCAAAATGGGAACATCCACTGTCAAAGACACAGCCTGTGAAGCATGATGATGAATTCTTGAATCAGAAAGCATGTAGACAGAAGTATTTCTAGGGCAGGATAATTACAGTGCTACTTTCAATGAAATGCTTCTTCGGTAAACACTGGAAATGAGATTCACTGCAGAGATTAAATAAACGCTTCATATTGTACTTTTGTATATGTGGGGAACAAATGTTAAAAAAAAAAAAATCAAATACTGTGACATGATGTCCTAAAGGAGATTTTTCTTAAGGAAAAAAATCATATGATGGGGTTCAAATTAAGACAAGGAGAAAAGAGTGCAGTTCTAATCAATGGTTTCCATTTTGAATATGCAAATAATTCATTTGATAAGTCCAGGGATAAAATATTACTGGTATCAATTGTAATATATTGATTAATATATTGGTTTTCCAATGAACAGCTATTCACTTTCAACCACTCAATATTTCAACTCTTTATTCAACTCTTGATATATTCAACTCTTTAACTCTTTATGTAACAAAACTTACACAATTCCTTTCTCTCTTCCTCTTTCTCTAAAGAAAAATGTCAAATATACTGCTAAATATACTCCTGAATATACACTGAACAAATCAATTTTGAAAATTTTTGTATCTTACCATATGCTTACCATGAGTTGAGGAAAATTTGAATTCCCACCATTCTGTACCAACCAACCATAACCTCACTGTCTACATTTCCCAGCCAGAAGATTTAGAATCCATGCTTGAGCCAAAGCCTCCGTTAAAACCATTGCTTGATCCTGCATCTGATGCTGATTCCCAACCAATTGCTGCACCAGCATTAGAACCACTGTAAGAGTTATTTCTAGAACTGCAGACCTGATTTGGCTCCCTCTGCATGTTGCCTTGACTTTGGTTGTTACCTGATGGGCCTGACTGGTTCTGCTGGCTAACATGTTCGTCGTTCCCTAACTGCTCTGCAATGCTGCCTGGGCTGCAGCCATCACAGCTGGATTAATGCTGAGCACACCAAAGTTCATCCACTATCTATTAGTACCTTGATCGTTTTCCAAGATACTAATTGTTTTCCAAGCCCCACCACTCTGCTGTTACCAAATTCACCCAGATTCTCATCTTCCTCTATCTATTGCTATTGTGTGATTAGGTTTGGCATTGGATATATGTATGCTGAGTCCTTTAATGATCAAGTCCTCTCCACAAAGAGATTGGGTAAATGTAACAAAGGCAAAGGCCCTGAATGGCTTGGGAACAAAGACATTCACCATGTCTTCATACGGACAGAAGAACTGCCATAGCTCATCTGGAGTCATGTCCTCTGTAGGGGGCCCCACAAACACTTTTCTGCTTCTTAAATGTTCATCTGGAGTTTGCTTAGAATTGGGAAATTTACAATTATACCACCATCCATCTGTCATATGCCACTGACAGTACTTTTATGTGTGTTTCATACTTTGTAAAACGAACAAAGCCAAACCCCTTTGACCAGTTTTAATATCTATCTTGACTTGCACATCTCCAAAGGTACTAAAATATTCTTTCAGATTCTGTTTGCACAGGAGGAAAAGCAAATTCAGCACAAACTCACTAAATACCAGCACTATTAAATAAGATGTTTTCTGGGCTGCTCTTCACTTTCACTGCTGTCTCTTCCATTTTTCTTTTGTTGGCTTTGGGATAGCTGACAACATAGACCAGATTTCCACAGTCAGCATCAGGGGTATGCAGAATTCCTTCTGCCAGCTGGATACCTCTCATGCATTGAGACAGTGGATTCTTGCAGTGAAGCCCACATGCCCCTGGAAACCTGGCTGTAACCATGGACAGCGGTACCATCCCATTGTCTTCTGATGATATTTCAATGAGTTCCTTATTCTCATCTTCAGTTACTTGAATGTATTCAGACATCTTTTATTTCTCCACTAGGCTACTGCTAGGAAGCCCAAAAGGGACACTGAAGCAGTGACAGATCCAAGCACAGCTTAGCTTGTTCTCTTTGATAATCATTTTTATTGTTCTTCCTGGTACTCATGCAAGACTTTCTGGAATTCATATTAACTCATGGCCAAACATGAAAATAAGCTGTAACAAGGGGGTGTGTAATGCAGAATATTTGGAAGCGCTGTCTGTTGGTCCTTGCCAGCCACACTCCTTCGGATGTTTAGCTTGTGAGCAGCGGTCATCCTGGTCAGTTACTTGATCTGCATCATTTTACACAAGCAATTGTTATGTCTTAAGTGATGACCTGAGAGGAGACTATATTCCAATGATATGGTAAATGCCCTTTCTGGAGGAGGGACAAGGAAGATTCAGGATGTAATTCAGGAGGCTGAGTTCTGACCCTTAGCGCCTAAACCCACTATCCATGAGAAGCCATGCTGAAATTTAGACAGCAGTACATCATAGACCTGTGCAGGCATAGAGCTGGCAGGGCATTGCTCATTGATGGTAGGTGCAATGTTTACAGAAGTGTGTAACATGAAGTGCTAGTGCACAAGAAGGGCCCTGTGGTTAAATGTGTTTGAAAAACACTACATGCTATATCCACTGGCCACACTTTTAAACAACCAGATTTTGTGCAAACTCGGAGCACAAACTCACTAATTACCATGAGGATGGCACCAAACCCTTCATGAGAGATCTGTCGTCACGACACAAACATCTCCCACCAGGCCCCACCTCCAGCATTGGGGATTATATTTCAACATGAGATTTGGAGGGAACAAATGTCCAAACCATGTCACTTTGGCTATTTGGGGTCCTTTGTGATTCCATATGAATTTAAGGATTGTTTTTTCTATTTCTGTAAAAGATGCTCTTGGGATTTTGATAGGGATTGCACTAAATCTGTAGATAGCTTAGGGTAATATGGAGATTTTTAACGATATTAATCTTTTAATCCATGAACAAGAGATATCTTTCTGTTTGTGTCTTTTAAAACTTCCTTCATCAAGGTTTTATAATTTTCAGTGTACAAGTCTTAGATATTTCATTTTGTTAATGCATATGAGATTGTTAATTTCCTTTTTGGTTGTATTGTTGGTGTATAGAAATGCCACTAATTTTTGTATGATGATTTTGTACCCTGCAACTTTACTGAATTTGCTTATTGGTTCCAACAGTTTTTTTTTGGAGTGTTTAGAATTTTCTATGTATATGACTATGTCATCTTTAAACAGAGATTAATTTTATTTCTTCTTTCTGATCTCTATGCTTTTTAATTTCATTTTCTTACCTGGTTGCTCCAGCCAGGACTTCCAATACTATGTTGAATAGCAGTGGCACGAGTGATTGTCCTTACCTTGCTCTGGATCTCAGAGGAAAAGCTTTGTTTTCCCCAGTGATTATGACTTAATCATAGGTTTTTCAATACATAGGTTTTTCAATACATAGTTTTTATTGTGCTAAGGAAAGCCCCTTCAATACCTATTTGGTTGAGAGTGTTTACTGTGAAAAGATGTTGAATTTTGTCAAATGCTTTTTGTGCATCAATTGAGGTATTACGTGGTTTTTCTCTTTTATTTTGTTAATACAGTGTGTCACACTGATTGATTTTCATCTTAAACCAGCTTTGCATCCCAGGAATAGATCCCACTTGATTATAGTGTGTGATCCTTTAAATGTGCTGTTAAATTCAGTTTGCTAGCAATTTATTAAATATTTTTGCATGTATGTTCGTCAGAGATAGTGGCCTGCAGTTTTCTTGTGTATGTATGTGTGTGTGTGTGTGTGTGTATATATATATATATTTTTTTTTTCTGGCCTTGGAATCAGGATGAAGTTGTCTTTATAACATGAGTTTTGGAGTGTTCCATCTTCTATTTTTGGAATAGTTTAAGAATGGTTAGTATTAGCTCTTCTTTGAATATTTGATAGAACTTATTTATGAAACCATCTTGTCCTGGGGTTTTCTTTGTTGGAAAGATTTTGATTACTGATTCAGTCTCCTTGCTTGTTATTGGTCTCTTTGTCTTTCTAGTTCTTGATTCAGTCTTGATAGCTTGTATGCGTTTAAGAATTATCCATTTCTTCTAGGTTATCCACTTTGTTGGCATATAACTGTTCACAGTAGTCCCTGTGATTCTTTTGGTTTTTGTGTCATCTATTGTAATGTCTCCTTTTTAAAATAATTCTGATTGTATTTGTTTGAGTTTTCTCTTTCTGTTTTGTATTAGGCTAGCAAAGGGTTTTATAATTTTACTTTCTCAAAAAAAATTGTTAGTTTTACTTTTGTCTATTTTTTATTTCTACTCCGATCTTTATTTCCATCCATCTGCTAACCTTGAGTTTAGTTTTTCTATTTTTAGTTCCTTGGGTTGTAAAGTTAAGTTTGAGATACTTCTTTTTTTTAAGGTAGGCATTTAACACTATAAGATTTTGTGTTAATGCTGCCTTTGCTGCATACCATATACTTTGGTAAGATGTGTTTTTGTCTTCATTTATCTCAAGGTAATTTTAAAATTTCCTTTTGATTTCTTTTTATTCATCGTTGTTCAAGTGTATGAGGTTTAGTTTCTATGTTCCTGTGTGAATTCTTATTTTCTTGATATTATGATTTCTAGTTTCATTCCACTGTGGTCTGCAAGATACTTGATATAATTTCAGTCTTCTTAAATTTTAAAAACTTTTATGACCCAACATATAGCCTATTCTGGAGAATATTATGTGTGCCTCTGAAAATAATATGCATTCTGCTGCTATTGGGTAGAAAATTCTCTCTGTGTCTATTGTCCATTTGATTTGTAATACTGCTCAAGTTGGTTTCCTTATTGTTTTTCTGCCTAGATGTTCTATTCATTCTTGAAAGTAGGGTATTGAAGTCTTCAATTATTATTGTATTGTGGTCTATTTCTTCCTTCAGATATATCAATATTTATTTTATATATTTAGTTGCTCTGATGTTAGGTGCATTTATTCCTCTTGAATTGACTTTTTATTTTATATAATATACAAAATAAAAATCATATGTATCATATATAATCTTTGCCAATTTTTGACTTAAAATCTTTTGTCAAGTATAGCTCTCCCTACTTTCATTTTTTTTTTTTTTTTTTTTTGAGCTGGAGTCTCACTCTGTCACCCAGGCTGGATTGCAGTGGCACGATCTGGGCTCACTGCAACCTCTGCCTCCCGGGTTCAAGCGATTCTGCTGCCTCAGCCTCCCAAGTAGCTGGGACTACAGGTGTGTGCCACAATGCCTGGCTAATTTTTTGTATTTTTAGTAGAGATGGGGTTTCACCATGTTAGCCAGGGTGGTCTCAATCTCCTGACCTCATGATCTGCCCACCTCTGCCTCCCAAAGTGCTGGGATTACAGATGTGAGCCACCGTGCCTGGCTCCTGCTTTCTTTTGGTTGCCATTTACATAGAATATCTCTTTCTATCCCTTCACTTTCAGGCTATGTGTGTCCTCACATTTAAAGTGAATCTTTTATAGACACTAAGTCACTGTATCATGTTTTTTAATCCACTCAGCAACTCTTTGCCTTTACCTTGGAGAATTTAATCTGTTTACATTTAAAGTGATTGTTGATATGTAAGAACTTACTATTGCTATTTTGTTAATTGCTGTCTGTTTTCAGTTCTTTTGTCCCTTCTGCACTTTTGCTGTCTCCTTTTGTTGTCTGATTTTTTTTCCTGTGGCAGTTTGGTTGGGTTCCTTTGTCTTTGTCTTTTTGTGTATCTATTATAGACTTTTCTTTTGTGGTTACCATGGGGCTTGTATAATTCTTCTTGTGGTTATAAGCATCTATTTAAATTTGATAACAACTCAAGATCAATTGCATATAAAAATTCTGCACTTTACCTCCCCCACATACACTTTGTGTTCTTGAAGTCAGAAAATGAAGGAGACATTAAGTCTTTCCAGGACCCAAAAAAAAAAAAAACCACTAAACTTGCCTTAAAAGAAATGCCAAAGGGAGTTCTTCAAATGGAATTAAAAACACACAAAACAACATTGTGAAGTCATATAAAAGTGTAAATTTCACCAGTAAAAGTAAAAATAAAGTAAAATATAGAATGATGTAACATTGTACCTATAAGTCTAACATAAAAGTTAAAAGACAAAAGTATTAAGAGTAACTATAAACAGAAAAATTTGGTAGCTTTGCAGAGTAAAATATTCTATGCTGGCAATTATTTTTCCTCTTTTATTTTTGACAAAGAAGAGGAATATACATTATTTCTTGATTCCTCCTCACTTAAGAATGAGATTATTTGGAGTATGTAGATGGCTCCAGAATATTTGTTTTTCTTCTTACAGAATGTTCAACATTCCAGCTTGCTCTCTCTGTACTTTGAATATATAATCTTACTCTCTTCTTGTCTGTAAGTTTTATGTTGAAAAATCTGCTAATCGTGGTGCAGATATTTTTGTATTAAACCTATCTAGTGTCCTATACGCCTCTTGAGTCTGAATGTCTATTTACTTTGCTAGATTTATAAAGTTTTCTATTATTATTTCTTTAAAAATGCTTTCTTGCACTTTCGATTATTTTTGGTGACTCCTGTAATATGTATATTGGTTCACTTCACAATATGTATATTATTTCCATAAAAGTCTTAGTCTTTTTCACTCTTTTTCATTGTTTTAGTATTTTCTCCCCTAATTGAATAATTTTAGATGATTTGTCTTTCAGTTCATGGATTCTTTCATCTGCTCGATTCAGTCAACTATTGCAGCGCTCTCTTGCATTTTTAGTTCAGCCATTGTAGTCTTAAAATCCAGCATTTCTGGTCTTAAAAAATGGTTTCTATCCTTTTGTTGAATTTCTCATTTTGTTATTGTATTTTCCTGATTGTTTTTTGTTAAATTTGTTCATGTTCTTTTGGGCTTACTGAGCTTCTTTCGAACAATTATTTTGAATTCTTTGTCACACAATTCATGGCTTTTCCTGTCTTTTGGGTCAGGTACTGGAAGTTATTATTTTTTTGGTGATGTTTTCTTGATTTTTATTGTTTTATGCTTTTATTGGTATTTGTACATTTAAAGAAACAATCACCTCTTCTGTACTTCATAGACTGGCATTGGTAAGGAAAGAATTTCACTTGCAGGGGAGAGGAAGCATGGAATTCCTGGAACTGAGCATGGGAAGGCATGCTGGAGTGTGCTATGGCACACCAGATCCAGTGGTGTATGGGGCTCCAATTTGGAGGCATGCAGAAGCTCTGTGTCCAAGAGCACTTCATGGTTGGTGTCTCAGGTAGCAGGAGTCTGTGATATGGGAAACTTTGTGGTCTTTGGCTTCAAAAGCTTCAAGGGAGTCAACAGTGATTGTAAAGGCTGTTGGAGTCCTCAGTAGTGCTTCTTGTTCCAGTGGCAAGCATGCTTTCTTAGGAGAGTCAGGGAAGGTGGTGGCAGGGGCCCGTGTTAGTGGTTGTGCGCACACTACTGGTATTGGGGGCTAGTGCTAGTGACATGTGTTTGCTCAGCTGTGGAGGCTGGCTGCAACCACGCATGTGGTGGTGGGGGCTGGCAGTGGTGATTGAGATTGACTGCATATGTACACAAGATGGTTGCATTAAGTCTCATTACTGGGGTGACCATGGCCACACTGGCTGGAATGGCTCTAATGGTGGGAAGCAGGGAACTGGAGCTGAGGCAGCCATGGTCTGTGATGCAAAAACTGCACTGCCATCATCAGCAGAAGCTGTGTGACATCTGTGGCAGCTATGGTGGCTATTTGTTTCTTCAGTAGCATCTGCGCAACACACCTCTGGGGACCACCATGGGTTCTGTGTGTGGGTAATACTGATAGCACCACCCTTCATCTTTGTTTCTAGCCATCTCCACATGTCTTGGCACACTGATCTCAGAAATCTGAGTGGAGTGAAACCAGAGTAAGTTTTTCAGGAAGTACCTTGAAGGCTGGGGAATTTGATTCCTTACCTTGCTGGTTTGTTTCTCATGAGAGAAATTCATGGGTTGAAGAGATCTCTTTGGTACTTAGCTATCCTTCCCTAGGGGATGGGCTGAAGTAGGAAAAATAAAACTCTTCTTCTTACCTTTTTTTTGTGGTTATTCAATTTTTTTTTTCAGTGTGCTGCTGCAGATTTGTAACTGCACTCTTGAACTCTCCCAGAGCTATTTTTGTTCAGGGATATCTGTCTTAATTGTTATTTTTTGGGGATGTTGAAGGCTGGGATCTCCTACTCCACATCTTGCTAATGTCCTCCAAAGATTTGTCATTTTAAACTGTTAAATTTTGGGATAACTTGATATATAGCAATTGGTAATACCACATTAAGTACTATTGTCATACAGTTTGCTAAAAAGGACAATTACCTTCTTTTCTCTCTCTCTCTCTAAATGTGGCCAATTTATATAAATGTTCCATATGTACTTGAGATAAATCTGTATTTAACAGGATTTTATATGTGTCTATTAGACCAAGCTTGTTAATTGAGCATGCTCTATATACTATTTTTTTTTCTGCATACTTTACTGATTACTGACAGACTGTATTTAAATCTCCATTTCTCTTTGTTTTCCTTCCATGCTTTTGGCTTTACATAATCTAGTGCTCTGGTTTTTCAGGTGCATGTAAGTTTAGACTTACACAACTTTCTGGTTAGGTAAATGACTTATCACCTCTTTATCTTCGATAATTCATAATTTTAAAGCTTATGCTAAATAGAATTAAAAACTATATGATCATCTCAATAGGCACAGAAAAAGCATCAGATAAAATCCAACATCCCTTTATGATAAAAATTCTTAACAAACTAGGAATTGAAGTAACATACCTCAAAATAATAAGAGCCATCTGTGAGAAACCCACAGCCAATATCATACTGAACAGACAAAAGCTGGAAGCATTTCCCTCAAGAGCAGAAACAAGATAAGGATGTCCATTCTCACTGCTCCTATTCAGCAGAGTACTGGAAGTCCTAACCAGAGTGACCAGATAAGAGATAGAAATAAAAAGCATCCAAATAGGAGGAGCAGAAGTCAAATTATCTCTCTTCCCTGATGATATAATTCTATACTTAGAATACTCTAAAGATTCTGCCAAAAGACGCATAGACCTGATAAGCAACTTCAGGAAAATATCAGAATCAAAATCAACATACAAAAAATCAGTAGTATTTCCATACACCAATAATGCTCAAGCTGAGAACCAATTCAAGAGCTCAGTCTCATTTACAATAAGCACTAAAGAATAAAATTCCTAGGACTGCATCTAGCCAAAGAGGTAAAAAAAATTTCTACAAGGAGAACTATAAAACATTGCTGAAGAAAATCGTAGATGATAGAAACAAATGGAAAAACATTCATGCTTATGGATTTGAAGATCAATATTGTTAAAATGGCCATGCTGCCTAAAGCAATTCTATAGATTTAATGCTATTTTTATCAAATTGCCAACATTATTTTTCACAGAATTTGGAAAAACTATTCAAAAATTTACATGGAACCAAAAAAGAGCCCCAAATAGCCAAATCAATCCTTAGCAAAAAGAACAAAGCTAGAGGCATCACCTTAGCTGACTTCAAACTGTATTATAAGGCTACAGTAACCAAAACAGGATGGTACTGGGATAAAACAGACACATAGACCAATGGAAGAAGAGATAACCCAGAAATAAAGCTGCACACCTACAACCCACTGACTTAGGACAAAGTTGACAAAATTAAACAATAAGGAAAGGACTCTCTATTCAGTAAATAGTGCTGAGATAGCTGGCTGGCCATATGCAGAAGAATGAAACTGGATCCCTACCTCTTACCATATATGACAATTAACTCAAGATGGATTAAAGACTTACATGTAAGACTCAAAACTATTAAAATCCTGAAAGAAAGCTTATGAAAGACTCTTCTAGACATTGGCTTAAGCAAAGAATTTATGACTAAGTCTTCACAAGCAATCACAACAACAAAACTGGTAAGTGGGACCAAATTAAACTAAGAGTTTCTGCACAGCAGAAAAAACTGTCAACAGAGTAAACAGACAACCTACAGAATTGCAGAAAAATTTGCAAACTGTCTGACAAAGGACTATTATGCAGAATCTATAAGAAACTTAAATAAAAAAAAAACACATTAAAAAGAAAAAAGACATGAAGACACTTCTCAAAAGAAGACACATAAGCAGCCAATGAACATATAAAAAAGTTCAACCTCATTAATCATCAGAGAAATGCAAATCAAAACCAAAATGAGATACCATCTCACACTAGTTAGAATGACTGTTATTAAAAAGTCACAAAATAACAGATGTTGGTGACGTTGCAGTGAAAAAGGAACACTCATACACTGTTGGTGAGGTTGCAGAGAAAAAGGAACACTTACACACTGTTAGTGAGATTGTAAATTAGTTTAGCCTCTGTGGAAAGCAGTTTGGGGATTTCTCAGAGCTAAAAACAAAATTACAGTTTGACCCAGCAAACCCATTACTGGGTGTACACTCAAAGGAGAATACATTATTCTACCAAAAAGACGCCCGAGCTTGCGTGTTAATTGTAGCATTATTCACCATAGCAAAGACATGGAATTAACGTAGGTGCCCATCAAAGATAAATTGGAAAACCAAAATGTAGTACATACATACCATGTAATATACTATGCAGCTATAAAAAAAAAAAACCTCAAATCATGTCTTTTGCAGCAACATGAATGCAGCTGAAAGCCATTGTGCTGTACAAATTAATACAGAAACAGATCACACAATGTATGTTAACTCATAAGTGGGAGCTCAACATTGGATACTCATTAATATAGAGATGGGGACAGTAGACACTTGTGACTTTAAAAGGAGAGAGAGAAAAGAGGGAGGCAGGGTTTGAAAAACTACATATTGTTTACTGTGTTCATTGTCTGGATGATGGGTTTAATTGAAGCTCAAACCTCAGCATCATGCAATATTATATCCATATGACAAACCTGCACATATAAAACCTGAATCTAAAAAAAAAAAGTGCCTTAAAAAAAGAAAAGCTTTTGCCATCTGATGTTAATATTGTTGTACCAGCTTTCTTCTGATTTATATTTACTTGGAATGAGCTGTTTATATCACTGAACTCAGTATTTCCATTTCCTCTTATCTGATATATATCTTTGGTTAACAGCACATAGATAGATCTGACCTAAGACATCTTCCCTTTAAATTGGCTAATTTAGTCCAATAACATAATTATGATAACTGATATGCTTAATTTATTCCAAGTATATTTTGTGTTTCACTAATTTTGTATTTTGAACTCAATTTTCTATGTTGCTTTGTTTTTGCCTTCTTGCTCTCTTTTTGGTTAGTAAACTTGGTTACATTTTCCCTCTACTCTTTGAAAGTTTTATACTCTTTCATTGATGGCTATTATTAAAATGCTAATATGCATATCTAAGTTCTAAAGCTAATATTTCTATCCTCCTCCTGCAATTCAAGATCATAGAACAGTTTAATCACCCGACCATTGTAAATTTTATTGTTTTCCAGTATTTTATTCTAATCCTTAGTTTAACACTATTATGGTTCTCTTATGTACTTCCTATTTGTAGAGGTTATATATTTACAGTTTATTTGCTCACCATTCATTCCTACATCATGGACTTTTATTTACATTTCTTTAGTAAATGCATCTTAGCAGTACTCTATCTCAGTTTTGGTTTTCTGAAGATTCTTAATTTTACCCAGAGTTTTGATCATTTAGCCATGTATAGAACAGGTTGACAATTATTTTTCTCTTAGTAGTTGATATTACACTAATGTCTTCTAATTTGCATAGTTGTTGGGATGTCAATTTCTGTCAATCTCTTGTACCTATGTAGATAATTAAAAATAAGGTGACTCTTTAATTCCTCAATGTCCTCAGAACACCAGGAAGTGTGCCATTTCCCAAATGAAGATGGAGGAGGAAGAGCTGTAGTTTGAATAAAAAGAAAATATAAGAAATAGTCATCTGACAGAATGAACCTTGTGAATGAGCAAGAGAATTGTAAGATCCCTGGCACATGGGCAATCCACTTAAAAAGGGACCAGTCAACATGGTTGTGTATTTTTTGCTGTCCATGTTGAGCAACCCAAGTATAGGTTTACAGAAGGTGCAAAATTAGATTTAGCAAGGGCTGAGGTTCTGCTGTTCTGTAAAAGAGCTGTATATTCAAAATGACCTACAAATGCCGAAGGTGCCAAGAAACCATAGAACGAGGCAGACAAGTCATTTATCAGTGAAAGATGTTTTATTGGAGGCACTTACAGACAGAAGGATGGTCGTGGGTCACTGCAACACAGATCTCCACATCTGTTACTTCCAGACCTAAAGTTTATATACTATGGGGAAAAGGTGTACATGCTCTAGCAAGACAAGTAAAAGCAATCCCCGAACGGACAAGAATACCATGTGCATCACAGCCTATAATTTGTGTGATAACATCAAGATGACATGTTCTTACACTAAGGACAGTAAATAAAGTGAGAATCAGGAGACATTCATGGGACTGTGGCTAATCAGAAGTCAACAGGTGGATTAGCACCCAAGATGGAACCAATTTTGTCTCCACATCTGCTAAATAAATTAATAAGAAAAGGAAGGGGAGCAAGTGAAACAAAAAACTTGAGGGTTGAAGGTGGTGAAAAAGATAAGAAAAAAATGCAAAAGTGGTGAAAATGTTGGAAAATCAACAGATTCAAGGTCTCAGCAGGTGTTATGGATTGTTCTAGTTGTGGGTACTAGAGAGGTGAGCTGGAAAGATAGGAGATGGTGGGTAAAAGTGAGATTAATCGAAAACTAGATGTTTTTCTATCCCTGTGCTAATACAGATGTTTTTAATTATTCCAGTTGTTTAATAACTATTAGCAACTTTAATGTTGAGTTCCTTTTTCTTCAAAGTGTCTGGGCTACTCTCGTCTTTTGAGCCTCCTGAATAAATTTTACAATCATATTGCCCAGTACCTTGAAAAACCCTTTTAGAAGAGCTTATGGAGAGTTGGTATGCCCACGGAAACTCTGCAGGGTGTGAGAGGCTTCTGGCCATTTGCTGGTTAGCGAGATATCCAACTTTGGCCACAAGTGATGCCACAGCATCTAAGGGAGATGTACTGTCACAAATACTGGGTTTGTGCTCTGCACTAATATATGATACAAATATTGATGAAAATAGTACTGTTGCCCTCCTACCGAATGGGAAATTAATTTCATCACCAGATAAAGACACTTATGAAGAAACTGGACTTCCAGGTTATCCATTTAAAGAAGAGCTTACACCAGTGTTTACAGATGTTGACAAGCTTATAGGACTCAAACAGGACTGTTCATGAGGCCAACCAGAGAGAGGCCCTGCATTAGACCCTGGGCTAGAACTGGGAGGAACATGTTTCTTTAGTGACTTGGTTGGAAGCCAGAATTATATATAGGGAGAAAGAGTGAGAGAGGGAGGGAGGGATGGGGATGGGGGGGAGGGTGGGGAGAGTGAGAGAGAGACAGCATGCTACATACACCCCCACCCCCACCCCACACACCCCAAGGGGCTACATGGAGCCTCAGCTCCTGGAGACCCCTCACTGGACTTCTGGACTTGGCCCCAGTGGATGGCCAAGAAGCTGCTGGCTGCACCGGCCATCCAACTTTTTTGCATTCACTACCTAGCCACTGACAACTCTACTCCCCCTCTCCTGGTTGAGGAGCTTCAAAGAGTTCCATGGGAATCATCAGATTGGGTATCAAGCTGTGACACCAGCAGTGGGGCCTGATCATGGAGAGTGTGGTTCCCTTGGACAGAGGCCATTCCATCTGCATGGTGGAGAACAAGTTTTGTGGCATCCAGCAGATGTACATGCTATACCTGTTGGAGACTGCCAGCCAGCCAGAGGGTGGTGCTGGACAGTGAGGTGGAGTTTCACTGCAAGGTGTACAGAGACTGAGCATGTAGAGGTGAAAGGCAGCAAAGTGGGCTCTGAAGGCAACTCTACCTCATAGTGCTGAAGTAGCATCTGACAAGCTTGTGGGGTTTGGGGCAACTCCAGGAAGAAGGCATTCTTTTTTGTTCTGCTAAGTGGTGGTCAGGTCCAGTTTGCAGTCATGAAAGTTCAGTCTTTGGGATGTGCAGTTCCTTGGGTCTGAACCAATGCGTAGTGTCACCTATCTACTCCAGCACCTCAGGGAGCAGCTTCTTCATCCTCAAGGTCTCCTTTGTTATCAAACTCTCTCCACTCTGTCAGCCCCTGGCAACCACTGGTTTGTTCTTAGTCCCTATGGTTTGGCCTTTTCCAGGATGTCTTGTGAATTGGAATCATGCTTTGGCTTCTTTCACTTAGCAAAATGCACCTGAGCTTCATTCATGTTACTACAGATTCAGTGGTGTCTTCCCTTTTTTCACTTAGTTGTTTATGGGTGTATCACCATTTCTGTGTTAATTCCCTTGTTGAAGACCATCTGGGTTGCTCCCAGGGTTTAGTGATTATGAATAAAGCAGTGAATGTGGCCTGAAAAAAAAAAAGAAAGAAAAACACTGTTAGCAATTTTGTTTGGAATTACAGACTAATTGGGAGGAGAACTAACTTCTTTTTGATGTTGTCTTCCCATGCAGCCTAATTTCTTTCGTTTAGGTCACCGTCTCCAGCTTTTGATTATGTTTGTTAGTTTTCCCCATTAAGGACTCACGTCTTTTATTCGATTTTTTTCTATTAGTAAATATTTAGATTAAAAATTGTGCTGAGGACATGAATAGATATTCTCAAAAGGAGCATACAAATGGCCAACAAACAGATGAAAAAATGCTCAACATTACTAATGATCAAGGAAATATAAATCAAAACCACAATGTGATACCACCTTGCTCTTGAAGAATGGCCATAATCCAAAAATCAAAAAACAGTAGATGTTGGCATGGAAGTGGTGAACAGGGAACACATCTACACTGCTGGTGGGAATGTATGGAAAACAGTGTAGAGATTCCTTACAAAACTGAAAGAACTACCGTTTGATCCAGCAATCCCACTACTGGGTATCTACTCAGAGGAAAAGGAGTCATTATTTTAAAAAGATAGTGGCATATGCATGTTTATAGCAGCACAATCCACAATTGAAAAAATTGTTGAACCAACCTAAATGCCCATCAATCAATGAGTGGGTAAAGAAATTGTGATATCTATATATCTATTCCATCATATATATATGATATATATATATATAGATACATACATGATGGAATACTATGCATCCATAAAAAGGAACGAGTTAATACCATTTGCAGTGACCAGGATGAGACCAGAGGCTATTATTCCAAGTGAAGTAACTCAGGAATGGAAAAACCAAACATCATATGTTCTCAATGATATGTGGGAGCTAAGCTACGAGGATGCAAAGGCATAAGAATGATACGATGGACTTTAGGGACTTGGGGGAAAGTGTGGAAGGTGGTGCGAGGAGTAAAAGACTACAGATACGGTGCAGTGTATACTGCTCGGTGATAGGTGCAACATCTCACATATCACTGAACAATTTACTCATGTAACCAATTGCCATGTGTACCCCAATAACTTACGGAAAAATAAAAGTAAAAATTAAAAAATTTGTATACTTGATTTAACCAAATTTAAACTTAACCAATGCCTCTACCCTTATCCTGATCAACACATGCTCCTTAGAGTAAATAATTCTGGTTACCAACTCTTGATTGCCATCTTTTTCCATCTTTCAGGATTCTTCTGTCTTACGTTTAGCGATACATTTTCTATATACCCAAATGAGTCACCACTGATTATAATTATTATTGTAACTGTGTTTTTAACAATTTATCTGCTTACAAGTTCTTGCATTTAGCATTTTTCTTCTGGGCTCAGTTAATATATTACTGAAGAACATGATTTAGTAATTCTTTCAGTAAAAGTCACTGAGTAATACATTCTCTTTAGACATCTAAAAACGTATGTTTTTTGCTTTTCATTTTGAAATCATGCGTGCAGAGTTTTAAGGCCATATGAGCTCTTTCTACACATTGAAGATATTTTCCATTGTTTCTGATACCTGTTATTGCTTTGGAAATGTATTGTGCTTGTTCTTTGTAGTTACTTTCCCCTTATTTTTTTTTTCCTGTAAGATTGTCTTGTTTGTTTTCCAGATTTGTTAAAATATATCTAGGCATGGATTTATCTTTATTTTTGTTTTGTTTGTTTATTTGAGGCAGAGTCTCACTCTGTTGCCTAGGCTGAAGTGCAGTGCCACGCTCATGGCTCACTGCAGCCTTAACTTCTCAGACTCGAGTGATCCTCCCACCTCAGCCTTCTGAATAGTAGGGACTACAGGTGCATACCACCACATCCAGTTAATTAATTTTTTTTTTCCATAGAGACAGGGTCTCTCTATGTTGTCCAGACTAGTTTCAAACTCCTGGGCTCATGAGATTATCCTGCTTTGGCCTCCCAAAGTATTGGGATTACAGGTGTCAGCCACCATGCCTGGCCTAGTTTTA
>PVKV010000827.1:65124-95253 GCA_004027835.1 Alouatta palliata
TTTTTTTTTTTTTTTTTTGGTGGGGGGACCTGCAGTTTTTTAATGTTAAATCTTCTCATTCTGCCACGTTTCTACATGTCTAATTTAAAATAAAAATTTGTCTCTGAATAATTCTCTCTGCTCTATTTACTATAATACTAACTCCTTAAATTTAACCAATCTGCGTTTTAACCCGTCTGTTGAGATTTAATTTCAGTTTGACTGGTTCTTTATCCAAACCTTTCAGCTGCTTTTTTTCTGAGAGTATTCTGTTCTTTCATTATGGTTTCCATGTTTTTTTCTTAGCTCTTTATTAAAAACATATTTTTCCTAATCTTTCTCAGATTATTTTACTATCTCAAATTCTTGGTATGATACATATTCCAGTTTGTTATATCTGCTGACTTTCTCTAATAGTGGATTTTTTTCCTCATGTGCTGTATAATTTTTGAATGTGAGTTTGCTTTCATCAGTGTTTAAAAATGCTTTGCATGTGTGTGTATGTGTTGCATGCAGCCGAAACTACAGTTTTATTTTGCCTCTGCCCAATACCCTTGGGATTCTTAGGATATCCAATCAGCCTGGAACTCTGGCATCAATTGAATGGTATAACTCTAGAATTGCTCAGGGTTGACATTTTAATCTTTTATGAGAAAATTCTATTTTATTTCACCCAACATTTTGGAAACAGATCCCTAGGCCTGTTTTGACACATCCCTAGGCCAAAACACTAATTTAAAAAATTTTTTAACACAGCAGCTACTATTATCAGTGAAAGTAAAAATTTTGTTAGGGAAGCTACTTCGCATTCACTGCTGTGTAGGAGTCCACTGTGGATTAATCTTGCAGATGGTCTTATCACTGATTCTCAAGAGGTGGTAAAGGGGGACTAGAGAAAGAAGAAAGACGAGTGCATCTAGGGTCTTTTAGGGGATAAAGCTCCTTTGACATATTCTTTAGTGGTTCCAAGACTAAATTGTCCTTTTTTAAGGTCACTTCATTTCTGAAAGTCAGTAATTGATGCGATTCCTTTGAGTTTTTCTGGTTTACATTCCCCTCTCCTTGAAATCGTTCTTTCTCTGAAGATGCCCTGCCTGTACTGTATATGACTGACTTCATTTTTAATATCAGTTTTACCTTTTTGTTCTTTGCTATTTTGGTAATAATCAGCAATGTATTATCTCCAAAGGCTAGTCTCCATGTGTGGTATCTTATCTATTCTAAATTTCTTTAAATATTATTTAAGCCTCAGAATTCTGAGTTACACTGTTCTCTCCTCTTTCTGGTGTTCATTGTTCTCAGAGTTAGTAACACATCATTTAGCACTTTATTACTTCCTGCTTGTATTGCTCAAGTTATGGTGAATGACTTAAAATTTGGGGTCATATCTTGGGGAAGCTTTGTAGTTCAGATCAATCTAATTTATGATATTGTGAGTCATGGATACTTCTTTACTGAGACACATTTTTTAGGCTCCTAAGCATATTCTTTTTTAGTTCATATCAATTGTCAAAGGACAATCTAGGTATTTTAAAAATAAATGGTGGAGGGCTATGAATATTCTTCCCCTCCTTATTAGGACTAGAAATATAATTTACTGAATTTGGTCTTCTTTTCTCCTTGTTTATTCTTTGCTAAGCAAAATACACTTTTGGTAGCATGTAAAAGATAAATGCAAACAATGCAACTCTTTTAAGTTATAAACTACATTTTCCTTCATGCCGGAGGAATGAGATAATTTGCCTACATTAATAGAAAAGTATCGCTAGTTTTTATACTTTAAAGTTTCTACTTTAGAATTTATTGAGATTATCTCAGACAGCATTAAATGTGAGGTTTTCAATGATGGCTTTTTTTTTTTCCTGATTTTTATTGTGGTCTTTTTAAATACCTATTAGAGACTGACATATTTCTACTTTTCCTCACAAATAAAGGACAATAGTATTATTTAAGTGCTAACAGGTATTTATAGAGATGCATACGTGTCTGCCTAGTTCACTTTCTTTTTCTTAGACACAGAATTTGAAGAGAAATATAGACGTTCTAGTGAAACAATTAACATGTGGGCAGAATATATCGGTTTTTCTTTAAAAAGTCAGAATTTCTTCCATATTCCCCAAAGTGTGTTATTAATTCTCTTGGCAAGTTATGCAGCAAAATGAAAGTATTTATGAATGTGGCTACTTCTTTTAACAAGTTCCAATAACTGCTTCCTAAACCTTGTGTTTTTATATCAATTACATACAGTAAGCACTGAAATCAACCAAAGAGAACTGCAGAGGCCAACTTGAGATATTCTCATTAAATCTCAGGACTGCTGCCTGCCAAAAGTAAAATGTGGATATAATTTTATAACACCATTTTATAATTAAAGTCATAAGTGAGGTTTCCTGCTATTGTTGAAAAATGTGTCATGACAAATTTAAATCAAAGATACAGGCAAAGAAAGGCCTGCAAAGTAACAGATGAAGGCAACTCAGATGGTACAGGAACAAGGCCTGGTGCAGAAAAGAAACACATGCGAACAATTTTAGTGAAATAATTACATTTATTGTAGAAGGATTTCTGTTTTAGAAACTATAACCACTTAGAAATGGTTTTCATTCATGTCAGATTGAGGTTAACTTGTTGGTACTGTCTGTCTATAGAAAGATTCTTTTTTACCAGCAGGGAAATTTAATATGTTGATTTAGTGATAAGACCATATCTTCTGACCAAACATCCACCAAACAAAGTTCTCTAAAACTGAAGAATGTGACTGTAATATGTGGAAGTCCACAGTAGTTAGCATTTCCAGATTTAGCAAATAAAAAATACAGGACACTCAGTTGAATTTTAATTTTAGATAAGCAACGAATACTTTTTTAGTATAAGTGTGTACCAAATATTACATGAGACATACTAAGAATGTATTTGCCGCTTACCTGAAATTCAAGTATAAGTGAGTATTCGGTATTTCACCTGGCAACCTTAGCACATATAAAAATACAAATTTTGGCAATGAATTTTGTATTTCTGAGCTAAATATTTGACAGAATAAATTTAAGTGATCCAAGCAGAGAACAAGGTGAATTTATTTTTGCACTGTCAGCCTATTAAATTTCTAACATTCACAGTTATGTCAATGATGATTTCTGTTCAGTGATGAGGCAGATTTTTGCCTTGCTGCTGGACCCACTTTGCTGGTGAACACAGCCCATTTAAAAGAGCTTTTCCCCAAAGGAGACATGTTGATTCACATACATGGATAGATTTAATCACTGGGACATTCCTGGCTTTAGTAAGTCATGTTCGTCTAATGTGAAGCCTGTTCCCAATGTATCAATTCATTCATCTTGTCTCTAATACAAGCCATGTGTTTCATATGGGAGTTGAAAGGACATTAATCAGAATCTCCCCCTCAACCAGTCCAAGGGATGCAAAGTCTGTGGTTACATCTCAAATGTCAAGATATGGGAAAATGGAAATAACATTCAAAGCATCTCACTTGTAATTCATACCGTTGTTAGAATTGCTATGAAATATGTCGGGGATGGGAAGGCAGTGTACCATAAAGCAGTGTCTGTTCAGTGGAAGCTGGTTGGAAGGGGCTGAAGGAGCTGTATCTGCTTTTCCTCAGCAGACATAACTCCCATTGAATCTCTGAGAAGGCAGAAATTGGTAGCCAAATTTATGTTTCGTTCCTTTAAGAGTGGGGAAAATGTATAGTCATCTATACCTCAATTTTTCTGTTACAGGGCAGTGGTTCTCCATCTCGGCTGCACATAGGAATCAGTTGTAAATTTTTAGAACTTCCAATGCCAAGGCCACACCCAAGACCAATTAAATTATCTCTGGGGTGGGAACTCAGGCATCAGTTGTTACCAAAACTCCCCGGGTGGTGCCAATAAGCAGCCAGATGTGAGAACCACTAGATCAACACAGGAAATTCTGGCCATAGACTCGGGAATACTTACTGACTCATTGTCATCCATGGCATTTGTTTCTTACCAATTTACCATGTTACATTTGGCATCTACTCTATATTTAAAAAAAACTTTGCCGGTTCATCATCATCACCATCATATTATGATCATCTCTTATGCTCTTGGAGGAAAAATGGTAAATAGTTAAAATAAACAACTTGTAATTAGATGTTAAAATGTAAAATGAATGAAATGTACCAGGTGCTGAGTTAGGTGGTCAGAGAAGATCTTCTCTAGAGGGGACATTTAAGTAGAAATATAACACAATGGTTCTCAAAGTGTAGTCCCCACAGTGGTTCTCAAACGGTGGCCCCAGGACCAGCAGCCTCAACATCACCTGGAAATTTGGCCAAAATGCAAATTCTCAGGACCTAACTCGGCATTTCTGAATCATAAACTCTGGAGGTGGATCTCAGATGTCTGTATTCTAAAATAAGATCTCCAGGTGATTCTGATGCCTAATCAAGTTTGAGACTATAAATATTTCTCCAAATATAGATTTACAGTTTCCTATAGGAATTTCTATGTGTTTTCACTTATTAAAATATGTACTTTCAATTTTAATCTATCTTAAGATTAATATGGATATATGTTCTAAAATTCCAAGTTGGATGAATTTTTGTTGATTTCCAGTTTTTCTTGTATTGCATTTAGATAACATAACACAAGTGATCTTTAGTTTTTGGGTTTAACTGAACATTTCCTTGGGGCCATCCAGACCAATTTTGCAATGTTTCATAGGTTTTTTTTTTTCCTTTTCTGAAGCAGTCTCTTGCTCTGTTGCCCAGGCTAGAGCACAGTGGTACACTCTCTGCCGTCCGCCTCCCGGGTTCAAGTGATTCTCATGCCTCAGCCACTGGAGTAGCTAGGATTACAGGCATGTACCACCATGCCTGGTTAATTTTATTTTTTTTGTAGAGATGGGGTTTTGCCATGTTGGCCAGGCTGGTCTTGAACTCCTGGCCTCAAGTGATCCACCTACCTTGGCCTCTCAAAGTGGTGGCATTACAGGCATGAACCACCACACCTGGTATTTCATAGGTTTCTGAAGAGTATGTATCCTTTTTGAGTATGCGTATTTGTATCTATTAATTCAGGCTGGCAGATTCAGTTATTTATTGTGTGCTTGAACTATTTCTGACTATGCAGAAATGAAAGACTTCAACTCTGTGGTTTGCCAATTGTTCTTTGACTTTCCAAAATCTTTGTTTGGTATATTTCAAAACTACACCCTTACGTAAAAATTTATGACTCTTATATCTTCTGGATAATTTTATTAGCATACATTGTACTTTATTAGCTTATATTATTCTACACTAATGTTGTTTTTCTCATTGATTCTCTTTTATGTGACATTTACTTTGCTTTACATATCCCTTTTCATATTTCCTTTCACACCTTAGTTGTGTATCTAAAAATAGCAGACAGTAGATATCTTTTAGCTTTGTTAATTTTTAATACAATTTATAAGTCTGTGTTTTTAATGCCAGAAATGAGCCATTCATATTAACTGTTTTTTGAAATGTTAAAATTGCTACCTTATTTTTGTTTACTATTTTTGAATTGTTTTATTTTTTTCTTACTTTTAGCCAGACTGTATTTTTTATGTGTGTGTTCTCTCTTTAAACTGCTAGTTACTTTTTGGAAATAATATATTTGAAATAATTTAAAAACTTGTCTGCAAGTTCTTTGACATTTCCAAGTAAGAAATGGAGTCTAAACCCTTTCCTCTTGAACACTGGCCAAACTTAATGACTCGCTTCTAACACAGAGAATGTGATGGAAGTGATATGAATAGCTTCCAAAGCGGGTTCACTAAAGACATTATGTAATCTTGCCTGGTGCCCTCTCTTTCTCTCTCCCTCCACCTCTCCCTCTCTCCCTGTACCTCTCCCTCTCTCCCTCTCTCTGTTGAGATAGTTTCTACTGGAACCCAGCCACCATGCTTTGAGGAAGCCCAAGCTACATGGAAAGGCCGTGTCTAGGTATTCTGGGTAACAGCTTCTGCTGAGGTGCCAGTGGAAAGTCAGCACCAGTTGCTGGATGTGTAAGTGGAGGCTTTATGCTTAGTTGTGCCCAGTCATCCTGCAAACCATGAATGATGAGAAAATAATTCATGTTGTTTTAAGTTACAGCAATAGATACTGAAGAAAATTTTTATTTTTATTCTATTTGTTAATTTTCAAGCATTTATGTAGATATAACATTAATATTAATCAGTATTTATAACCTATAATCAGAACAAGGCAAGATTTTTAACAAAGAAAGGAGGGATAAGAGAAAGGGCACAAAATGAAAAGTAGAACAGCAATGAACCCTCTGGTCTACTCATTGGCAGAGAGCAAGAAAGAGTATTATGAATTTGCAATGTGTCATTCAGAGTTGAGCATCTCATCAGGCTGAATGTGATTATAACATTTAAAGATTTGTGTTAGTTTCTGTACCTTGTGCACTCTCAATGTAAGTCAAGAACTTTATTTGGTGCTCAAGTGAAAAACTGAGATCCGTTCCAATGCTGGAGAGAAAGCTGTCTCAAGAGGCGGTATCTCTGTAGTCTCTGGCAATTGAAGGCATTTTTAAAGTCAGTGATGATGCCAGTCAGTTTTTGCCTTGCCTAATAACCTTTGTGGCAACCTCCTTGGGGGCCTGTCTGACCACATGGAGGTGGCCATTTTTTAAGCGACTGAAGGCTTGCTCCATTCCCTGTTTGTGTTCTTTGCCTTGTTAACTCAGAGCTTGGAGAGTCTTTGGGGCTGTTTGAGGAAGTTATTTTACCTATATAAACTCCTATGCAAGGTCTACTTTAGGGTGGGATTTTTCTCTGTTCTGTTTTCTATGTTAGTCTATTCTTTGTCGTCTTTTTTTTTTTTTTTTTTTTTTTTTTTTTTTTTTTTTTTTTTTTTTTTTTTTTTTTTTTTTTTTTTTTTTTTTTTTTTTTTTTTTTTTTTTTTTTTTTTTTTTTAAACAATGTCTTGCTCTGCTGCCCAGGCTGGAGTGCAGTGGCGCCATCATGGCTTACTGCAGCTTCACCTCCTGGGCTCAAGCAATCCTCCCAGCTCAGCCTCCTGAGTAGCTGGGACCACAGGCACATGCCACCATGCATGGTTAATTTTTTAGTTTTAGTAGAGTTGGAGTCTTGCTGTATTGCTCAGGCTGGTCTTGAATGCCTGGGCTTTTACATTCTTGAATTTCATCTGCCTACATTAAAATAATTCTTGTTTCTGAAACTGCCTATTAATCCATTCTCCTTGTAAAAATTTCAAACCATAGAAAATTATAAGAAAGGCCTTCTTCAACCAGTCTAGAGTAGACCTCAATCCCTTTCTTTCTCATCACTCTGTTAAATTTCTATTCAAGTGTATTTTTTAGAACTTGATTGTCCTTGCCCGTATGTGTATATGTGCATTATGTGTGTGTATGTGTGTCTTAGCTATCTCGTGGTCTTTTTGCTCTTTTACAAACAACACCAAACTGCATGGCTTAAAACATTTAATTATATTTCATGGTTCTATGGGTTGGCTGAGGAGTAGGAGGTCAGTTCTACTGGCCTTGGTTAGACTTCATGGACAAATATGTCTACAAACAGTGTTCTCTATTCTGTGTACTCATTGAGAGTCTTGCCATGCCTGGATCAAATGGTTGAATCTTTCTCTTGAGCTGGGTAGGCCATTGTGAATGGCTCAACTAAGAGTATGGCAGAAGAGATGCTATGTGAATTTGACAGTAGTTTACAAAAGATGATGCCACTACCCCGGCTCTCTTTTTGGAACATTTTCATTTGGAGCCCAGACATCATACCTTGAAGAAACCCAGGCAAGAAGAACGCTCAGACCTGAGATTCCAGCTGATAGCCAGCACCAACTTGATACCCAAATAAGTGAGCCAGCTTGGATGTGAATCCTTTATTTCTCAGTCAGGTTTGCTCCAGCTGATGTCATGTGCAGCATCACATGGAGATGCCAGGCTCTGCCCAAGTTGAAGATTCATAAGCAAAATAATGTTACTGCTTTGAGTCACTATGTTCTGGGATAGTTTTTTATGCAGCAGTAGGATAGATTGTCTTAGACAGCTGCAGTCAGAAGGTGATGTGGAGTTGGATGTATGATGCCTTAGTATTCTTCCATAGGGCCTGTCATTCCAGAATGGGAGCCTGCTCACTTCTTGTGGCAGCTCAAAGTTTCAAAAAGAAGTGAGAACTTCAGCACTTTTTGATGCCTGAACTTGTACATCCTGGAATGCTAGTTTGTCCAGATTCCAGGTGAGGAACCATAAGCTCTACCTTCTGATAGGAGAAACAAGGAATGGCATGTATACACAGAAAGGGAAGGGATTGACATTGGCTATCTCTGGAAATCAGCCAACACCCCAGCCCTTATTAAAATATTAGCTCCATGAAGCCCCTAACCTTGTCTCCTCTGTTCCCTATTGGATCTCCAGCGCCTATTGCTGTATTTGATACATGCTATCTGTGAAAGTACTGCAAAAATGACTAAATAATATAGTGCAAGAGTGAAAGCATACAGCTTTTGTATGAGACTATTTCCACTAGAGTACTTTCTTCTCTTTCCCTAAGCTGTCTCTCATTCTTTCTCAAAACTCAGTTGAAATGCCATTTCCTCCATGGCCCATGCAGAGTTAGTTGCTTTGTCCTCTTGGCTCCCTTAGTATTTTGCCCATGTCTTGTGTTGGACATTTGTTGGTTTCTCTTTGGGAGGATCTCAAAATGCAAAAATCACATCTTAGTAATATCTTTGAATGACTTCCAGCATCTGGCAGGTAGTATGCTCAGAAATACAGCCATGGCCTAGAGTAGACAAACACTCGAAGATGGAATCAATTCTAATTCTGGGCTCCACAACTCAATATGGAAATTAAAAAGTTTGAAGTACATTTTAAGGAGAGCTGATGACTAAAAGGCCTTGGGTAGGGTTGAGGATGGGTGGGAAGAGAAAGATTTTTAGCCTAGAAAGGGAAAGTGATTTCTAAAGAAAAATACTGAGATTACTGAAATATTAAAAGTACTTATATGAACTTCAACAACAGAAATATCTAATTGGTACTTCATCTGTAAAATGGGGGATAATAGTCCTGATGATCATTTAAAGTTGATGTAAGGAATAAATGAAATAAAATATACATAGTGCTCAGACCAGTGCCTGGAACACAATTAGTATTCAGTAAGGGGTAGCTATCATAATCAACCTTCCAACAATATCTGCCACTTACTGACTGACCACTTGTGCAGGAACTGTATTCAGTGATAATATGGATGCCAAATAATGGGTGTTTCTTTATGAAAGTAATTCAACATGAAGCAAGAAAGGAGTAGTAGCTTTTCCTGAAACATCAGCAAGGTTGAATGTCACTTCCAGGATCTCTTTCCTGTCATTTTTCAATGTGTCACTTTTCAATGGCTAGCATCTTCTCCAATGTAAGATTGGAGGAAAGAGCAGGTAAAACAGATTTGCTGATTCTGCAGTTGGGTGAATAGGTAAGAAAAGGGTGGTGCATGCTCAGCTGTCACTTAGAAGAGCAGAGAAACCAGGCCAGCAGCAAATGGCTCACACCTGTAATCCTAGCACTTTGGGAGGCTAAGGTGGGATGATTGCTTGAGTTCAGAGGTTCAAGACCAGCCTGGGCAATATAGCAAGACATTGTCTCTACAAAAATAAAAATAAGAATTAGCTGGATGTGGGTGGTGCATGCGCCTGTAGTCCCAGCTACTCGAGTGGCTGAGGTGGTAGGACTGCTTGAGCCCAGGAAGTTGGGGTTGCAATGAGCTGAGATAGTGCCACCGTACTCTAGCCTGGGCGACAGAAAGAGACATTGTCTCACAAAGAAGCAGCAGCAGCACAGAGAAACTGACACCTGAAAAGAAACCTCCAGGCCTAAGATTTCTAGCTCTTGAACATTTGAAGCTTGCTTTATATGGCAATTCCTTTCTGTCCATTTGTAGAGCGAAAAATCAGGTTGTTATATCACAAACTAACCTTCCAATGAGAGTTACTCTGAATAGAGAAATGGCAGAGACTCAGCTTAACTACCTTGGAGATGCTGATAAAGGATCCAGCACGTGTCTCGGGGGCAGCCTCTCATGCAGCCTCCACAACTAAACCATCAACGTTTTTGGAGAATCCATCATCAACTGAAATTGCTTTGTTTGATACCTTAGGCAGTCAGTTCAAAGGCAGACTGCCCAGACAGACCTCTTTGCTAGCTGCCAGGTAATTAATTTACCTCCAAAAATGCAAAATAAGGCTCATTGTTCTCACTGTTTCTTTTCTTCTTTCTTTTTTTTCCCTTAAAATAAATCCGGTTTTTACCTTTGTTCATTGACAGTCTAATAACCATCTCCTTTATATACAAGTAAATTTTTTGGCATGCAGATAATTAACTGCATGTCTGTGTCATTCTTTGACATATGACATCATGGAGATTCACTGTCATCTTACATGCAGTCCTTTAGGTGATCGGTGAATGATCTGTTCTGATTTTTTTAGATACAAATTTTATTTTTGGAGCCTAGGTTTATAGTAAAAAAATGAAAAAAGTTGCCTTGTTGAAATAGGATGGCTCATTACACAAGTGGCCCTTGAAGACTTTTCGATCTGGATGCACAGATACAAAAAATACTTGCAGACGCTTTGGCTAAAGATACAATTAAATGGGCCGGGTGCCGTGGCTCACATCTGTAATTCTAGCACTTTGGGAGGCTGAGGCAGGCAGATTGCAAGGTCAGGTGTTCGAGACTATCCTCGCTAACATGGTGAAACCCTGTCTCTACTAAAAATACAAAAAATTAGCTGGGCATGGTGGCACGCGCCTGCAATCCCAGCTACTCGGGAGGTTGAAGCAGGAGAATTGCTTGACCCAGGAGGCGGAGGTTGCAGTGAGCCGAGATCGAGCCATTGCATTCCAGCCTGAGTGACAGAGCAAGACTCTGTCTCAAAAACAAAAAATGCAATTAAATGTTTTACTGAGTACTGTTCAGTTAACAGGGAAGGAAAGTTATTTTCTGAGACCTCTAGGACATCTAAGATCTCTGAGATTCTCAACTGAGGGACAGTTTTGCCCCTCCAGGGGGCATTTGGCAATGGTTTGGAGATGATTTTGGTTGTCACAACAGAATGGGGCAGTCAAGTGCTGCTGTTATCTAGAGGGAAAAGGCCAGGGATGCAGGTAAACATCCTACAGTGCACATCTGCTCACAACAAAGAACTACCTGACCCAAAATGTCAGTAGTGTCAAGGTTGAGAAACCCTCCTGTAGGGCTAGAAGTCCTGTTGACAGTCATCCTGGATTGCATTAATTAGTTTATATGTACCTTTTATTATTCTTACCCCATATCTTTGATGTATTACAGTCTTCTACCCTTCTCTAAGCCAGTATGAAACACAAGGCCTAGCATGTATTATTATTCAAATGTTTCTTCCTTGAATAAATACATGCTTGTCAGTGAACATCTGTTGAATGAACAAAGGGGTTAAACTTAACAGCTAATTGCAGTATTTATGCTACTTAAACACAGTGAGCTTTCTAGGTGTTCTTGCCTCAGTTTTTGAGAGCTTTGCTCCTTCCCTGGGACTTGGGCTTCTAATTATAAAGAGTTAAACTCTACAGAGGTGTGGAAAGAGTAATGAAGCTACAGACAGCAGGGCAATAATTAATATTTCTCTGCTTGGATACTGAGATTTCCATACCTGCTGGATAACACTGAATTTATAAGGGATTATATATTTAATGGTAACACTTATACATAAAATACATTTATTTAAAAAACTCATATGAATTAACTAATCTCCACAATGTTCCTATACGGGATCTTCTATCAGTCTTTGTCTCTATAAGCATTTGTTAAGCAGCTTTTGTATACCAAGAACCAGTTATTTCCCCAAGCTTCGGTGAGACAACAGATTTTATATCTTTAGCTAGTGAGTTCGTCTAAAAGTGTTGGCTTACTTAGAACCAGCGAGTTCCATCTCTTTTGTGGTATTGGCCAGATTTTATAAAGCGTAGCTTCTTGTTTATTTATAATGGACTTTGAGATCCTTGGATGAGATGTATTACATATGTGTGAAGGATTAGAGAACACTTTTTAATAACAACAGGAATAATACTGCTTTGTGCTGCTAAACTGTAGATCTTTTCTTCAAAGATTTAAAGCCCATTATAGACATAATGTGACTGTTGCTCTATTGCAACAGTTTTTCCTTCTCTCCTCGTCCAGGCGGGTTTTTTTTTTCTTTATTAAAGATGGCATGAATACTTTCTCATGTTATGACCTCTTTGATAAACAGCTCAGGATGTTATAAAAGCAAAGCAGGAGATGTCTTAAATAATTAGTGGCAGAAAGCTTGCTGCTTCTCGGGTGTTAATCTTGCCAGCAAGCTCAGATATTTGTGGGTTGCTTTGTACGTTTCTGCACAGATGTGTGTGAGGTTGAGTTTCAGCCATATGCCTGTAACAGCATCGGGAAACATTTTGTCATGCTGCTTCCTTGGGTGATCTTCTATGACCAAAAGAAAAAAAAAGTCATATTTCTGTCTTGTGAAATTGAGCTCGAATTCTGGGTAGTTTAGCAATAATCAGTATATGCCTGAATCACAGCTGCGTGGGATGGTTTGTATTATATACCAATGGCAACTACTGCTCTAAATATGGAAATTAAATACTTTAGGTTTAGGCTGATTCCAATCTGCGGGTAGGAAACGTCTGATCTATCCCAAGATAAGTTTAAAAGTGTGTGGAGGTTTCTCTGGGGCTACAGATCCTGTTCACATTCATATGTATTTCTTTCAAGACAGTCCCTCGAGGTCTCTTGGCAGCTACCTTCTTGAACATGGGAAGAGGTTGGGATCCGTAATAATGCAAAAACGGAGAAATCAAAATGTCCTCAGAAGATTACCAGAGTGTGGTTGATCTGTAGACCCAATCCAACAGTTCCAAGACTCAAAGGCTGAGTATCGAACTATACTTGGCTTCCCCCTCTCCAGGCATGAGATACCCACATGTACCCCCAATCAGTTCCTAATTTGGAAGCTTCTTGTGTTACCAGCATTCTCAGATCTTATACCAAATTTTTCATCTACTCTCCTAATAATGAGTAGTTATGTACAGTATTATGGTTATGGTCTTGGTGCTTCTATTATCAGTTGATCATCCTGGCTCTGTTTCTCAGGGGCTCTGTGGCCACAGAACAACACTTTAATAGCTACAGGATGACTGGTGGAACTCACCTAGAAGCTATGGGCTTTCCTTAATGTGTATAAGTAGTGTATATTACATCTCACTTAAAAATATGTTAATGGGTGAAATTAACACGATACCTCAGAAGTTGTTTATTATTATTTTTGAGACAGAGTTTCACTGTCTTATCCAGGCTGGAGTGCAGTGGTTCACTGCAGCCTCAACCTCTCCAGGCTCAGATGATCCTCCCAACCTCCTGAGTAGCTGGTACTACAGGCATGTGACATCACACCTGGCTAATTTTTGTATTTTTTATAGAGACAGGGTCTTGTCATGTTGCCCAGGCTGGTCTTGAACTCCTGGATTCAAGCAATCCACCTGCCTTGGCCTCCTAAAGTGCTGGGATTACAAATGTGAGCCACTGTGCCTGGCAAGAAGTTATTTATTATTATCTTGCTAGACAATATGTCTGCTACCTCCTAGATACCTAATGGAATGTGCTGAGCCCTGCTCTTACCCCTCCATCTATTTTGGAGGTCACTTGTAACATTGATGGATACTTTCAGGCACACCAACAGCTTCCCACCTCAGGCACTTTTGTCCCTCTAAGGACTTTCATTGGCTTTCATGTGACCTACCCCAAGCTTGCTCAGCCTGGCTTGGGGCAGGTTACAAGTACTGGGGAATCAACGCTGTCAGGATCGACCCTCAACTGTTGAGGGATGAGAGTTGGTGGATGTGTCCCAGGCTTCCTCATCCCCGGGTCAGTTCTGTATTCTACATACTATCTGAGAGGGTCCCAGTGGGATTGAGCCCTCATGCCCACAGGGATGTGCTGCTCACCAGCTTTCCTTTCCTAATTCCTTCTCTGACCTGTTGCACCCCTCCCTTATGCTTCATGTTGTCACCTCCCAATTCTTGTCTCAGGATCCATTGCTGGGGTGACTGAAACCAAGTCAACATCTCCTACGGTAGCCCACTGAGCAGCCTCCCTTCTCATCCTGCATTCAGTGAATTACTAAGTGCTTTGCCTCTGCTTCCTAAATAACCCTCCAGTTATCTTCCCCTCTACTTCCAGAGCTTACTTTAGTTCAGATCTTTACTATCTCTCTTAGTTGCTTACAATGGCATTCCGGTGGATCTCTCCTTTTCAGTCTATTTTACCATAATGGGTCTTCTATGATGCTGCTGGAGATTCTTTTCCAAAAGGCAAGCCCTATCCTGTTACTTCCCAGCTTCAAACCTTTCATGGCTCAGGTCTTTAATCATCTGGCCCTTTTCTACCCATCCTGTGCCTTTCCTGAGCGCTACAGTGGTGTTCACCTCCCTGGCTGTAGCATGTGGGGGTTCCATGCTGCTTTTGCCCGTCTGTGAACTTCAGCCTGATTTTTCTTATTTTTTTCAAGTGTACGGTGCATTATTATTAACTATAGTTACCATGTTGTATAGTAGATCTCTTGAGTTTATTCTCACTGAATTCATTATATCTAACTGAAATTTTGTATCTTTTTACATCTGCTCCATTGCCCCTACTCCCTAGGCCCTGGTAACCATCCTTCTACTCTCTGATTCCAAGAGTTTGACATTTTTAGATTCCACATATCAGTGGGATGATGAGATATTTTGCTTTCTGTGCTTACCTTATTTCATTTAACATAACGTCCTCCAAGTTCATCTATATTTTTGAAAATGACAGGATTTCCTCCTTTTTTTAAGGCAGAATAGTATTCCATTGTGTATATACACCACATTTTTTTTTTTTATTCATCCATCGATGGACACAGGCTCCTTTCATATTTTGGCTATTGTCAGAAGACTGCGGTAAACATGCGAGTGCAGATATCTCTTCAACATATTGATTTCTTTCGCACAAAAGAATACACCAAGAATTGGGATTGCTACATTGTACGGTAGTTCTATTTTTAAGTTTTTGAGGAATCTCTATACTATTTTGTATAAAGGCTACACTAACCTACATTTCTACCAACAGTGTACAAGGGTTCCCTTTTCTCTGCATCCTTGCCAACACTTGATATATTTTGTATTTTTGATAATAGCCATTCTAACAGGTGACATCTCGTTGTGGTTTTGATGTGGATTTCCATGATAATTAGTGAAGTTTAACATTTTTTTCATATACCTGTTGGCCATTTAGAAATCTTCCTTTAAAAAATGTCTACTCAGGTTCTTTGTCCATTTTAAAATTGGGTCGTTTTCGTGCTATTGAGTTTTGAGCAGCATAATTTTAGAGACAACATAAACTTCACCTTATATCTGGAATTATTCTTTGCTGACCATACCCTAGTAGTGGCTTCCTCAGTCACACTGCCCCCAGCCGTGTGCTCATATTTTTACTGACCTTGTACATATTTCCATGTGTGGCTTTATTATTATTTATCAGTGTGTGAATATGTAGGCCTTTACCACTCAACTTTGAGTTCCTTAAGAGCAGTAACCACATGTGATTCCCGGCTCCTAGCGCAGTACCAGGCATGAAATCAGTACTTGATCCTCGAAGAACAGTTGACTATTTGGTTCATGCTTAAGAAGTTTGCTCTGGAAAATATGGTAGCACTAAGGGTTGGGAGGAGGCTCTCCTTTCTGCTAACACATAGAATGGCTTAATTAAGAGAGACAAATTAATGATGATAGTGCATAACCTAGAGGTTTAGTGGCAGAAAGTGATTAAAATCCTCACTAAATATTTTATATCTTCAGTGTTTACTTATTAGACCTACCTATTTCGCCATGTTTAATTTCTTTTGGATGCTTATACTTCTAAGCCCTTGCTGAATAGGTAGGAGGGAATAGAGGTAAATTTGCAGAAAACTCCAGTTCTCTGGGGGTAGACTTTGCTTCCATCACCAGAATTATTTTGTTAGGACCCAGTCAGTTTAACTGAGATCAAGTTAAATAAAAATTATAAAATAAGACAATGTTCAGTTCTTTACAATCTTGGTTTTGATTTCTGTTTGCTAGTTGCACCTCTGTGGGGAACAATATATAGACCAGCCAAAATCTCCATCTGTTCTTTCCAAGGGAGGACTTGTGGGGAGGACTCTGTTTTCTTAGTGCTATGACTTGGTTATGGTCTTTGGCTCCTTTGCCTATGGAAATTCTCCATTATACAAACCAGATTCCAATCTCCTGTCGCAGGAAAGGGGTGGGGCATTCATTCATCATAGTTTATACATGGTCTAGAATGGGGAGTCAATTCTAATTCTGTGATACTACTCTCCATGACTTCACTATCATCCCCTATAACTTCCTAGTGTCAGGGTGATCTGGTGTAACAGAGAAAGTGTGGCACTGGGTGGAGGTCTCCATGGAAACTCCTTGTATGTGAATAAGGGCTAAGGGGCAGAGTCGCCAAGCAAGGGTTGAGATCAACAATGTTCATCAGAGCTACCTCCTAGCTGCACTGAAACACAGTCACACTTGTGGTGGCTGGGATATGTCTTCAGGCAGGATGGGAAGCGAGTTGTTCCCAGCCTTACAAGGGGCTGGGAAATTCTTTTTAATTGAGTAGAGCCCTGAGGCCTTTGTGATGAGATATAGGCGTACCCTGCAATACAAATAAAGCCACAGGTGTAGGTCTATCCTGAGGAATGGAGACAGGAGACACTGGCCAGGATGCGGCAGGGAAACCACTACCCATACTTAAGGTGCGGTGGTCCAGTTCCCACACACACTGAGCGGCCTTGTTTCCTGCCTGAGTTCCCAGCGAAGCAGCCGTCTCTGACCCGGCCTAGGGTTTCACCCTCTTGGTACTGGTTTCCTCACTCTTTCCACGGGGAGCCCGTGTGCTGTGTCCTTTCATGTTCTCACTTTGCCTAGGCCCATCTGAGCTTGGACGGTGGTGAGTCGCAACCTCTGCAGTCCATCTGTACTCTCAAATGAGGTCTATTTGTTAAACACAAAAGGCAAAAGTAAAAAAATTATTCCATCCGTAGTCCCAACACTCCTGACTATTTTGCTTCACTTTGAGAAGTACTGAAGGATCAGATAATTCCATTTCAACAAAAATAACTAATAGCTTATATTTAAAAAATGTTTTTCATGTGGCTCAGTCCTACATGAAGCACTTTGTTTTTGTCATTTTGTTCAATCCTCATGACATTCCTCTAAGGAAGGTATTACCATTCATTCCATTTTATAGACAAAGAAACACAGGAACAGAGAATGTCAACAAATTGTCCAAGGTCACACCATCAGTGGAAAAGCTGGGCTGACAGCTTCACTGAAGTGTTATAAATACTTCCTATCATTCATGCCTTGCTTAAGTACACATAAATAATGTAGATGGGAAAGAAAAAGAAAAAAACTCAAATATAAGACTCAAAATTTAAAATAATGACATGGACACAGACATTTTGTGTCCCCAGGAGACATGCAGTGGTGCAGCAGCACTGCTGAGGGCACACTTGTTGCAAAGGAAAGTGGACACAGGTGTCCGTATTTGTTTATTAAAGAGACAGGGTCTCACTGTGTTGCTCAGGCTGGAGCGCAGCTGCAAGATCAGAACTCACCATAACCTCAAACTCCTGGGATCAAGAGATCCTCCCACCTCAGCCTCCTGAGTAGCTAAGATTACAAGGTGGTACCACCACACTCGGCTAATGGTTTTTAGTTTTAATTTTAGAGACAGGGTCTCATTGTGTTGCCCAGTCTGGTCTTGAGCTCCTGGCCTCAAGCGATCCTCCTGCCTTGGCCTCCAAAAGTGCTGGGATTACAGGTGTGAGCCACTGCAACTGACATATGTCCATTTTTTTTTTTTTTTTTTACACTCATTCAGTCAAAGTTTATTGGTTCCCTGCTTTAGAATTGACACTGGTTTAGTTCATGGATATGTCCATGTTTTTATTGGCCTGTTACTTCCTACCCACATGCATCTGTCTCCCTGGAGCACTCTTGTGTTCATTCCCTGCCACCTCAGATTTCCAGGAAAATTGTTTGCATATCCCTCTGTCTATCCAACTTGTTGCCTTTCTCTTTCTCTCACATCCACTTGGCCCCTATTTCCTTTCCCACAGAACTGTATTACAGTGGTATCAGTACCTGCAGCAAGTCTTCGGTTGTCTGTTCCATGGGAAAGAATGATCTATTTAGGAAAGCTCAAATAAGCAATTGCTGTCTTGTAAACCTGCACTTCCCAATATGGGAGCCACCAGCCCCATGTGGCTTGTGAGCCCTTGAAATCATACAAATTAGAATTGAGATGGGCTCTAAGTATAAACTATGCACCTGACTTTGAAGACTTAGTATGGGAAGTTGGGAAGAATGTAAAATATCTCATTGATAATTTGTAAAAAAAAAAAAAAAAAAAATTGAGCACAGGTTGACATAATGGCATATGTAAAATACATCACTGAAATTAATTTTGCCTATTTCTCTTTACCTTTTTCTAATGTGGTTACTAGATAGATTAAAGTTGCACACGTGGCTCAGATTGGACAGCTCTGCTCTAAACCCTGTGCTTGATGCCTTGGATGAAGAAAGGAGAGGCCTGGCCACTACCCTGAGGGAAACTCCAAGTTCATGGGGTGCATGGCTTAGTTTTTTTTTTTTTTTTTTTTTTTTTTTGAGACACTATCTTGCTATATTGTCCAGGCTGGTCTCAAAGTCTTGGCTTCAAGCAATCCTCCTGCCTTGGCTTCCCAAAGCACTGGGATTATAGCCATGAGCCACTGTGCCCAGCCTGCTTCTTTAGCCTTTGCTGTCTGTGAAGGATGCAAGGCCTATGGTTTTCCCTGTGGGAAGCATCTGCATTTTAACAGAGGCAAATGCTTTAATCTAGCAATGGGAGTTCTGGTCAATGACCTGTTGGAGAAATCAATGTCAGCTGTCAGCTCCTGGAGGCCACAGCTTCTTTGCAGTTGCTGGGTACTGTGCTTAGAGTCGAATTGTGAGCAGTCAGGGGCTATTCAGTGATTAGTGATTTGGGTCAGAGAGGTTTTCTGTCTGGCAGTCTATCAGCTGCCTCACATGGATGCTTGCTTCCCCTGCTTGTTTCAAACAGACACCTCCTTTTCTGTTACCACAACTGCCCTGTCACCAATTCTGCCAGCCTACCTCTTTAATTTCTCTCCAAGCAGGACACTCCCACCCCCGCCACGTCTCATGTCTCAACCAGAGCCTTCCTCATCTTTCATGGAGATCCTAGCTAGTCCTCCCACCTTCAGGCTAGCCCAAAGCTTTTCAAACTCTAGCATGATTCCGAGTCACCTGGAGGATTTGTTAATACAGATTGCTGGGCCCCACCCCCAGAGAGTCTGACTTATTAGGTTCCAGATGGGGACCAAGAACTTGCATTTCCAGCAAGCTTCCAGGTGATGCTGATGCCACTGTTTCAGAGCCCTCACTCTGAGGATTGCTGGTATAGCCTAGTGGTCTTCCTAAAACACAAATGTAACCTTGACATTCTCCTCCTAAACGTGCCAATAGCTTCTCTGAGTCTTCTGGATGAAGTCTGGGCTCCTCAGGGCCCCACCCAAGGGCCTTCACAGTCAGTTCCCTATGTACAACCGCAGCTCCATCACTGAGACCTTTGCTTGGTGCATAGTACCTGCAGTTCTCCCAGTGGACCAGGCGCTGCCTCAGCTCTCAGAGTCCTGCCTGCTGCACCCTTCTCTTCTTTCCTTGAGAACTGCCTTTCCCAGGCTCTTGTGCAGCTGGTTTCAAGCTGGGTTGAACCAATGCAAGGTACTGGTAGGATACGGGAAGGCAGTAGGAGGGAGAAAGCAGGTATGATTATTCTCTCTGCTTTGGGTAGTAGTAGCTCTGTTTCCTATATGGCTTCAGCTTCCATCACCCAGACCTACTATGTTTTCAGCTTCCGCAAGATCACCCCAGCCATGGGCACTGGAAACACCACCTCCTCTGGAGGTCACTGCTGTCCTAGGGTAGAAGTGGCTTACTGCTGTTCACAGTGCCTGGGTGCTCCACTGGCTCTGTTTGGCTTCTTAACTCTTTTATAATCAGTATCATATACACAATTCATCTCTGGGGTAAATATATAAAGGTTAGACCTTTGATGTTCAATAGAACTCTCCATTGTGATGGACATTTTCCCTATCCGAGGTGTCCAATACGGTACCCACTAGATACATATGACCATTGAGCACTCAGAAGGTGGCTAGCGCAGCTGGGAACCTGAATTTTAACTTTAATTTAAATCAAATTAAGTTTAAATAGCCACATGTGGCTAGTGCCTACTAAATAGGATATTGCAGGCTTAGCGCCTGCCTAATATACAGCTACTGAAGTTTAGGAATAGATTCTGAAACTGGCATCAAAATAATAGAGAGATATTCTGTGCTCTGTGCAGTCCAGCATAGTCTAGCTATCTGCATATAAACTTCATGACTTTCAAAACTTTTAAATCTGTTTCTACAGTGTAAATCTACAAGAGCTGAGATTACAAAAAAGAAATATTAACAAGAATTATTAAGTAAATTAAAGCAAGTTATAGAACAATATGTATAGTACCATCTGATTCGGTGAAACTGAAACTAAGCAAAAATGTGAATCTTCATGAGAAAATGTCTAAAGGGATACACAAAACACTGTTAATGGTGGGAATGACAACAGGAGGGAGGAGGAGGAGAACTATTTTCACTTAATTCATTTTATATCTATTGTCTAGATACACACACACACACACACACACACACACGTGGGTGGAGGTATATTTTTCCATGAGTAGGTATCACTTCTACTATTGTATATCTTTATCCATTCACTTTAAAACCTATATGTCTTTATATTTAAAGAGGGCTTCTTGTAGCAACATAGAGTTGGATCTTGTTTTTTGATTTTTCTCTGACCATCTCTGTTTTTCAGTTATTGCATTTAGACCATGCATGTTCAGAGTGATTACTGATACAGTTAGACTCACATCTACATTTGTTACTATTTTCTACTTGTTGCCCTTGTTCTTTGTTCCTATTTTTGTCTTCCATTCTTTTTCTTCCTTTTGTGGTTTAATTGAGCATTTTATATGATTCTATTTTCTCTCATTTCTTAGCACATCAGTTAAACTGCCTTTTTTTAAAAAAACAAAAATCTTTTTTAGTGGTTGTCCTAGAGTTTGCAATACATACAGCGAATCCAAGGCCACTTTCAAATGACACCATACCACTTCACGGGTAGTGTGAGTACCTCATAAGAACAAAATATCCTTAATCCCTCCCTCCGGTCCCTTGTATCACTGCCGGTATTCACTTCACTTACGCCTAAGCATACATAAATACAGAGTTGATCCTTGAACAAGCAGGTTTGAACTATGGAGGTCTGCTTAGACACAGATTTTCCTCGGCCTCTGCAACCCCTGAGACAGCAGGGCCAACCCCTCTTTTTTTAGCCTACTCAAAGTGAAGATGATGAGGGTGAAGATCTTTCTAATGATTCATTTCTACTTAATGAATTGTAAATATATTTTTTCTTATGATTTTCTTAATATTTTCTTTTCTCTAGCTTACTTTATTGTAAGAATATAGTACATAATACATATACATATAACATATAACATACAAAATGTGTTAATTGACTATTTATACTATTGGTATGGCTTTTAGTCAATAGTAGGCTATTAGTAGTGAAGCATTTTGAAAGTCAAAAGTTATACATGGAGGCCGTGTGCAGTGGCTCATATCTGTAATCCCAGTATTTTGGGAGGCGGAGGCAGGCAGATCACTTGAGGTCAGGAGTTCTAGACCAGTCTGATAAATTTAGTGAAACTCTGTTTGTTCTAAAAATGCAAGAATTAGCTTAGTATGGTGGCAGGTGCCTGTAATCTCAGCTTCTTGGGAGGCTGAGGCAGGAGAATCGCTTGAATCTGGGAGACGGAGGTTGCAGTGATCTGAGATTGTGCTGCTGCACTCCAGCCTGGATGATAGAGCAAGACTTCATCTCCAGGAAAAAAAAAAAAATGTTATATATGAATTTTCGACTGCGTGGGGAGTGAGCACCCCTAATACCCAAATTGTTTAAGGGTCAACTGTGTGTGTATTTATACACATACACCCATATGCATATGCATATATCAAATACTGTATATTGTTATTATCTTTACAAAATATTATCTGTTAGATCAATTAAAATTAAGAAAAATTTTTCTTTTACCTTATTCCTTCTCCAGTGCTCCTCTTTATGTAGTTCTGTGTTTTGGGCCTATATTGTTTTCTTCTTTCCAGAGAACTTTCAATATTTCCTGCAGGGTAGGTCGACTAGCAAAAAATTGCTTTATTTCTCCTTTACTTTTGAAGCATACCTTTACAGGATCCAGAATTTTAAGTGGGAATTTTTTTTCTCTCAACACTTGAAATATTTCGCTTCACTGTCTTCTTGCTTGCATGGTTTCTGAGGAGAAGCTGGATATAATTCTCACTTGCTCCTCTGTAGGTAAGGTTTATTTTCCCTCTGGCTTCTTTCAGGATATTTTTAAAAAATCTTCAATTTTCTCTACTTTGAATTTAAGATGACTGGATGTAGTTTTTATTGTTTACGTTTTACGTATTTATTTATGTATTTGGTATTTATCTCACTTGGTGTTCTGAGCTGGCTGGATCTGGGATTTAGTATCTGACATTAATTTATAGAATTATATACTGCTATGGTTTGGATCTGTGTCGTCACCCAAAGCTCATGTCAAATTGTAATTGCCAACGTTGGAGGTGGGGCCTAGTGGGAGGTGATTGGGTCATGGAGGTGTTTTTCATGAATGGTTTAGTGCCATCCCTTTGGTGCTGTCCTCACAATAGTGAGTTCTGGCAAGACCTGATTGTCTAACAGTGTGTAGCTTTCCCCCCCCCTTGCTCCTGCCCCCATTGTGTCAATGCCTTCTTCCCCCTTTGCCTTCCACCGTGATTGGAAGCTTCCTAAGGCCTGCCCAGAAGCAGAAGCTGCTATGCGTCCCATACAGCCTATAGAACCGTAAGCCAATTCAAGCTCTTTTTTTTTTTTTTTTTTAATAAATTACCGTGTCTCAGGTATTTCCTTATAGCAGTGTGAGAAGGGATTAACACATAGATCTTTGGCCTTTGTTATTTAGATTCCGCTGAGCAGGATTTAGTCATTTTCTTGGTATCATTTTAATCAGGCATGGTAAGACACCCAGCCATGAAATGACTGTTGTAAAATAAGAGATTTTTACAGTCACAGATCCCTAGAAACAGGAGGCACAGCACACCGTGCCAGGGCCACATGGGAAGCACCAGGGCTGATGAGGGAGCAAAGGAAGCAGCAAGTGGAAATCGTGGGCAAGAGCGTTTATTGTGGTTTCTGTGGGAAGGAACAGGCAAGACAGGTAGGCAGGTTTCGGATTGGCTGGTTTGAATAATTTCAATGAGCTCTGGGGCATATGGATTGTCCCTAGTTACCTGGTCGCTGGCCTGGAGTGATTAGGGCAGGGAAGTAGTGGCTCACTGGTGAGAGCCCTATTAAGAGGTGGTTGGAGTGGGGGCTCTGAATTGTTTGGTTTGCATATGAAAAATGTGCTCCTAGGCAAACTGTTTGCTATCTCTGGGAACTGGTTAGCCCTGGGAGGAGCAGCTTTTCCAGAGTCAGCAAGACCTCACATGTCTAGTCATCAGAAATACAGAAAATAAACAGGCATGATTAATACATATGAAGTCTTCGGGAAGGTAGATAAGACCCTGTTTCTGTTAGCTGAAATTTCTGTGATCTTTGAGTTCTGCTCTCTGCTTGTCAGGATGTCAGGGATCCTTTCTCTTGCCCTGTGTGGGTTTGCATCTGGCCTGTTTTCTTCTTTCTCTTTTAAATTTGTTAGACTTATAATAGATGTCAACTAAGAGTAAATAGGCTCTAACTGAGGGCCTCAGGTGTTTGCTCCTCTGTTAGTACTCATGGCATTTCTGGTAGAATATTAATTTTTTTAAAAAGTGATCACCCGTTACCACTGTAAGGTAGATTTTATCTGAGGACATGGAATCTCATTAGAAGTCAAGAGACCAGTCAGTGCAGGCGTTCATGCAGTGTAGCTTTGCCAGCTACCCTAAGTTACGCCTGTCTCTATACCAAGCCTAAAACCTGCCATGGGCCAAGTGCTTTGCTTTCAGCACCCAGTTTTACAGCCTGCATTGCTGCTCAGGGAAAACTTGCTGCAAACAAACTATGCCCCAAATAGAAAAACTTGGGATATTGAAGGCCTTTCTTATTCTTGAGCCAACCTTAGCAACAACAAGACCACATCCCCATCTCTGGCATCTCCAGCGTCTTAGAATGATGTGTCCACCTCTAGATGTTAAGGATCCTGGAAAGCTCTTGTATTGTTTCTTTTTTCCTTTGTCTTAAATGTATACTATATTTTTGAGGCTGTGCCTTCTGGATAAATACAGTCATTATTTTATGGAGCACCTATTTTCATATGGCTCAGTGCAAAAAATGACACAAAACAAGCCAATGAACATAGCAGCATGATTCTGGTTGCTGACTAACTTGGGCAAGTTACTTAACCTTTCTGTGCCTGTTTCCTTAATTATAAAATTGGAAAAATAATGGGGCCTATCTCCTAGGGTAGCTATGAAGGTTAAATAACTGAATCTTTGTAGAGTCAGTACATCTGTAAGTCGAGATGAATATGTGATATTTAAAGCTTGCTTTAAAGGAATTATAAAACAAGGAGTGACTTTAGTACAGGCTACCTAAAAACTCATGGGGGATTTTGAGAATTTTCTCCCTGGAAAACAAACAAAACAAAACACACCTAAGAGGATGCTTTCCTCTGCTCCCTAGAGGTTCATATCAGCATTTCATGTTGTATGTAGTTCATGGAGTATGTATGTGAATCCCTGATTCTGCTGTTTACTGAATCTGCTGTCCCCTTGCTGTTCTAGGGGAAGCTTCAAATTTTGACAGTCTATTCAATGTAAGTAGGTTAATGCAGATAGCTGTCAATCCCATACTGAGGCCAAGTACCTGAGAGCAATATCTCATGGACTAGGGTGTCTGAGCATGAGGGAGCATTGTGATGGATACCCACTCTATGTTGCCTTCCTGGATCTTCTCTCCTGATGCCTGCGTGTCTTCAAGCTGTCCATTGACTTAGGCCTAGTCTCCTTACCATAACCTGGGTCTGCAGACTTACTGTCCCTGACTTTTTCCCACAGTGGAATGGGTTTATTGCTTTCTAACTGGGCAATGGGAAAGGAGGATTCAATGAGCAGAATTTCTACAGCTAATTATAAACATTTCTAATGGTATATACAAGAAGTTTCTTATAAGCCTTATTCATAATTACCAAACCCTAGGGACAATCCAAATAGCCATCAACAGGGGAATGGATAAAGAAATTGTGCTGTATCCATCCAGTAAAATGCTACTTAGCAATAGAAAGGAACAAACCGATATACACAACAACGTGGATGGAAATTAAAAGGCATATTGTTGAACAAAAAGAGCCAGACAGAAAATAATATATACTGTGGGATTCCATTTATATGAAAATTTGTTACAGTGACAGAAATCAGAACAGAAGTTGTCTCTTGGGGGGATGATTTAAAGGAAAGGTGAAGAAAAAGTGCTGTCTTAATGTGGATGATGTTTACATGGGTTAAATCGTTACATTCATTGAACTATAGTCTAAAGGTTTGTGCATGCTACTGTATGTAAGTCATACCTCAATAAAGTACTTTTAGCATGCCAAAAACATTTCTGATGGGAAAAGTTGCTCCCCTTTCTCCATATCCTTACCAACATCTGTTGTTTTTTGACTTTTTAATAATAGCCATTCTGGGGAACAATGGAAACTGGGGGCTTCTAGAGAAGGGGAGAGAGGGAGGGGAGCAAGAGTTGAAAGGTTAGCTGTTAACGTACGGTGCTCAGTGCCTGGGTGACAGAATCATTTATACCCTGAACCTCAGCAGCATGCAATATAACCAGGTAGCAAACCTGTACATGCACTCACCGAATCTAACATAAAAGTCAAAAGAAAGAAAGCCCTCCTCAACTAAATAAAATAAATACCTCAGATAAATCCTCATTTCCATGTTTTAAATTTATTTTGACCACTTGTGTTTGGTCCAAGCAAGTCAGGAGAAATAGGAACGGAGCTTCTTGCCAAGATTATATTCTAAATAAGAGGATATTCTTAAAGACACACTGTAAAACTCATGCAATCCTCAAAAAGCTGTATGGCATAGGAAAATGAGAAAATCACCAGATAATCACTATCAGCTATTAAGATATAACAGGACAATTTTAAGTCCCTTGTGTCAAAGAAAGTTTCATAGAGAAGTGATCGTAGGTCTCTTTTGCCTCTAGCCATAAAAAGTGCTTGGCAAATCATAGGGAATAAATGCTTTTCTACCCTAAAATTTTTAACTTGCAGCAATGCCTGCAATCTCCCTATTAGTGAATCTTAGCTTTGAGTTTAAAGGCCTCTCAGTTTTCAAGATCCCTTGGCACCAAGCTCTCAACACAGACCCATTATGGTGTAAAGCTTCAGTGAGGGGGCGACTGGTTTGGAATGAAATGCTGAACAAGCTTTTGGCAGATAGCAGGGATCTCAGATGCTAGAAGATACAGAAAGGGGAAGAAGGTGGTTAAAGATGAATTTCACTCCATGCTCAATTTTCCCAGGGCTGATCCTTCCATTACATTATGTATTCTTACCTTTGGTCTTCTTAGAGACCTACCTACAGCTAGGGCAAAAATAGTCAAGCACTTTTGTGGAACCAAATGTATATAACTCTTCTTTTCAGAGGTCAAATCTCAGTGCTTAAATCTTGGGAAATCTGTGTAAAATCTATAACCAACGAGGAATAGCCTTAAGGTTAAGAGCTCTTTCTCAATGAGCATCATGCCAGGCAAATATCAAGTGTTTTATGAAAGTATTTTACTGAGTATAGCTGAAGAGCATTTCTAATGGTAAAGACAGTTCCTTAGTGAATCATGTATTTAGCAATTTTCCAGTTTGAAGAATTGAGTAAGAGTCGTTAAGACTGACTCAATTTCTATCTGTACTTGCATTTCTAAATTGGCAAAAGAATCTGTGATGAAAAACAGACTTCAAAATGATGACATTAAAAGAAAAATGAGTTGTTTGTTTATGATATCATAAATAAATTATTCATCCAGAAGCTGAAAGACTTACATTACTTAATGCTTACAATAATCAAGAGCAAAGTGGGTTCAGTTACTAAAAATGAGGAGACAGGGAGAAGCCACCAGAAAAAAAGACTTAATGATGAAGTGCTATTCTGTCAAAATGAAGCTGTGTAGAACTTTCTAGGTCATAACATTTTAAGTGAATTTAAACTTGTAAGCGTGAAGAAATAAGTAAATTATCAAGTAATTCTATATTGCACTGACTAGAAAGAAAAGCATAGTTAACCATAATTTATTGTATATTTCCAAATAGTTAGATGAGAAAATGTGAAATGTTCCCAATGCAAGAAATGATAAATATTTGAGGTGATAGGTATCTTAAATACCTTGATTTGATTGTTGCACATTGCATGCATGTATCAAAATAGCCCATGCACCCTGAAATATGTAAATTTGTGATAAATCAATAAAATGATCCATTAAAAATAGCATCTGACTAGTGTGAGATGGTATTTCATTGTAGTTTTAATTTGTAGTTCCCTAATGGTTAGCAATGCTGTGCATTTTTTCATGTTTTCACTAGCTACTTGTGTGTCTTCTTTTGAAAAATGTCTCTTCGACCTCTAAAAAAGACTTAATTTGGTTGGTAGATCCAAGATGGCCGAATAGGAACAGCTCTAGAGTGTAGTTCCCAGCAAGAACAACACAGAGGGTGAGCGATCACTGCATTTCCAAACGAGTTATTACTGCCCACAGACCAGGAGATTCCCGGGCTGAAAAGTACCACAAGTTTCCAGCACGGCTGTCTTAGCTGGCGCAGTGGGTCTCCACACAAAAACTGACACAAATCTGGGTGGCCATTTCAACTGCTGCCTGGAACGCCTGGGAGACAGAGCCACCCATTCAACTGGAAAAAAGGAGAATGAAACAGGGAACCAGGTGATCTGGCTTGGCGGGTCCCACCCCCACAAAGACCAGCAATCTGAAACGCTCCGGATTGAGAGTTTTACAGCAAGTGCAGCTGGACCCAGGACGGTGCAGCTCTGTGGGGGGAAGGGCGTCTGCCATGACCGAAGCAGTCCGCCATGAGCAAGGCAGTCCACCATGACTGAGGCAGTTCTAATGATACCTCTATAAACAAAACCACAAAGAAGTTCACACAGCAGCTGGGCAGAGCCCATGGCAGCAACACCTCTGCTGACAGACTGTGATTAGGCTACCTCCTAGCTGGGCAGGGCATCTCTGAAAGAAGGCAGCAGTATGTCAGGAACTTATAAAGCCCCACCTTCCCAGGACAGAGCACCTTGGAAAAAAGGCGATTATGAGTTCCACTGCAGCAGACTTAAACATACCAGCCTAGCAGCTCTGAATGGAACAATGGAGCTCACAGCTCAGCACTTGAGCTCTTATAAGGGCCAGACTGTTTCCTCAAGCAGCTCCCTGACCTCTGTATGTCCAAAGAGATACCTCATAAAGGAGAGCTCAGGCTGACATCTGGTGGGTATCCTTCTGGGATGAAGAAAATAGAAGAAGAAACTGGCAGCAAACCTTACTGTTTGTCAGCTGCCACAGGTGATCCCCAGGCAAGCAGGGTCTGGAGTGGACATCCAGCAGTCCTACAGCAGAGGGGCCTGTTAGAAGGAAAACTTAAAAAACAGAAAGAAATAACTTCATCATCAACAAAAAGGACGTCCACTCAGAGAACCCATCCGAAAGTCTCCAACTACAAAGACCACAGGTACATAAATCCACAAAAATGGGAAGAAACGAGTGCAAAAAGGATGAAAACACCCAAAACCAGAACGCCTCTCCTCCTCCAAGGGATCACAACTCATCACCAGTAAGGGAACAAAGCTAGATAGGAGAATGAACCTGATGAATTGACAGAAACAGGCTTCAGAAGGTGGGTAATAACAAACTTCTCTGAGCTAAAAAAAAAACAAAAAACAAAAAACAAAACATGTTCTAACCCAATGCAAAGAAACTAAGAACCTTGAAAAAAGGTTTGATGAAATGCTAACGAGAATAAACAGCTTAGAGAAGAATATAAATGACCTGATGGAGCTGAAAAACACAACACGAGAACTTTGCGAAGCATACACAAATTTCAATAGCTGAATCGACCAAGCAGAATAAAGGATATCGGAGATTGAAGATCAACTCAATGAAGTAAAATGAGAAGGTAAGATTAGAGAAAAAAGAGTGAAAAGAAATGAACAAAGCTTCCAAGAAATATGGGATTATGTGAAAAGACCTAATCTACATTTGATAGGTGTACCTGAATGTGATGGAGAGAGTGAATCCAAGCTGGAAAACTCTTCAGGATATTATCCAGGAGAACTTCCCCAACCTAGGAAGGCAGGCCACTATTCAAGTCCAGGAAATACAGAGAATATCACAAAGATATTCCTCAAGAAGAGCAACCCCAAGGCACATAATCCTCAGATTCTCCAGGATTGAAATGAAGGAAAAAATGCTAAGGGCAGCCAGAGAGAAAGGTTGGATTACCCACAAAGGGAAGCCCATCAGACTCACAGCAGATCTCTCTGCAGAAATCCTACAAGCCAGAAGAGTGTGGGGGTCAATATTCAACATCCTCAAAGAATTCAACATCCTTAAAGAAAGGAACTTTCAACCTAGAATTTCATATCCAGCCCAACTAAGCTTCATAAGAGAAAGAGAAATAAAATCCTTTACGAACAAGCAATTGCTGAGAGATTTCGTCACCACCAGGCCTGCCTTGTAAGAGCTTCTGAAAGAAGCACTAAACATAGAAAGGAACAACCAGGCCGGGTGCGGTGGCTTACACCTGTAATCCCAGCACTTTGGGAGGCCGAGGCGGGCAGATCAGAAGGTCAGGAGATTGAGACCACCCTGGCCAACACGGTGAAACCGTCTCCACTAAAAATACAAAAATTAGCTGGGCGTGGTG